>CM033740.1:32445730-32890810 GCA_019671005.1 Hibiscus mutabilis | reverse complement strand
AACTCTAGCTCTACCTCCTACCTCCTCGATGACTCCGAGCAACTTGATAAACCTTGGTGCTTCTTCCATGTCCGGGGTTATGAAAGGTCGGAGAGTCGTAGCTTTGGTAGCTAAGTTATTCACACACCTTGTAGCTCGTTGTATGTCCACCATTAGGTCTCGTGTGTATACTTTGGCACTACACGCTCGTTCGGCAAATTGTTTATGTCGGATCTGTTGAGTAATCTCTAACCGATGTCACGCGACTGGATCGATGATGTCCTTCCTAAGACACCTTTTTTCCATGATGAAAGATTTTCTAATCGGGCAAACCACTTGAATCAACGCCTCTATGTAATGTGGATGCAATGATAATGCAACAAAAATATGTGTAAAAATAAAATAAAACACAAAAAGAAATGAGTTAGTACCGGATAAAAATAATAAATACATAAATAAAAGGACAAAATTAAACAGAATAAACACACAAAACAACCATATTTATCCCGTCTAAAACACCTAAGGTTATCCGCATGGCTCTAACAGGGTGGGTTTCTATGTTCTCTACATGCAGTGTTGGTGCTAGGAGGTACCCGAATTGTCCTTGTTGTCCTCTACTAAGAGTAGCAAGGCCCCCGATCATCACCCATTATAGGCTCCTTTCAACCGGATTCAATTCAGGGGGACCCATTCGCTTATGCCCGTACGAAGGAACGATATCCTTACGAAAGCATAAGGTACTCGAGCCCCGAAGGTACTTGCTAGGCCCATACGGGAGAACGATATCTCCACGAAAGCATTAGCGTTTTCCCCCCACTTAAAAAGACGGGTTTATATGCAATATTTTAAATGCGTTAAAATAAACGCGCAATTATGACCGAATGTTAATTTAATAGTTACTTTAATCCGGAATTTCCAATATTAGTAAAGCGGTAATTATTTTAAAAGCTTGACTCTCATTTGTTTTTGAAAAACAAAAATGTCCCCAGCGGAGTCGCCATCTGTAGCGAATGTCTCGCTAAATAAAAGCGATTGTGTTTTCGAAGGATTTTTGAAAGGTGTTTGGATATAAAATATTTATTCCGTGGGGTTTACAAAAACCTTATAAAAATGGAGTCGCCACCGGCCACTTAGGTAGGCCGGACACCATAAAACCAGAGATTCAAAAAGACGGGTTCGGGAGTCGATTACGGATGGGGAAGGATTAGCACCCCACACCGCCCAAAATTGGTACTTTAATAATTACCGCTTTATTAATATTGGATTTTCCGGATTAGAGTGACGATTATTTTAAAATTCAGTCATAATTGCGAATAAATTTTAAAGGCCCCGTTATCCGAGAATAAACGCCCAACCACTATCACTACGCCTGATACTGGCCTCGTTTACGCTCGGATAAAAGGGCACCGCATTGACAATTTATATATCATATGCAATCTTAGTGGCAAAAATATAAAACATGGCAAAATATTTAAATACAATAAATATTGACATAACATAATACTAATCAAACATAAAATGCTAAACTAAAACATACATATATACATATTAAACAAATACGCTCGTACTCTATAGATACATACGCGACACACATACACCATTAGTACGTATACATACATAGCTTATAATATACACACACACCACACCTTATATATACTAGTAACACTCATGCAAATAATAAACATATAATATAGTAAGTATATATGCAATACTAATATGTATTAGTGAAAATGAGTGATTACAACTGGATATCAATTGTAAGATGTGACATTAGATGAATGTTGTGACAACGATGAGGTGTGATCTTCCCTACCAGACTCTGGTCAGCAGAGCAAGATTACTACTCTTTCGATGATGTTCAAGGACGAAAAAGCTCTGAATATCAACCATGTAGAGTTGCCTGAAATTGAAACTCTAGGCATAATCTTCTAGGTAGTAAAGAATTAAAATAAGAATTAAAAAAGGGAAGAATTGAAGAAAAAAGAAGAGAAAAAAAGGAAGAAAAAGAAAGAAAGGAAAAAGAAAGAAAGAGAAAAGAATAATAAAAAGCACTCCTATGTTCGAAACCTGGTAATAGGCTTGTTCAGATAAGAGTGTGGGAATTTTTGGGCACTCCGCTGAAGCGATAAGGTGGCAATATACCATCCAATTCAAGAAACCTTAGCTTCATGAGTGATGGTAATATTTTCAAATCGTGACTATGCCGAGTAACTTGGGGCAGTGTTGTTTGCTCCATCGTTGTCCTCAAGACAAAGGACTGTGATGAATTGATTTCCTCAAATAATGATAAAAGAGTAAAAAAAGGAAAAAAGAAGAGAAAAAAGAAAAGAAAAAGAAAAGGAGAAAATGAAGAAAAAAGGGAAAAAAGAAAAGGAAGACAAAAGAAAAAGGGGAAAAATAAATGATAGCATAGGTAAATTAAAACTCGCACCACCTAGAACTCTATTCTTAGAGTAATATTTCTGCGCTCGAGTGGTCATACAAGCCCACCCTTTTTGAGGGCGGAGCAGATAATGAGAATTGAGAAAGAGTAGTATTCTACAGCAATGCGGTAATCATGAGGATGAACCGAGTAACCTGGGAAGACTTCACAGCCTTGAATTACTGAATGGTTGAATCTAAGACGCTCTTGCACTTGATATCCAGAGCTCCTATTCTATGATTTAAAGATCCTGTATGTTAATCTAAATGATACCCTTCAGTGGAATGCCAATCAACAAATTGACAAGTTAAAACAACAAAGATTTCCATGTATTACTTCAGAGATAAGATCTAGAACACAAGGTTGCGGATATTATTGGAGCACCTAACCAGAAACGACCCCACAATCTATAGGATAAAGATGATGGCAAGAGAATATGTGTCAGACAGCTCAAGAACAAGAAGCGGGTTTCAGCCATGATGCCTTGGTTGGTTCAAGAAAATGAATGACAAACCAGGACGAGAATAAGATTACAAAATACGGGGGACGATAAGAGGTAAACATTGAGTCTCCAAATAATTAAAGCACAAGGATCGAGAAATGGTTCTCGTTAAGAGGCAGCAAGAAGATTGAGATTAAGTTCAGAACATAGAAGCATTTTGCTCACCCCGATGACAAAACTAACAAATACTCAGAATGTTGGGTCAAAGGAGTTGGAAGGTAGCCATGCTCATGATCGAGTGGGGAAATGCGGAACAGGAAGAATGGTAAGAATCTCTACACATGCATGATATAGAGTTTATTTGTGAAGTGAGCAGAGACCCCAAAGAAGAAAGGCAAGTGCTCGTGCTAAAGAATAAGAGCGGGTACTCATTTAACAAAAATTGATAGAAATAAAGATCAAAACTGAGCATACTGCAAAAAAAGAAAGGAAACGGAGAAATTTGAAGAATGACTTTTCAGGGCATAGGATTTTAAAACATGTCTAAAAATAAAAAGAAAAAAAGAAGAAGAAGAAAAAAAAAAAAAAAAGAGAGAAAATTATATCGCAAAAGGGTTAAAAGACATGAATCAGATAAATAACTGATCAAAGGGCATACTGCAACAGGAGAGAATGAAGGAAATCCGAGAAATAACCTTCCAGGGCTAAGACTTTAGAACAGAAAAATGATGATAAAAAAAGAAGAAGAAGAAAGAGGTAAAAGAGAGAAAGGAGAGAAGAAAAAGAAGAAAAAGAGAAGAAGAAAAAGAAAGCACGACATTGCATGCATCATATAGATAGAGGCATGTCAATTTTTGCTTGTTTCTAAACAGGTATTTGAAGAATTGTCAAAGAATTTACTAAAGAAAGGAAAGATAACGGCAGCCATAGCAGTGTGAGGCCCAGATGTTAAATTTTTTAGGTCATCGGTAAGTCCTTTGGGCACGGTGTTAAGTCCTTCGGGCCACTAGTAAGTCTTTCAAGCATGTTGATAAGTCCTTCGGGCCATCAATAAGTCCTTCGGGCATGATGCAGCAGCCTTAGTAGCGTGAGTCCAGAGAGATCGGCAGCCATAGCAGCGTGAGGCCTCGATATTAAATCTTTCGGGTCATCAGTAAGTCCTTCAGGCACAGTGTTAAGTCCTTCGGGCCACAGTAAGTCTTTCGAGCATGGTGATAAGTCTTCGGGCCATCAGCAAGTCCTTCGGGCATGATGCGACAGCCTTAGTAGATTGAGTCCAAAAATATCGGCAACCATAGCAGCGTGAGGCCCAGATGTTAAATCCTTCAGGTCATCGGTAAGTCCTTCGTGCACGGTGTTAAGTTCTTTGGGCCACCAGTAAGTCTTTCGAGCATGGTGATAAGTCCTTCGGGCCATCAGTAAGTCCTTCGGGCATGATGCGACAGCCTTAGTAGCATGAGTCAAGAAATATCGGCAGCCATAGCGGTGTGAGGCCAGATGTTAAATCTTTCAATCGTCGGTAAGTCCTTCGGGCACGGTTTTAAGTCCTTCGGGCCACCAGTAAGTCTTTCGAGCATGGTGATAAGTCTTTCGAGCCATCAATAAGTCCTTCGGGCATGATGCGGCGGCCTTAGTAGCGTAAGTCCAAAAATATCAACAGCCTTGTAAAAAATAATTAATGGGGAATTATTTATTGTATGCATATGCATACTATATATTATATTTTTATTATGTGCTTAATGTAATAATATAATGTGGGATATATTATATACTATGTACGGTGTATGTGTGTCACACGTCACGTATATTTTAATAGTTTATATATGTACTAGGGGGTACTTGGTTATATTTATTTTGTGTGTACAAAATGCACGTATATATATATATGCTTGTGTGTATGTGATATATATGTGGTTTGCATGTGCATGTATTATGTATGTTTGTAGTATGTATGATGCGTGTATGCATATATATATATATATATATATATGTGTGTGTGTATGGTGTGACTGTGTAACATGTGAATGTTTATATTAGTTATGTATATAATTATGTGTGTATGTACATTTATATGTTATATTAACTAAGGACGTGTAACGTATATTAATGTATGTATGCTATACGTATATGTGTGCGCATACAAATGTATATGTATGCATTTATTGTTTGTTATATTAATATATTATTATTAATATGTATATATATATATGTATAAACAAATCTGAAAATAAAGGCCCACTGTTACTATTAAATGTCTAGTCCAAATTACAAGAACAAAGAATAAATACATAAGGCCCAATCGGCCAGGCCCTAACCCAAGTAAAAACCCTAAAACATATGTTTAATACAAGAGCCCTAATCCTCTTATTTTTTCGCAGCCAAGGGAGAACAATTGGATCGAATCTTGATCCAACGGCCGCAATCAAACCATGATGTCTCTCCAGCTGGTTGCGTGGAACCACGTGCGGGTCGTTCGGCTCCACACGCACGCGTGTATCATACACGCAAAACTCCTTGGCTGCTGAGCTCTACATGGCATGATCCAGGACCACCTTGTTATCGCTCAGATCTAATCTGAGCCGTTCATCTTCGAAGAGCCCCAACCGTTGGATCAGATCTGATCCAACGGTCAAGAGCAGATCTGGCCGATAATTCTCCAACCACCATCTACCGCCGTGCATGCCACCCTTCACTGGCCGTACCGCCCAGACATGCAAAAATTAGAAAAAGCTTAGAAGACAGATCAAAAAATCAACCACCTTAATAGCATTTATTTTGACAAATCTTGTAAGCAAAGAAAGATAAGCAAAAAAAAGAGAGCATATATGATGAGATTTACCCCTCTTTGTACTCAGAGATCAGATGAGAAATAAAAAAAACAGCGAAATGTTTCGAATAGGTATTTTTCCTCCCACTTTCTTTGCATGTCAAGAAAAAACAAAAATAATACGAAGCAAAAAAGAGAGTAAAGAGGGAGAGTTTACCCTTCGTCTGTCGGCCATCCATCACCGGTGACAAGCCGTCGGCCCTTATGGCGAACTCGGTGAATCGGTGTTGAGTGCCAGGTTCTAAGAAAAAGGGGTGGGTCATTTCAAAAGGTTTTTTTTTGAAAAAAATGGTTTCGGTTCTTTTAGATTTAGGAGGGGACGGTCATTTTTCCTAACATCTAAGGGGAGATCTATCTTCTACACGACAAATGGTTGTTTTGGGTTGACCTAAGGTTTTGTCGTCGCCGACTAACGGTGGCCGGCGGTGGAGCAGATGGCGGCCAGAGGTTTTGGGATGCTTTGGGTTTTGGTTTAAGAAAAATAAAACAAGCAGAGAGGGTTTTATTTTTAAGTTGATTTTTTAAAATGGCAAATGGCCAAATTTGGGTTTGATAGGTCTTATTTATAGAGCTTTTTATTTTAAAAATGGTTTAATCCCCTCATAAGGACTCCCGCGTTTCTGATCTTTTCAAATTGAGCATGCCCCTTGGTATAATCATGAGCTTGGTCCCTCTTATCTTTTAAAAATTTTCAATTTTGTCTTGAAATTAACCAAAATCAGCGTGTAAATGGTGAAATTACGCTCTAAGTCCCACCGCGTTTTGAAAATTTTCACTTCAAGCTTGCCCCTTGGGTTTATTACAACTCTAGTCCTTATAAGTTTATTTCAGGTTGTAATTAAATCCCTAAAATCTATTTTTGTTCATTTAAATTCGGTTTTCTGATTCTATTTTTTTCATTTCAGTCCCTTTGTTTGATTTAATGTTATGTTTTTTCTCTTGGTATGTATATTGCCATGTTACATTTCAGGTCTTTTCATATATATGTTTGTATCGTTACATGTTTATTTTATGTTTTTCATCATGTGTATTTATTTGGGATACCATGTTTTCTTGTGTTTTAATTTATTTTTTTCGTTTCATATATATGTCCATTTTATGCGTTATAACTTGTTTTTGTTTGTACATCTTGTTTATATGGTTCTTCTTTTTATGTATTTTGGTAGGCATGTTACAGCATTTATTTACGTTTTCATAACATGTATATTATCATGCTAATGCATCATTTAGCTTGTTTGTTCATGTTGCATACATGTATTTTATTTAGTGATCATGTTAATTTAAGAACTTATCATGTATATATGTATTCTAGAATGTTTTATTTTTGTTTTAAGTTTTATGTTAAAAATGGGTGATTTTTTTGGTACATATTAATGCCATGTTTTTTTAAGTTAAGCATGTATATTATGTCGTGTGTTAAATGTTAAGTTTATATATATGCTAGCATGTTGTCTTGACACATTTGTTTAACATCATATATTATCTATGTCATGCATACATTTTTTATTATTTATTTACTTTAAAACATGTGATGCATATAATTAATTCGTTTTGAAGTATGTTTCTTTATTTTTTGTTCATGCTTAGTTTGTTTTTTTCCATAGGTTCTTGGTTGGTTTGTTTTTTCTTTTTTAATATTATGAAATACATGTTTTTATCTTTTTAGTTGGTTCAATGTAAATGGTGTTTTTATTTTTTGTTTAATATTATGAAACGGATATTTTTATCTTTTGCCCTTTCATTCAATGTAAACGGGGTATTTTATATTTTGTTTTGATGGTTTTTTTAGCGAGAGGGACATCACTACAGTTCCTCAAATAGATCAGCCATGCCATCTAAATTGTTGGCATCAAATTCTGTATCCCGGCATAACTGTGTCGTATCCAAACGATTTAGGATCATGGCACTGCATCCTTCGGTCAGAGCAACAGTTTCAAAGTCTCCCAACTTTCTCTTTTTGGATAGAATGTCCTTCATAAATTTGACATAGTTGGGCATTTGTTCAAGGGCTTCTACCAATGGAATGTTGATTTGTAATTTCTTAAGAACCTACAAGAAGCGCTTGAACTGCTGATCTTGCTTATGCTTCTGAAGTCTTGCTGGAAATGGTGGTGGAGGTTAAACATATGCCGGCTTTGCCAGGGCAGTGCTGGCATCAGTCTGTTTGGCATCGGTGCTGGCATTAGTGTCCTGTCTAGCATCGGTGCTGGCATCAGTGTTCTGTCTGGCATCGGTGCTGGCATCATCTGTTTTTGTTTCCTCTTTCTTTGTTTCCCTGGGATTATCTGTTGGCACAGGCTTCTCATCTTGGCAATTAATTGGCTGCTTAGCAACCTTCTCTATCTCGCACTACTTACCACTCCGAAGAGTTATAGCTTCGCACTGTTCATTATCATTGTGCCGATCATCTTCTGTGTCACTTGGCAATGCTCTATGGGGTCGATTACTGAGTGCACTAGCCGTTTACCCAAGTTGGACTTCCAAGTTTCTCATTGATTTTGCCAAACTCTGGACTGTGGCATCATTCCTCTCCATGTACTCTGTGAGTGTGCCTCCTTGGTTGAGTCTCTGCCCTTGCTGGAAATTGTTTTGGGCTTTTTGTGGCATGGCATTCTGATAGAATGATGGCATGGCATTGTTATTCTACCTCTGAGTATTTTGGCGCTGGACATTGTATTGGTTACCTCATTGATTTCCCCAAGCTAAATTAGGGTGTTGTCTCCAACCTGTATTATAAGTATTCGAGTTAGGATTATAGTAACGGTTAACATTGCCAACAAAATTTACTGATTCAGGGTTGGTAGGGCCTTCATCCACATGATGATTCTCTCTACAGATTGTGTAGAAAGGGTCTAATGCTTTGACTTCATAGGACTCATTGTTCTTTCGCAAAGTTCTTATCATGCTAGTAAGATTGGAAATCTCAGCATGAATGGATGTTAGTTCATCAACCTAGAATTTCCCATTGGTTTTGGTTCTGGTCCCAAGTCCTGTAACAGGATATTCAAAATCATTGATTGCAGTCCTCTCTAAAATGTTGACAGCCTCAGTATATGTCTTGTCGAGCAATGAACCAGCTACCAAAGCATCAACAATAGTCCTAGTTTGTGCATTCAATCCATTGTAAAAGGTTTGGATCTGGGTCTAGCTCGGGAATCCATGCATAGGACACCTCCTCAATAGGTCTTTAAATCATTCCCAGACATTATATAAGGTCTCATCCTCAGCCTGCCTTAATGTAATAATCTCACCTCGTAGCTTGGCAGTGAGTGTTGGCGGCTAGAATCTTATCAAGAACTTCTGGCATAGGTCTTCCCTTGAAGTAACTGAGCCAGGTGGCAAGGAGTTAAGCCAAGCCTTTGCTCTGTCTCTCAAAGAAAAAGTAAATAACTTCAGCTTCACGGTATCTTCAGGTACTCCATTTTGTTGGAATAGCTGGCAAATCTCCATAAACTGCTTCAGATGTTGCCTCGGATCTCCAGTGAGTGCTCTATCAAACTGACCTACATTCAGAAGAGTTTGAATCATTAATGGCTTAAGTTCAAAATTGATAGTGTTTACCTCTGTGCCAACAAGTCCTGGCATCAAATTATCAATTGTTGGTGCCGAATATTCTCTAATAGGTCTCTCATTAACAACTGGGACAGCAGGTGGTGGTGGTATCTCATTGTTAAGTGGATTTCCTTCATTTTTCACCACACCATTCCCTCCATTACCTTGGTTCATCTCTCGAAATCTTATTTTTAACCTTTTTCAAGGTTTTCTCAATTTCTGGATCGTATGACCACTTTTCCACCACAGGATGGCTTCTGGTCATACACTGACAAATGTAAAAGGTGAAAATAAAAACAAAAGGAATACAAATAAAAGTTTAAGAACAACCAATTCCGTTGTAGTCCCCGGCAATGGCGCCAAAGACTTGTAGACTCTCTGAGTGAAATGCTGGCAAAAGTGGCAGAGAATATGACTTGGAAAATATAAGAATATGCCAAAAGGAGTCTTTTGCGAGAAAGTATACACGGTCTACAAGTAATACAGCTGGTAAGCTGAGTATCAATCCCACAGATATTGACTTGGAATTCAATTGCCTTGATTGTTACTTGCCTTAAGAAAAAGTTGATTTGATTTGAAATTGGTTTTGGAAAATAATTAAAAAGTAAAGAAATGAAATTAAAGTAAAGACGTTGGCAAGGAAGGTATTTTAATGAATGATGAGCGTTGGCAGGGAATGTCTGGTTTTCATGTTGTTCATGCCATGGCAGCCTTTAACAACAACCTGTCTTGGCATTGTTTGCCGAGCAGATTCACAATTGGCAAAGCCTCTCTCAATGGTCATTGCCTTAAATTGATCATGTAAAAACCCCTATATCTCTATAGTGTTTGTTTTAAAATAAACCAATTTGATTAAGCTCCAATCTATACTCCTAAGGGGTAGATTTCACTCCCGAAGTAAGTTCATCTACTTGAACCACTTCTCTCGAAGCTTCTCTCCTCAATAGTCAACAACTTATTCATTGCCACCCCAAGTCTGTTAAGATATTAAGGCACAATAGGCCAACAGTGCGAGCTCTCGCTTTGCAGAGTATTTAGGAAACATTAAAGTATGCCGAATAGATAAAACCGTGCCAAGGCGAATTTATTATTTAAAAAACTAAGGCATGAAAATAACATAAAACCCAAACATCCCCCACCAACTATTAAATTAGTTTATGGTGAGGGATTTAACCAACAATCCATAAACGTTTTTGAGATACATCATCCTTAAAAACAAAATAAAATAACTTGAAAGAGAAAATGGGCTAGAAGGGGTCTCTCGATGCAACCCTTCAATATCCAGGCTTCTCGGCCAAGTTGGACGGACCACCCTTCCACGGTGCAGCCGGTTTTCAATCATCACACAACAACTCCTCACGATCCAATCTTCTCTTCCCTCCAAAGTCTAGCTTGGTTGGTGTTTAAATAGGCGTGTGGGAAGGGATAGGACTAGCTCTTCAAATTTTGAATTTCAACTACCCAAGGGATAAGGGATTATCTTCTTATCCAAATTTGAATGAGAGCTGATCAGGCTAAGGCTGACGTCATCATGCCGACACTGCCCTGGCATCCAAGATTGGCATGAATCTGCCAACAAGCCTTGGCACCATCTTATCCGCTATTTTTTCGGAGATTGATCCAATTGCTATCTTTTCGGAGCCTGGTCATTTCCTATTTTTTCGGGGTCCAACAGCTTCTTGGCATGGCATCAAGTTCACTTCTCTGCCAACCGGCGCTTGGCATTGTCTGGTCCATCTGTGCCAACAGCGTTCGGCATTCTCTCTGGCACTCCTTCATGTGTTGCTTTTCTGGGCCAAATCATATGCCAAACCTGCAAAATTGCCAACAAAACAACCTTTCACACTAGCATAGACAAAAGTCTAAACTCCTTATGCAAATGCATGATTCTAACATCCTAATGCAACTAAATGCACCTAAAAACAAGCAAAAGCATTGTAAGATTGTCATTAAAAATAGTACTTTTGGAGAGGTAACACACCCCCAAACCTAACTCATTGCTTGTCCTCAAGTAATGCAATCAAAATAAAAAAAAACAAAAACTGTGAAAAAGTTACCTCGACAAAATTTTGGTTGAATGCCAACACGTGCTGGCAAGTAGAATTTGGCTCTATTTCAGTCCTCAGTATCTCGGTGCAATAATGCCAAGCAGGTAGTAATTCAAGTGTAGCAATATAACTCTAGTCAAAGTTCATGAAGTGTGCATGAGTGTAGGCAATATGCATCAAGTTTCCTTTCACTCCCGAAGGTCTTATCACCATGCCTGAATGACTTACCAGTGGCCCAAAGGACTTATCATCATGCCTGAAGGACTTAAAATCTAGATTCACGCCAGCACGGCTACCAATCTCCCTTAAATTTGGATTCACGCAAAAATGGCTACCAATACCCCTTAAAATGATGCACCGGTTTCTACTAGTCTTGACATCACAATAAGGTTAGCATCATGCCCAAAGGACTTACTGATGGCCCGAAAGACTTATCACCATGCCCGAACGAATTACTGGTGTCCCGAAGGACTTATCATCATGCCCGAAAGACTTACTGATGGCCCGAAAAACTTAAGATCTAGATTCACGATGACATAGCTACCAATCTCCCTTAATTCTAGATTCATGCCAACATGGCTACCAGTGTAAATCTTCAATAAAATCTACTTCTTCTACATGAAGTCGTAGATCAAAATCTTTGGTAATCTTCAAATATCTGTTCAAAATAAGAAAAATACTTTTAAATTAGCATGCCTCTGCCTATATGATGCATGCGATGTAAAACTTTTTTTCTTTTATTTTTCTTTTCTTCTTCTTTCTTTTTCTTTTCTTTCTTTTTCTTCTCCTTTTCTTTTTCATCTTCTCTTGTTCTTTCTTTTCCTTTCTTCTTCTTCTTCTTTTTCTTTTTTTTATCTTTTTTTCTATTTTAAAATCTTATTCCCTGAAAGGTCATTCTTCGGATTTGTTAATTTCATCTATTTGCAGTATGCTCTTTTTTCTTCATCAATCATCATTTCATCAATATAATACTCATGCTCTTAACTTTCTCGCGCGAGTAACTCTCTTCTTCTTCTTTGGGTCTCTACCCACTTTTCAAATCTTTCTTCTAGCCCCTATTCTATCCTTAGGTAGGGACTTTTATCATTCTTCTCTTTCAACATTGCCCTAATCAATCTCTGGGCTCAAATACTTTTCTCGTTTTTGACCCAACACTCGGAGTCTTCATCTGTCTTAACATTAGGACTGGCAAAATGCCCCCATACCCTGAACTCATTCTTTGATCCAATCTTCTTGAAGCATCTAAGATGGGATGAACTCTCATCCCTATGCTTTAATTCTCATAAAAAATTAATCATTTTGAAAATAAAACTGGAAGAAAATACCAAACATTTTGAAAACTAATGTTTGGGGGGGAAACTATAAATGTTTTGAAAAAGAAGTTTTATATATAAAAAACAAACATCTTTAAAAATTGATGTTTTAACGAAATGGTAAGTATTAAAAGAATCAAAATTCGGAGAAAAATACGAAACATTTTTGAAAAATTAATGTTTGGAGTAAATGATAAGTATTAAATGAAATTCAAAAAATGCCAAATATTTTTTAAAATTAATGTTTGGAAGAAATAATAAAGATTAAAAGAATCGACAAAAATGTCAAACATTTTTTGAAAATTAATGTTTGGAAGAAATAATAAAGATCAAAAGAATCTACAAAAATGCCAAACATTTTTTAAAAAATTAATATTTGGAAGAAATGGTAAATTTTAAAAGAATCAAAATTTGAGGAAAAAGGTCGAACATTTTTTAAAACTAATGTTTGAAGGAAATGACTAATATTAAAGGAATCACAATTTGAAGAAAGCCAAACATTTTTTAAAATTAATGTTTGGGGGAAAATGGTAAATATTAAAAGATTCAAAATTAGAGAAAAATACCAAACATTTTTTAAAACTAATGTTTGGAGGAAAAGATACGTATTAAAAGAATCGTAATTCAAAAAATGCCAAACATTTTTTAGAACTAATGTTTGAAGGAAATGACTAATATTAAAGGAATCAAAATATGAAGAAAGCCAAACATTTTCGAAAATTAATGTTTGGGGGGAAATGGTAAATATTAAAAGATTCAAAATTTAGAGAAAATGCCAAACATTTTTTAAAACTAATGTTTGGAGGAAAAGATATGTATTAAAAGAATTGAAATTCGGAAAAAAAAAGTCAAACATTTTTAAAAACTAATGTTTGGAGGAAATCACTAATATTAAAGGAATCAAAATTTGAAGAAAGCCAAACATTTTTGAAAATTAATGTTTGGGGGGAAATGGTAAATATTAAAAGATTCAAAATTTAGAGAAAAATGCCAAACATTTTTGAAAACTAATGTTTGGAGGAAAAGATATGTATTAAAAGAATCGAAATTCGAAAAAAGGCCAAACATTTTTGAAGACTAATGTTTGGAGGAAATGACTAATATGCAAAAGAAATGGTATTTGGAAAAAAGTTCAAACATTTTTTAAAACTAATGTTCGATCCTAAAATAACAAATGCACTAGCAAACTTGTATGCTTAGAAAATCCTGCCTCTTTTAGGGATATAAGCATATGTATGGTCTCCCCTAGTCCATTTAGGCTTTCGAGAGGAACACTTCCCATACCTATTTTCTAGCCCATTTAAGGTGGTTCTCTTGATCTCACCACTCATTATGCCCCCTATCCTTCCTTCATTTGGGTGTCGATCAAGCACTTCGAGGTTTGATGCTCCCTAAAGAAATGTTAACCCTTATAGGCGGGATGTAATCTGAAGACAAACTTATCCAACTTAGATATCCACATATGATTTGAATGGTCTTTGTAGGCTTGTAATGTAGGCTATGGTTAATGGTTATGAAAGAAAGGATATATATGCCCAAAATGAGTGTTTAAGGGTGATGAAACTAAGGATCATTTCTTCTTGGTGAAATATCTTCTATGCACTTTTTGATCGTGATGAGTGTGGCAATCGATCCAATAAAGCCAAGAGGGGTGAATTGGATTTTTTAAGAATAGTGGAAACTAATTGCAAAGATAGGAAATTGCAAGGAGATTTATAGTGGTTCAACTCCTTCAATGGAGTCTACATTCACTACCTTAGTGACCACACTAAGGATTTTCCACAAATCCACTAATTTGTCTTTCCTTTAGGATAGGAAGTAACCTTACACAATTCAATAGACTTATACCCCAAAGTCTATTGAATCATTTCCCAAAAACAAATACAAATGAGAAAACTAGAAAATCCTCACAAGGTAAGTGTTTGCAAAGTTTAAGCTCTCTCACACACCCAATAAACACTAGAAAAGGAATTACAATGAAGAACACACTAGTGTTTACAAGAAAGATGGAAAAATAAGCTTAAATTGAATTCTTGATTGCTTGAATATTTGGATAGGCTTTCTTATTACTTCAATACTGTTTGGAGACCCATTTTATATGCTTTTGATCTTTTCTAACCGTTTGTATCCGGTGGGGGGACTTTGGAGCCGTTGGAAGCCATTAAAATCGAGCATTTAATGCTCACCTGCATAGGGGTTTCGAAACCTTTAAGGGGGTTTCGAAACCTGGGGTTAATTCAAAACCTAAAACTAGTTGTTACAAGCCATAGTTTCAAAACCTTTACGGGGGTATCGAAACCTGTAGCCAAAATCATAATTTTTGGCCTTACTGCCATACTGGTTTCAAAACCTCTAAAGGGGGTTTCGAAACCTGTAGTCAAAATGTGAGTTTTAGGCCCTACTGCCATAGTGGTTTCGAAACCACGAAGGGGTTTCAAAACCTATGCTTGAAAATTCTCAATTTTGACTTTTTGAAGATATACAACATAGGTATTAAGTCAGATAATTTAGAAAATATTTGTTCAAGTTAAAATTGTTTTTTTGACAAATTTGAATCGAATAAAACAAGTTTACAAATTTTTACAATTTAGTCCTTTTAGTTATATCAAAATCAAAATAAGTCTAACAATCTCCCCCTTTTTGATATAACAAAACACTTGATAAAAATTTGTTTTTGAAAATTTGTCATTCTTTTAAATTTCTCATTAAGGCTCCCCCTTGATAAAAGTCTTTATAAAATCTTTGAAAATTAAGTTTTAAAGAAATTTGTTTAAAATTCAACATAAATGTTTAATTCTAAAACAATTTGTTTATTATAGCAAAAAGAATAAAATGTTACAAAAGAACAAACGTCATTAGAGCAATAGGGCATTATCCAAAAAGCAATAAAAAGATAAACCATAATATTCAGTTTAACATAAAATTCATCATAAAATTTAACATAAAGATCCAAATATAAAATCCAACACCCAAATATGAAAACTAGCATAAAATCCATCATAAAGCCATAGTTATAAGATAAATATCCAACAAAGTGCAAATGAAGTCTAAAAACATAATCCAAAGAACTAAATCAAAATAAGTCCAAAATGCCATAGGAAAGTCATAGTAAAATGCATAAAAGTCTAAATATCCGGTGCATGAGATGATGATGGAGGAAAGAGATGACCACGAATGCCATGCATATTATGCTCCAATGATTTCACATGACCATCCAAGCTCCGAAACATGCCGGTAGTTTCCTCATGAGAATTACGAAGAAATGCATCCATGTTGTCAAAGCGAGTAACCATAGCCGCATACATGGATTCAATGGTCATAGGAGGTGGAGCATATGGTGTATTCCCTAGATTAACATGAGCTTCATCTTCATCATTTTTGTGAAACCATTCATCATCAACGAGCCTCCAACCGGTCTTCTGAATAGTAGTCTTATCAATTTTGCTCTTGAGACGAATGGTCGGATCAAGAGAGGTGTCAATATTTAACTTCTCAAAGATGTGACTTAGAACACATTCATAGTTGAGAGAGAAGCTATAAGGGTTGTGAATGATTTTGACAAGGGAAGTGAAGATGATTTGGGCAATATTTGGACGGTTACCGGTTTGGAGTTCGTGTAACCACCAATAATCGGTATGACGCATGCGAGTGCATCATCCACCGGGGGTGAAAGAACCAAGTGGTGAAAAGGTGAAGGAGCCTAGCATAGATGTAAAGATGCGTAGGACTATCATCATCAAACTTAATAGGCACACTTTCGGATTCATTTGAAACACCACTATTAGGGACACCTAGGTGATCGACAATACTTGCCGGAGTAAGAGTGAACTCGGTTCCCATGAGATAGGACTCAATAGCTATAACCTTAGAATTATTGTTATGAACAAGAACGACATTAGCATAAAAAGCTTTCACTAGGTTATGAAAAAACACATGGTTTGATATCAAGGAAGTCCATCCAACCCCATTCAACAAACATAGGAAAGAATTCAAAATTATAAACCTCCGAGGTTAAGAAATTCAAATCGATAGTTCGTTTGGATCTAATAACTTTTGTCTCATAAATTTGATGATAGCGATTTAGGCATTCATCATCTTGAAAACAAAGATTTAAAAAATTTGGATTTTGGTTTTGAGGAGGAGGTTGTGGTCTATTAGAACGCGAAGATTGACCTCTTTCAAGGCGAGAACGTTTGGCTCTAGATGGCATTGTTCTAGGAGGAATGATTTTAAAAGATGAGAAAAATATTTAGCCTTGAAAAAATTGGATGGGGAATTTTAACAAACACTTGGTTGGCAAGGGTTTGGAAAAAAAATGGAATAGGTTTAGATTAAATTGGATAACCTCCTGCAAAAACAAGCAATATATAGAACATAATCATCAACCCAATTCATCAAATTTAATGCCAAAAATCTATTAAAACCATATAATTTTTGGAAACCCTAGGATTGAGAATTTTGAAGGAAACTTCATATATTTTTAAGTAATCATGTATGAAAATACAAAATATGAAGAGCTATCATGATTATATATGTTTTAAAGCTTGAAAACATATTTTAAAAGTAAATTATCATCAAAAATTTGAAACAAAAAAATTGAAAAATATGAGTTTTTGATGAATTTTACCTTGAATAGTTGAAGAAGATGATGAGAACACCCAAAATTTTGAAGTAGAAAGATGGCTGGAAGTCAAGATTTTGAGAGTATTTGAGAGGATTTGAGGTTATGGCCATTTAGAATAAAGAGAAAATAGGTTTGGGTGTTTTAAAAATCGATTTTTAGTGTTAAAAATAACCCAGACCGTGTTTCTGCCCGCATGGTTTCGAAACCTGCAAGGTGGTTTCGAAACCAACCTTTTGCCCAAAGTCAACACTGCCAAGCAGGTTTCGAAACCAGTTTTAGTGGTTTCGATACCTCTGACTCAAAAATGATAGAAAAGGCATTTTTAAACCTTGTTTTGATCCATATATGCATTCTAAAGGTTTATGACTATTATAGGCATTTAAGACACTTTGAATTAAGTTCAAAGATGTATGTCATTTAAGCAAACAATAGCCATAGATAAAGATTTTAAATTAGAACATCTAAGGTAAGAGTTGGATCCTAAAAGAAGTTCAAACATAAGCTAAGAGTGACTAGCTTAACACATGTATCTAATTTGCATGAAAGGATCACTGTGTCACTCAAGCATAAACCATAATCAATTTAAGACAATAAATACATGTAAGCATACAAATCATAAAACATAAACTAAAATCAAATATTGCTAATTATAAGGCCAAAAGATATCAAATTAAGCATATGAGGCCAAAAGTAAGCAATTCATGCAATAAAAGCTCCCCTCACTAAAAACCAAAGCAACATATGGGGACCCTCAAACATGCTTTAAAACATATAAGCACATATAAATAAACATGAATGAGTACAGATTGCATGTAATGGAAAATGTTACCACTTGAACCAAGATAGGTTGATTAGGCCTCATCCTCTTCAAGTGTCCTTCCTTCTAATTTGTCTAAAGCTTTCAAATTTCTTCATTTTGCTCACCATGTCTCCAAAACACCTACAATATGGAAATATACATATTTTGATACCCAAATTCTTTTGGGTCCATAAGGATTAGTTCCTAAAATTCTAGTCCCTTTTGGAATCCATTTTGATAAAAGATCATATTCTTTATTAGCAATGAGTCCCTTAGGGACCCAAATACTTTTAACTATTTTTCTATTATATGACCTTTGGGGACCACCATATATATACCCATTAAAGTTCTTTCTAACATGGTTGGATTTTGAATTTTCACCTTTAACAAAACTTTTTGTTCCAACTTTGTCAAAAGAAGCTTTAAGATCATCAAGTTCCTTTTGATGTTCATCATGGACTCTTGAAAGTAAATTGTGCAAGTCTTGATTTTTATTTTCAAATTCTTTCATTTTCACTTGCATTTCCTCAATTTTACTTTCAAGTTCCTTATTAGATTTGGAAAGAGAGCCATTTTCATTTTTCAATTTTGAAATGATTTTTCTATTTTTCAAAATTGACTTTTCAAATTCCAAAGTTAATTCATCATAAGCCTCTTGCAATTCATCAAAAGTATAATCAATTGAACTAGATGAATTAGAGGTTACCATAGAGTCATCTTCAAATGCCATGAGACACAAGTTGGCTACTTCATCCTCGTCCTCATCCGATGTGTCTTCATCACTCCAAGTAGCTATATGAGCCTTGTGATTCTTCTTTTTCTCAAAATTCTTTTTCTTCAATTGAGGACAATCAAACTTGATATGTCTCGGCTTTTTGCACTCATAGAAAATGATGGGATCCTTCTCTTTGACATCATTCTTGAAGCCCTCTTCTCTTTGAAATCTTCTTCCTTTGTTGGACCTCATGAATCTTCTAAATCTTTTGGCAAACATAGCCATTTCCTTTTCTTCATCCTCTCCACTAGAATCACTCTCGTCTTTTGTTGATTTGAGAGCAACTCTAAATTTCTTCTTCTCAACTTCTTTCTTTTTTTCTTCTTTTCCTTTCGACATCATCTCATGAGTAAGTAATGAACCAATAAGCTCATCTAATTTGAGAGTCTTGAGGTTCTTTACTTTAATTATCGCCTTCTTCTTTGATTCCCAAGAATTAGGAAGAGAATATATCATCTTCCTCACAAGTTTGTCTTCGGGAATTACTTCTCCATAGCCCTTCAATCCATTCACAATCACGGAGAATTGATCGGACATGGATTTGATGTCTTTTTCGGGGTCCATTTTGAAGTTCTTGTAGTTGAGGTTGAGGAGCCCGATTTTGGTCCCCTTCACTTCATTTGTTCCTTCGTGTATAACTTCAAGTTTGTCCTAAATTTCTTTGGCATTGGAACAAGATGACACCCTTCCATATTCATCCGGGCTGAGAGTGCAAAATATGAGATGCATCGCCTTGGCATTTGTGGAAAAATTCTTATTTTCTTCATTGGTCCAAGTCTCCATGCCACTAGTTGGAGCGGTGTAGCCACTTATGATGATCTTCCAAGCTTCAAGATCAAATGCTTGAATGAATAACCTCATTTGATTCTTCCAATACGCATAGTTTACTCCATTGAAGAAAGGACGCTTATTTGTCGGTTGAGAATCTCCCCAAGCTTCGATAGTAGAGGTGGAAGCCATGGATGACCTTGTGGATGATTGCACACTTCTAGGATCTTTTCAAATTAAGACCTTCCAATGTGCCTCGCTCTGATACCAAATGATGAGTGTGGCAATCGATCGAATAAAGCCAAGAGGAGGGTGAATTAGAATTTTTAAGAATGGTGGAAACTAGTTGCAAAGATAGGAAATTGCAAGGAGATTTATAGTGGTTCAACTCCTTCAATGGACTCTACATCGACTACCTTAGTGACCACACTAAGGATTTTCCACAAATCCACTAATTTGTATTTCCTTTAGGATAAGGAGTAACCTTACACAATTCAATAGACTTATACCCCAAAGTCTATTGAATCATTTCCCAAAAACAAATACAAATGAGCAAACTAGACAATCCTCACAAGGTAAGTGTTTGCAAAGTTTAAGCTCTCTCACACACCCAATAAACACTAGAAAAGGAATTACAATGAAGAACACACTAGTGTTTACAAGAAAGATGGAAAAATAAGCTCAAATTGAATTCTTGATTGCTTGAATATTTGGATAGGCTTTCATATTACTTCAATGCTGTTTGGAGACCCATTTTATATGCTCTTGATCTTTTCTAACCATTTGTATCCGTTGGGGGGACTTTGGAGCCGTTGGAAGCCATTAAAACCGAGCATTTAATGCTCACCTGCATAGGGGTTTTGAAACCTTTAAGGGGGTTTCGAAACCTGGGTTTAATTCAAAACCAAAAACTAGCCGTTACAGGCCATGTTTTCGAAACCTTTATGAGGGTATCGAAATCTGTAGCCAAAATCATAATTTTTTGCCTTACTGCCATACTGGATTTAAAACCTCTAAAGGGGGTTTCGAAACTTGTAATCAAAATGTGAGTTTTAGGCCTTACTGCCATGGTTGTTTCGAAACCACGAAGGGGTTTCAAAACCTATGCTTGAAAATTCTCAATTTTGACTTTTTGTTGACTTTTTGAATATTATACAACATAGGTATTAAGTTAGATAATTTAGAAAATATTTTTTCGAGTTAAAATTGTATTTTTGAAAATTTTAAATCGAATAAAACAAGTTTACAAATTTTTACAATTTAGTCCTTTTAGTTATATCAAAATAAAAATAAGTCTAACGGATCGGAACGTGCTCAAATGAAAAAAAAAATTCTTTGATTTATTTTTTGGATCGCTCTAGACTGGCCATTTTTGGGTTTTCACCCTTGAGTTCATTTCCACCTTATTCAGATGTAATTAAATCTTCAAGGCTCTTGTTATCATTTATTGCACTTTCTAACTTGGTGCTTTCAATCTTCATTGTTTCAAGTTTCTTGTTGGCAAACTTTCAATCTGGTTAGCCAATTCTTTCGAGCAAAAATTTCTTTTACCAGCTTATTCTTGATGTTTCTCTTGGTCTTCGTGTCCAGTACATTGATTCTTATTTCTTGCGCTTATTCATAAAGCACTATATTTGTAATGCGTTCACAATTGGGCGACTTTATTCACGAACAAAAATCTTCTTCCTCTTTACCCCCAGTGTGGGGGTGATCCTTGGTTTAGGTTCAAATGAAAAGAAACGATCAGGCTCAAAGGGGGACAACAAATAGATATTTTTATTATTTGTGAGGGGAATTGAAGGAATGCCATTCCTCATCCCATTCAAGGATCTTAAACGACAAGTGCCTGAGAGGGGAATTTCCTAAAATGAGATATGCCCATTATCTAAACACTTGTTTTGTTCCTCTATTGGCCTAGATGGACTAGCGGATACTCGTGATAAGTGTTCAAAAGTACTATTTTTCTTACCCTTTTTACTCATATTATTGTTAAACTTAGGCTCATATTAGTTGCATAGTTAGCCATTCATGCATTAATCCATGTTTCCTTCCATCGTTGAGCTTGATTACATAAATTGGTAGTTTTTGTGGAAAAGATGCTGCTTTGGTGTGCTTTGTGTGTGTATGTGCAGGATCACTTGCCAAAGCAATGTCGAGCTAGTTGCCAGGGCAATGCATGAAGGAGACGCCGAGCCAGTTGCCTTGGCATTTGTCGACAAAAACTAAATGCAATAGGGATGTCGAAATTCATGATTTTACATGCCCAAGATGACATGGAGCAAGGCCCAAGCCCAAAGGAATTTGATTGCCATGCAGAGATTAAAGAAGAATTAAATTCCAAGAAGATAGGAGAAGTTCTAATAGGAATAAAATTATAATAAAGAATTATATTCTTTAAAGATAATTTAATTCCAACTCAAACTCCTCCTCAAAGAAGGACTTTGGCCTAGCCCTATAAATATCAAGGGAATTTCGACAAGACCAAGAGAGAGAGCAAGAGGGAAATTTCGACAAGCATCAAGGGCAAGGAGGATTTCGACAAGCCTCCTCCTTCATCTTTTCTTCCTTGTTCGATTGGGTTCATGCTAGGGATTGTTTATCTTGTGTTTCTTTGGAACCTAGCCATGAACTAAATTTACTTGGGTATGGTTATTGTGTTTTGTGGTTGTGAGAAACTTTTGGTTTTTGTTTAGGTAATAAGAGTTTGCACTTTTCTATTTCAAGGTTTATTCATTCTTGGTTCTTATTATTGTTTGCGAGTGAATTGGGAGAGGATCTCGTGATTTCATCCATTTATCTAATATCGGGAGAGTTAGATTCAAGAAACGAATGAATATGATCTTTATCCAATGATGGTGAAGATTAATCCGGCTTAGGAATAAGTTAAGGATTTCAACGGCTAAGAAGAGCGCAAGATTGGTTGTTGTTCACCCTTGATTCACGCAGGGATGTATTATCAAGGCATGCACAAGTAGCTAGAGTTTCGACTTAGGGATAAGAAGAAACCATTGAAGAACGCTCCGTCGAACCTTGAAGTTGCTGCCCAGTCGCCCAAGTAGTTGCCCAACTAGTCGCCCAGGCAACCATCAATTAGTTGCCAAGGCAACCCCGTCGTGCAAGTTGCCACGACAACTGAGTTGCCCGTGCACTCTTTTACCAAGACGATCCAATCGGCTATCACACCTCAACTCACGATAACCTAGCCTATCTCTCTCAATTGAATTCATCTTTTCTTTTACTTATTTGCTTTCTAGATTAGTTAAAACTTCTATAATCTTTTACTTGTGTTTTTACTTTTTACAGTGCAAGAGACTAGATTCTTGAAGTAGCATCAATCCCTGTGGAGACGATATCTTTTATACTATAACTTGCGACGTGTATACTTGCACAATTGCGTAGCACTTATTACGCGCACCAAGTTTTTGGCGCCGTTGCCGGGGATTGGCAATAGCGACTTTGTTTTTACTTTCTTGCACTTTCTTTTTATTTTTCTTGTTTAAAATTCAAAGGGCTAACAAACTTTGGTTTTGCATTGGTATATGACCAGGACGAAACCGACTTCACCAGAATATCCTTTTGATCCAGAAATCGAACGAACCTTACAAAGACTTAGACGAAGGATAAGAGAAGCAATGGCAAATCAAGACGGCAATATGAATCAAGATGTTCGAGCAGGAGGAGGAGTGATTCTTGCACGAAACAGAACTATTCGAGACTATCTTGAAGAAGATCTTGATGGACTTAACCCGGGAGTTGTCGCTTTTTGAAATTGAAGCCGACCACTTTGAGTTGAAACCGGTAATGTTTAATATGATCAACACAATAGGTCAATTTGGCGGCTCAAAGAATCAAGACGCACGACAACATCTGAAATCTTTCCTCGAGATTTGCAACTCGTTCAAGATACACGGAGTCACCCCGATGTCCTACGATTAAGATTATTCCCTATTCACCTTTGAGGATAGGGCGAAAGCATGGCTGAATAGCATTCTGCCGGATCCATAGCATCTTGGACTGATCTTTGTCGTGATTTCCTTGCTAGATTTAATCCTACAAATTTGACTGATAAGCTTCGTAACGACATTACTTCTTTTCGGCAGGCAGATGATGAATCCATGTACGAGGCTTGGGAGCGATATAGAGAACTTCTACACAAATGCCCTCTACACGGATTCCCGGTGTGGACTCAAGTAACAATGTTTTACAACACCGTGAATACACCAACAAGGATGATGCTAGATGCCTCGACAAACGGCATACTCCTAGATAAGTCGCCGGAAGAAGCAATGCAAATCTTAAACAAGCTGGCCAAGAATGACTATCAATTCCTATCTACTAGAAGAGGAGGAGTTAGATGCCAAGCCACAATACATGAACTAGGATCATCAGATTCAATTTCGCACAATTGGTCGCTTTAACCAAGATGGTCCGAACATGCAAAAACCAAACAACACACATGAAGTCAAGGTAATGGATTCTTTTTGTGAGTTATGTGGCGATAACCATAATTCTTCGAATGTATGCAAATCCCAAATCTAGCTTCTATGTGGGGAATTACAATCGAACAACAACATGATGTCAAATACATACAATCCAGCTGGAAGAAGCACCCAAATTTTTCATGGAGTAATCCCAACAATGCTCTAACCCGAACAATCAGAATGCACAAGCATCGGGATTCCAAGAGAATATGCCACGGCAGCAGATGCCATGGCAACAACAACCGCGACATCTAGTTCTTTGGAAAATTCTCTAAATGCTTTTATGATGAAAACTGAATCTTATATGGGTGAGAATAGTAATTTCATAAAAAGAACTGATGCTTTTATTAACAGGACCGAGATGAGATTGCAAAACCAAGAGGCGGCAATCAAATCATTGGAAAATCAAGTCGGACAGTTTGCTCAAAATCTGAACACTAGACCACAAGGAGGTTTACCTAGCGATACTGAAGTCGCAAGAGGAACTGGCCATAAGCAATGTAAGGCAATCACCACTAGAAGTGGCCAACAACTTAGAGAGGTTCAAACTCGCTCGTCAAACA
Source organism: Hibiscus mutabilis (assembly GCA_019671005.1). NCBI lineage: Eukaryota > Viridiplantae > Streptophyta > Magnoliopsida > Malvales > Malvaceae > Hibiscus > Hibiscus mutabilis. The sequence continues at coordinate 32,866,217 of CM033740.1, read as the reverse complement.
AAACTCCACAAAAAGATCAAGACGAACCTAGCAGCAAAGCCTCAGATGCTGAACCAGGAATTGTTGCGGCAACCGGCAATAAACATGCCTCGGCAACCGATGACGCCTCGGCTTCTTGTGATAAGCATGCCTCGGCAACCCTAGATGATAACTCATCGGCAACTCTAGATGTCTCGGCAATGCCGTCAATCAGGTTTCAAACCAATGAAAGGATCGAAGATATCCGACTTCCACCACCATTCCCACAAAGGTTGAAGCGACAAAAGCAAGAATACCAATTCAAGAAGTTTCTAGATATCCTAAAGCAAGTCCACATCAACTTGCCACTGGTGGAAGCAATTGAACAAATGCCCAACTATGCTAAGTTCCTTAAAGACATTGTGTCCAAAAGAACAAGGCTATGAGAGTTTGAAACAGTTGTCGCGACAGAGGGATGCATGGCAATGTTGCACAATCGTATGCCACCTAAGTTGAAGGATCCCGGAAGTTTCACAATACCCTGTTCTATTGGAAATCACTATGTCGGGAAAGCACTATGCGACCTAGGGGCGAGCATAAACTTGATGCCTAAATCGGTTTTCCAAAAACTAGGAATCGGGAAGGCAAGACCTACAACAGTCATGCTGCGGCTAATGAAGCCAGATCCTATGTGCATCCGAGGGAAAAATCGAGGACATCTTGGTAAAAGTTGATAAATTTATTTTTCCGTGACTTTATTGTTTTGGATTGTGAAGCGGATGAGCATGCACCTATCATTCTCGGGAGACCATTCCTAGCGATAGGGAGAACCTTGATCGCGTTGAAAAGGGAGAACTCACAATGAGGGTGAATGACCAGCAGGTAAAACTAAATGTGTTCCAAACACTAAGGCATGCCGATGATCCGAGAAGAATGCCAACTACTTCATGCCACGACACGAGTTTAACCGATGAGAATTTAGTTTACCTCGGCAACTACATTGCCGAACATGAGGAACATGAGGAGTATGAGGAACCGGTCGATGAGGAACAACCAGAAGAGGCAAATTGGCTAGTCAATCAACCAGGTACATACTTTGAACCACTGGACTACTCAGGTAAGGAAGGTAAGCTCGAAAAACCCTCTATCAAAAATCCACCAATTCTTGAGTTGAAACAATTGCGAGCAAGCTGAAATATGTATACTTAGGGACCGATAATACATTTACTGTAATTATTTCCTCTAAGTTACAGCCTGAGCAGGAAAAGAAGCTGATCAACATGTTGAAGCTACATAAAAAGGCAATAGGGTGGACAATTGCCGACTTAAAGGGAATTAGCCCGGCGGTGTGCATGCACAAGATCTTGTTGGAAGATGATCACAAACCTTCAATTGAGGCCCAGAGGAGACTGAATCATGCCATGAAAGGGGTTGTAATGAAAGAAATAATCAAGTGGCTTGACGTCGGCATTATATACCCTATCTCCGATAGTACGTGGGTAAGTCCGGTACAATGTGTGCCGAAAAAGGGAGGTATAACAGTGGTAAGCAATGAAAATAATGAACTTATCCCAACCAGGACTGTGACCGGTTGGAGGGTTTGTATGGACTATCGAAAGCTAAACAAAGCCACTAGAAAGATCACTTCCCATTACCCTTTATTGATCAAATGCTTGACCGTCTTGCAGGTAAACCCTTTTATTGTTTTCTTGATGGTTATTCAGGTTACAATCAGATTGCCATAGCACCAGAAGATCAAGAAAAGACAACCTTCACATGCCCATACGGAACTTATGCCTTCCGAAGGATGCCGTTCGGATTGTGTAACGCCCCGGCAACCTTCCAAAGATGCATGATGGCACTCTTTTCAGACATGGTCGAAGACTTCCTTGAGATCTTCATGGATGATTTTTCAGTTTTTGGTAATGACTTCGACGGCTGTCTCGGTAATTTAGAGAGGGTGTTAGCAAGATGCGAAGAAACGGACTTAGTCCTCAATTGGGAGAAATGCCACTTTATGGTAGATGAAGGAATAGTGCTCGGCCACAAGATTTCATCCAAGGGAATTGAAGTAGACAAAGCCAAGGTGGACGTGATCGAGAGATTACCCCCACCAAATTCGGTTAAAGGAATTTGAAGTTTTCTCGGACATGCAGGTTTTTACAGGAGGTTCATTCATAATTTTTCTAAAATCACTAAACCTTTGTGTAATCTGCTTGAACAGGATAAAGTCTTCGATTTTGATGATTCTTGCACTCAAGCATTTGAAACCCTAAAGAAAAAGCTTGCCTCGGCACCCATTGTCGTTCCACCAGATTGGACGCTACCTTTTGAGCTCATGTGTGATGCAAGTGATTTCGCGGTAGGAGCAGTCCTAGGCCAACGCACAGGTAAGACATTCCATGTGATATACTACGCTAGTAAAACTCTTAATGGTGCTCAAGTGAATTACACAACAACAGAGAAAGAGTTACTAGCTGTAGTTTTCGCATTTGACAAGTTCCGATCCTATTTAATTGGTACAAAGGTAATTGTTCATACGGACCATTCGGCAATCAAATACTTATTTGCTAAAAAGGATGCTAAACCTCGTTTGATTCGTTGGATATTACTTTTACAAGAATTTGATATTGAAATTAAGGACAGGAAAGGAACAGAAAATTAAGGATGCTGATCTAGAGATATGCGATGCATTCCCGGATGGACAAATTTTAATTGCATCGGCAACCCTTGACGCCTCAGCAACCCTTGACGCCTCAGCAACCCTAGACGCCTCGGCAACCATGGATGCACACGCCTCGGCAACTCGACGCGCGCAGCAGTCTTTGACGACACGCCGCGGCAGTGGGGACTGTGACACTACGGCAAAGACATGCCTCGGCAATACCCTGGTACGCAGATTTAGTTAACTTCCTTGTTTATGGTATTTTTCCGTATGGCATTACTCACCAAGGGAAGAAGCGGTTCCGCCATGATGCTAAGCATTACTTTTGGGACGAGCCTCTTTTGTTTAAACAATATGCAGATCAAGTTATACGCCGATGTGTCCCTGAAGAAGAGCAACAGAATGTACTCCGGCAATGCCATTCTTCACCCTATGGAGGACATTTTGGAGGAACTTGTACCGCGGCCAAAGTCTTGCAATCCGGTTTTTATTGGCCAACATTGTACAAAGATGCCCAGGACTTTTACAAGCAATGTGATCGTTGCGGAGGACGGGCAATATCTCTAGACGACATGAGATGCCACTCCTCGAACCTCATCGAGGTGGAACATTCGATGTATGGGGATCGATTTTATGGGACCTTTCCCATCTTCATTCGGCAACCTCTACATCTTACTCGCCGTCGACTATGTGTCTAAATGGGTAGAGGCAGCTGCAGGTTCCCAACGACGATTCCAAGACCGTGCAACGATTCCCGCTGAAAAAAACATATTTACGGTTTGGGATGCCGAGAGCAATTATCAGCGACATGGGCAAGCATTTTGACAATGGACTAATTACCAAGATGTTGCAACGCCGGCATATCACAAAAGATCACCACGGCATATCACCCACGGACCAACGGGCAGCAAGAAATTTCCAACCGGGAGTTGAAGGGAATACTCGAGAAAGTTGTAAATCCCTCAAGGAAGGATTGGTCATTAAGACTAGATGACGACTTTGGGCATATCGCACCGCATTCAAAACACCCTTAGGTATGTCCCCCTTCGACTTGTCTATGGCAAAACATGCCATACCGGTGGAAATCGAGCACAAGGCGTCTTTGGGCAATCAAGACCGTGAATATGGATTGGGAAAGTGCCGGACAAAAGCGCTTGATGGATCCTAATGAGATAGAAGAATTCCGTGCACTCGCCTATAACAATGCACGAATCTACAAGGAGAAAACAAAGCGATGGCACGACAAGAAACTATTGCCACGGCAATTCACGCCAGGGCAACTAGTTCTCCTATTCAATTCTCGGCTAAAACTTTTCCCGGGAAAGCTGAAATCAAGATGGTCGGGACCATTTGAAGTCGTCAAACCATTCTCCCATGGCGCCGTGATAATCAAGTCCATCTCTGACAACCATGAATTCAAAGTTAATGGACAAAGATTGAAGCACTACAATGGTGCCCATATGGAACGTAACAAGGAAGTGGTCAATTTAGGAGATGCATGAGCATGCTCTCCCTTTTTATATTTTTATTTTTCTATTTTTTTATTTTTTTTTCGACTATTTCATTATTTTATTTTTTTTCGATTTTTTTATTTTTTATTTTATTTTATTATTTTGCCGATTATTAGTAGTTTTAGGATAGATTTTTTTTCAAGTCTAAGAATCCTATTACACATCTTTATTTATTTTCTTTATTAGTTTATCTTTAATTTTAATCCTTATTTGATTTGTTTTTGAATTGTAGGAAAGGAAGTTCAAGAGAAAGAAGGAATTCTAAACCAAGTAGGAAAACATCTTCAACAAGGAAACTAATGGGCTGAATCTAAGGCTTATATAAAGCCTCCAATTCATCCTAACCAAAACCCCTTTGTCGAAAATCCCTACCAAACCCTAAACCCTTTTTTTCAATTTCCCCCAAATCCCAACCACCTATCTTTTCTATAAAACCCATCACCCTTAACCTATTCCTACTTTCTATCTTGCAACTTTTTAGTTTCTTTTCTTTTCTTTTCTTTGTTTTTACTCACAACCAAGATCATACATGGCATCCAAGATTAAACTTTTAGTTCATCCAAGTTCCTCCAAAGAACCAAGATACAAGAAGTTTGCTACACCGGCGGTTCAAGAAAGATTTCAATCCAAGTTTGAAAGCCGGAAGATTCATGAAGAACAAGGCTTTGAATACTCCAACTCTCATCAAGATTTCGGCCTTGAACCATTCATCTTCAAGAGGATTGCACATCAAAAGTGGCAAATCTTTTGCCATCAACCGGAACCGGGTAATATCTCATGGGTAAGAGAATTCCATGCTCACTCACCTAACCCGGATAATCCTTATGTTTTTGTTCGTGACAAGGCCATACTTATAAGTCCCGAAAGCATCAACACCTTTTACGGGCTTTACATTGAGAATGACGAGCATCAAGCCTTCGTTGACCAAATCAATCCCAAGCAACTCGACAAGGTGCTTCAAGAACTCACTCAACCGGGAACTCATTGGAACGACGGTAAATACAAGGGCACGGTAAATCGCCTTCGGCTTAAACACGAGGCAAAACTATGGAATAAGTTTGTTAAAACTTCTTTAATGCCCTCCACACACAATACTACCGTTGATATACCACGTCTTTTGCTCATACATTCTATTTTGCATAATCGCATCATTAACATTGGAAAAATTATTTGTGATGAGATTTTTGTATGCAGCTCAAAAGATAAGGGTTATCTTTTCTTCCCTTGCTTAATTTCTAATCTTTGCAAGGAGATGCATGTCCCGAGTGAGTCCACCGATGAAAAGGCCCTACCCAAGTCTGGTTGGAATCAAGCATTAATCCGGAAGCTAATGGGAGAGGCACCGGAAGATTCTTCAAGGCCTCCAATTACCACGGCAACTCTTGTTGCCGCGGCAATCCCTAATGCCCAAGCACCTAACGCCAGGGCAACTCGGCCATTAATCCCGGGACACTTTGAAGCACTTTTGAACCCATTGACAAGCCGCCTAAGGCAAATTGAAGATCGGCAACTAATGTTCATGCGGTACATGAAGGAGCACAACAATGCCATCACCCAAGTCATCCTAGAAAAGTACCCAGACAATCGCGTGTCATTCCCAATCTTTCCCGCCGATATCCTTGCCACGGCAACCAAGGAAGCTGATGCCATGGCAACCAAAGCTAAAGACATCCCGGCAACCACTGCAAAAGCCAAAGGTAAAGCACCTATGCCCGAATCAACTCCTACGGAATCATTTTCTGATTTTTCAGATTCGGACGAGTCCTCCATTGAACCAATAAAGACCGCACCAATTGAATCCTCCAAGCGAAAAGCCATTGATATTGATGAAGAGGACGATGAGGACAACCCCGTACGAGGATCGATTCCACCACCGGCAACAAGAAAACAACCATCGCGTTCAAGCAAGAAAATCAAGACGCCAACTAGAAGGAAACTAATCATCTACGATGACGAACTCTCGGAGTAAGTCCTCGTATGCATTTTTATTTTTATTTTTCGTTATTTTTATGCATGCATAAAGGACAATGCCTCACTCGAGTTTGGGGGGATTGTTATTAGTAGTTACCATGTTTAATTACATTCATTTAAAGTATTACATTTAGGATACATAAATTGCTTGCCATGCCTTTAATTGAAACAAGAATTGCTTAGATTTGATGAATATTCAATGATGACTTTGCCAATGCACTTAATTGATAGAATTTTTATTCTAGGATAACCATGGAAAAACTTAGAATTTTACTATGATGCTAAATTTGATGAAACACTTTGTTGTGGTTTGATTGATTTAAGGAGTTCTAGTAAACTTAGGTTGATAATTAACTAATTGGGGATTAGAATAAAAATTGGATGAATGCTGGAGGTGCCCGAAATTGGCTCTAGCATATGCTAAAAAAATTGATCACTAGAGGTGCCCAAAAACTGGCTCTAGGAGGCGTTAAAAAAATTTAACTAGAGGTGCCCAAACCGGCTCTAGTCGATTAAATTAACTTAAGAAAACTAAAAATAAAACACTAGAGGTGCCCAAAATTGGCTCTAGTTAAAACATGTTAAAAAGAACCCAATGAAGTAATTTGAAAACCTATTGTTTGCATAGAATCCGAAAAATCAACTTGCACACAACTCCGCACACACTCACAAGCATTATAGTTTAATTCCGAGTAACTCCTCGGTTTTCCAAAAAATAAAAAAGCCAATCATACTTTGTGCCCGGTTGAGAGAATTGAAATCAAGTTCAAAGCTGAGTTTGTGAAAATCAAGTCTTGGCGGTAATTATGAGTTTGCATTGCTTGAGGACAAGCAATAGTTCGAGTTTGGGGGTGTGATAAGTGTTCAAAAGTACTATTTTTCTTACCCTTTTTACTCATATTATTGTTAGACTTAGGCTCATATTAGTTGCATAGTTAGCCATTCATGCATTAATCCATGTTTCCTTCCATCGTTGAGCTTGATTACATAAATTGGTAGTTTTTGTGGAAAAGATGCTGCTTTGGTGTGCTTTGTGTGTGTATGTGCAGGATCACTTGCCAAAGCAATGCCGAGCTAGTTGCCAGGGCAATGCATGAAGGAGACGCCGAGCCAGTTGCCATGGCATTTGTCGACAAAAACTAAATGCAATAGGGATGTCGAAATTCATGATTTTACAAGCCCAAGATGACATGGAGCAAGGCCCAAGCCCAAAGGAATTTGATTGCCATGCAGAGATTAAAGAAGAATTAAATTCCAAGAAGATAGGAGAAGTTCTAATAGGAATAAAATTATAATAAAGAATTATATTCTTTAAAGATAATTTAATTCCAACTCAAACTCCTCCTCAAAGAAGGACTTTGGCCTAGCCCTATAAATATCAAGGGAATTTCGACAAGACCAAGAGAGAGAGCAAGAGGGAAATTTCGACAAGCATCAAGGGCAAGGAGGATTTCGACAAGCCTCCTCCTTCATCTTTTCTTCCTTGTTCGATTGGGTTCATGCTAGGGATTGTTTATCTTGTGTTTCTTTGGAACCTAGCCATGAACTAAATTTACTTGGCTATGGTTATTGTGTTTTGTGGTTGTGAGAAACTTTTGGTTTTTGTTTAGGTAATAAGAGTTTGCACTTTTCTATTTCAAGGTTTATTCATTCTTGGTTCTTATTATTGTTTGCGAGTGAATTGGGAGAGGATCTCGTGATTTCATCCATTTATCTAATATCGGGAGAGTTAGATTCAAGAAACGAATGAATATGATCTTTATCCAATGATGGTGAAGATTAATCCGGCTTAGAAATAAGTTAAGGATTTCAACGGCTAAGAAGAGCGCAAGATTGGTTGTTGTTCACCCTTGATTCACGCAAGGATGTATTATCAAGGCATGCACAAGTAGCTAGAGTTTCGACTTAGGGATAAGAAGAAACCATTGAAGAACGCTCCGCCGAACCTTGAAGTTGCTGCCCAGTCGCCCAAGTAGTTGCCCAACTAGTCACCCAGGCAATCATCAATTAGTTGCCAAGGCAACCCCGTCGTGCAAGTTGCCACGGCAACTGAGTTGCCCGTGCACTCTTTTACCAAGACGATCCAATCGGCTATCACACCTCAACTCACGATAACCTAGCCTATCTCTCTCAATTGAATTCATCTTTTCTTTTACTTATTTGCTTTCTAGATTAGTTAAAACTTATATAATCTTTTACTTGTGTTTTTACTTTTTACAGTGCAAGAGACTAGATTCTTGAAGTAGCACCAATCCCTGTGGAGACGATATCTTTTATACTATAACTTGCGACGTGTACACTTGCACAATTGCGTAGCACTTATTACGCGCTACAACTCGCATTCGCAATATTATCACGGGGTTCAATCTAACTCTAAGGCACTCTTACATTTGAGATTCAACGACCTAATAATAAAAAATGGTATGTACATGTGTATACTTTTTCATAAATATGTGTATATGCGTATGGGAGAACAAAAACTATCCTATAACAATGAATGAAATGTATAAAGAAACAAAGAATGCCAAAAATGCTTTCAAAATAACGAAATGAAAATTTTATTATAACTACATTAAAAATCTATGGCTTAGCTTATAGGTTTCTTTTACATTTTCCCCAAATGCACAGAGATCAACGGATTTAAATTGCCTTTACTTGTAGTCGTTTGCCCCAGGCTAGTTGTACCATTCTCCTGTGTACAATCAGTTTATACCAATTATGACATTGGATTCTTCCAAAGGATTTATTTTCCTTTGGCCATTCGTAAAAATAGATTTTTGATGGACATTTGATCTATAGCTTTTACTCGTAGATTTCTTTTGTATTTTTCCCAAATGCACAGAGATCAACAGTTTTGAGTTGCCTTTACCGGTAGTCGTTTGCTCTAGGCTAGTTTCACCATTCCCCTGGGTACAATCAGTTTATACTAATCATGACATTAGATTTTTCCAAATGATTTATTTTCCTTTGACCATTCATAAAAATGGATTTTTGATGGACATTTGAATTATCCATTGTCTTAAACTTTGCCGTGTTTAAGAACGTTACACCTACATTTATGTAGGACATTTTTTGCAAAAAAGGAAAAATAAGAAACCCAAGCATAGGGACTTTCGAGTCACGGTCAGGGAGCCAACTCATTCTGGCCTTCTAGGTGTTGTATAAGCTTGCCCCATTTCTTTTGTTCTCCAATGCTGGATCAATCATTGTGTCAAAATTCCATTGCTAATTATCTTTTTGATCTCTTCCAGCAATAGTCTATACTTCTTGGTAGGATGCCCCGAAGCCCCTTTGAAATCCGGTGGAATGACCAAATCAGGGACTAAACTAAAAAAAACTTGTATTGGAAGCGTCTAACTTTTCTTTTTCTTAATTTCCTTTTTGAACCTATCTTCTAACTGCTCGAGTCTTCATTCCATTCTTCTTTTCAACTAATTCTCGAATACTTTCATTGATCCCATAAAATTTTATTATTTAGTTAAGTGGTGCATGAAATGCATCATAAATGTCTAAAAAGTAAAAGGCGGAAAATAAGTATAAAATGCAATGAATGTAAATAAGGTGTTGATTCACAAATGGTCCTTTAGGAGGCAGAAAGAATGTCTGTGTACAAAAGATTGACAATATTCTTCAGGCATCTGTTAGCCACTCTTCTTGGAGCGAAATGTGTTCTCGGTGCCCTACTTCTATCTCCTCTCTATTTGCTTCATGCTCAGATGATTTCCAACCGTAGCATTATCAATCTCTGTATATTACGAAACATCTTTCTTTTTATAAAAAATCTCCTAATATGGAATATTTTCAAATCAAAAAAATGTAAGCATGAATGCAATAAGGTATTAGTCACAAAGTGATCATCGTGGAAAGACTTCCCTTGAACAAAAAGGCTTGTTACATCAGATATTCTTCTGGGCTTTACAAATACTGATGGGCCCTAACTTTTTGGTTTCATCCAACAAATGAGTCATTTTTTTTCTTCATCGTTTAGTGTGGGATTCATATTCCGACTCTACGACATTGTTGCGTCGACCACATCTGCTTCTTACTAAGCCACTTTTCGTGTTTGGATAACAACAATCTTCATTTCACTGTTCCCAATAAGAGTATCAGTTTCCTTGTTTGGTTCAAACTCTTTGGATGATTTGCCTCTCTACTCTTCTAACAATGCTAGGAATTTGCTTACTTTATTTGAATACAAGACCTCTTGTCCATTATGATTGTCTTCTACAACGATGGTCACTTGCGAAAATTAAGACCTAATAAGAATGCAATGCAAAAAAATGTAAAGAAAAATGCACCAAAGGAAACCGTGTTAGTATGGTAAATGCCATAACTGCGATGATGAATGTGAATGAAGATGTTGATTCACAAACAGTCCTTAGAAAGATATTCGTTTAATGGAGAAGATGTCTGATTACAAGAAGCTGAAATAATGAATTACAAAAGTTAGCTTCTCTTCTTGATATCTTGACTTTGTAAAGCAAGGCCTGTGCTCCATGTCTTAACATCGCTTTTGGAATAAAGGGCAATCTCACTGTTTTTTTCTTCTAGTGCTCAAAAGGTCCGCGATAATGTAATCTATGTACCCAAAGGCTTTCAAAAAATCATTAACCCGTGTAGGTAGAGTATAGACAATGATCTCTTCTTCAGGGACAGATCTCGACAATCCAGTTTTAAGGGGCTTATTTAAAATTTTTGAAAATTTTGGAGGCTTAAATTAAAACTTCCAAATATTTTGAAAGGTTTAATTTAAAATCTTCATAAAATTAACTAATTTTTTTTTGAAACTTATCAAGACCCCTTTTTTTAAAGAAATGGAAAGGGATTTAATCGAAATTATTTAAAAATTTTGAGATATAATAACAGTTTTAAAAATTTTGGATGGGCTAAATTGAAATTTCTAAAATTTTTAAGGAGTTAAGTGTGAAATCTTTAAACTTTGGGGGGAACATGAAACCTATTGACTTTGACGAGGATCTGCCACTACGTCTACGTTATTCCATCTCCGCCTTCGACATGTGTCTCCTTGTTAATTTGTCTCTTTTCTCGACTGATCTTCGTTCGACCCAACTAGATACTATAGCATTATAGCTCTCGGTATCACAGACTTCTCTCTTATTTGGATTGCCTTCTAAATTGGACTACTTTTCGAATCAACATTTATGGTAAGATGTGCATACAATGTAAATGCAGAAAAACAAAATAGAATAAAATAAACACCGGTAGAAAACAAAATTCACGTCAGCACAGTAAAATAATCGAATAATAAAAGGTCAATTAACAAAAGAAAACAAAATAATTAAATCATGCAGACAACAAAAATACAAATAAAAACTTAACAGGGTTACTGGTAAACGGACAGAATACTGGCATGACTCAAACATGTAAGCTCTATGTTTCACTATATGCGGTTAAATTTTAAAGTAAACGGTACTCGAACTGTCGCTTGGATATCGATTCGAGGGAATACTACCCTTATACCATACGGAGGTGAAAATCTCACAAAATATAAGGACCGAATTCTGAAAGTAAATTACATCACTATACGGAGCTGAAAACCCCACGGAGCGAAGTAATCACTCCTCCTAAAGGTTCTAAGACTACTATATGATGCCAAAAAAGGTAAACAAACAAGACTTAGGAATTAAAAATTAAATTAAACTGAATTTAAAATTTTCTGAATAATTACGATACAAATCTAATTATGGCTTAACTCTTTTTTTATTTTTTTTAAAACAAAAAAAAATTTCCCCAGCGAAGTCGCCATGTTGTAGCGACTATTTTTGGAGGTGTCGAAGGCCGCTACAAAAAATAATAATAAATCGTGTAGGGGAAGTTACCCACTTTTATTGAAAATATTAAAAAAAAGGTGATATTTTATAATAAAAAAACTCGCATTTTAAAAAAATAGAGTCGTCACCGGCCACTGTGGTAGGCCAGACACCGTAAAAAACAAAAACAATAGATTTTATAAAAAAAAATGAGTTCGGGAGTTAGTTGCGGATGGGGAAGGATTAGCACCCCCACACCGCCCAAAATTGGTACCAAATAGATTCCTATCGTATTTATAAAGAAAAACAAAAATTCGATTTAATTTAATAATTAATTCCAAATATACAAGTTTTGAATATTAATTTTGCCTCGATCCACAGTACCAAAGAAGATGACACCTGAAAACTGGGATGACACTCACACTAGAATACAGGGATAAAAGGCCTAAACTACTCGTGATAAATTAAACAAGAATAATTAAAATGCGATAAATAAACTAAAATTCACGAATTAATAAAAAGTAAAAAATATTAAAAAAACATGTGAATATATGGAAAAGTAAATACATAATTAAAATAAACCGTCCATGTATGTATAAACATAATATATACAACATATAATTATATAACACTTAATATGCATTAATATACAAAATAACATAATATGCATAACATATACATATAAATATAACTTACAAAAATAATATAATACATGTAACATATAATACATAACATACAATATACACAACATAATATAAAAATTAAACTAATGATCAAATATAAATAATATTAGCAACATGTATTAAATATAATACAACATAAAAATATAAAAACAAATATAAAAAATAGCCATAAATAAAACGTATCGAACAAATAGGTATACAAACACGGATATAATAATAAAACATAAAAAGCTAAATATATGAACAATTAAATAAAATATAAATTAAAGGCTAGAATTAAATTAAATTAAAAAAATAAGGACTAAAAAGAAATAAACCCAAAAGAAAAAAATCAGCTTTAAATTGACAGAAAAATACCTAATTGAAAGATTGTAAAAAGGAAAAAGGACTAAATATGGAATTTGCCCTTAAAAGAAGGTAAAACAAAATTAATGGCTAAATTAAAAACCGATCTAAACTTAGAGGGACCATTTGTATAATTTATCCATGCGACATGCCAGTTTTGAAAAACAAAATGGGGCGGAGGGACCTTTAAGGAAATTAGCCCGTTTAAAATCTGATTTAATGAAAATTAGGGATGAAATTGGGATTTTTGAAAAATAGAGGAGGATTGAGAGTGTGATTTACCTACGGTAGCGGAGCAAAAACAAAACCCGGAGGAACCGTTTAAGAATTAACCCATTTTTAAAACACAAAAAATCTATTTAAAGACCCATCCGACTCTTATTTTAAAACTTTAGCCATTTTTTAAAACCTATAACAAAACGCCCTCCCTTTTTTGTTTATTCAAACCAAACTCTCAAATTCTCTCTGGTGTTCAAACTATTTTCTAGAAATCGGCGGTGGTCCAGCTACTCCGGCCATCGTCCTTAACTCTCAGCTGTCGTGAATCGTCACTGGCCGCCATCCGCCGGCGTTGGTGACTTCAAAAAAATCTAAAAAAATGCCTTTCCCATTTTAAAAACCGAAACCAGCCTTAGATTTTAGGAAAAAACCCGCTCCTTCTAAGATCTAGGAAAGACCGAACCTAAAAAATGTTTTAAACTTCCCCATAAAACACCAGTATCCCACTCTGATTCACCCATACGAGTGCTTCTCACCGGAGAAGGAAACGGACGGTGAAGGTATATCCTCCCCTCCCCTCCTTTTTATTTTTATTATATTATTTTATATTTTTTGGATTTGCATGCGAGAGAAAAAAATAGAAGAAAAGGATACCTCCAAAATTTCTTTTTTTATTTTCAATATGAAAATCTGAGTACCAATGGTTGATTACATGGTATATATATCATGTTTTTTTATTTGGTTTTGGTTACAAGACTGGGCAAACATTTAATGTTCTAACTGTTGATGATGATTTGGATCTGACTTTCTCCGAAATTTTTTATTTCTTTGACATGTTCGGTTGTTGGAGAGCTGGTGAAGGAGGCGTACGGTGGCCACAGGCGGAGCAGCCATGTGGATTGGTGGTTGGAAGATGAATGGATTATCCTGGTCAGAATTAATCTCATCCGTTGGATCAGATCTGATCCAACTGCTGAGATTGCTTGAAGATCGGGCGACTGTGATGCAATTTAGAGAAGCATGAACCGCACAGGATAGAGACACGTGGCGATTGGGGGAGCTAAACGGATTGTGCGTGCGTGGGAGGTGAAGAGCCCCATGCGTGTTTTTCACTCTGGCCAACTGGATAGCTCTGGTTGATCGTGACCGTTGATCTGGATCTGATCCAACGGCTCTCCTCTGGTCGCTGCAAAATAATATAGATTAGGGTTAATATTTTTCTAAGGTTTTTTAGTTATTAGGTTTGGGTCTTGGCCGATCAGGCCATGTATTTTTACTACTTGGATTTTTAATATGTAATGGACTGGACTTTATATATATATATGGGTTTTTATTATATTTGTTTATTATTAATATTTCAGCCCATAATAACTAATAAATATAATAATAAATAACATTAATAATAATAATAATAATAATAATAATACACATACATGCGTACATATAATAGATGATACATGCAATATCCATACTCACATACATTCAAATATTAATAATAATATGTACATATAATACTTATATGTATATATACACATATATATCACGCATGTTATATAAAATACATATAATATATGCATATCTCTAATAAATATTATCAATCATTAATAGCACATACGTACTAGACATACATATACGTACATATACATACAATACACATACAAGCATATATACATACACTTTAACGACATGCATACATATGGACCTACACATATATAGACATTAATACTAACATATATGTAATTACTATAGCTAATTAATATTACTATAATATTTACAACTCAGACAAAAATGAGTGATTACAACATTTTATTAATGAAGAAAAGTATTCATGTTGTGTGTTCACAAAAAAAGTGGTTGTCCCCTTTTATAGTATAAAGAAGACATCAACATTCTTTAAAAGATATCTAATCAATCCCTAAAAATTAGCACATGGATAGCTAATTAAAAAGGATTGGCAGATGAAAGTGGAATTAATGGAAAACTCTAAAGTAAACACATGGAAAGCTTACTAGAAGGAATCCCTTAAAAATAGCATATGAATAGCTAATTGAAAGGAATCGCATGGAATAAATTAAAATCCTAATAATTCTGGTCAAAGCTTTATAATTATGTTTTAAATTAATTTATTATAAATTCTAATGGGCCTCTTATGTGTATGGATCAATTGGACTTTATAATTCTTGATTGGGAATTTTCTGCATGTGTTGTCTTTGTTAAAATAGGTATATCTTGAGGTCCTGAAATCATATTGACATATTTCAAGATGTGTTGGACATCTAAGAGGCATACGAATGCATTGTAAGAAGACATGTCAAGTCAAAAATTCCCAAATCCCATCTAAAAAGTCATCGCAAGTTTGTTTTCATTCTAGACTTGACAAACAACTCCAGTTCTTTTTGTCTAAAATGCATTGATTTACACTTCTCGTCATCTAATCTGAAGCATCAACAAGAAAAAGATCGAGCTTGTGAAACGATTCCAACTATTTTTTCTTTAATGCATCATTCTAGCCCTCCTATGCATGTATCATTGCCTCCTCCTAAAAAAGATTAGTCCCTCAATCTAAACCGATGAATGTAGAAAGTTCATCAAAATACCATGGAAGAGAAAACATTTTGAATGATTATTGTGAAGGTTTTTTGTGACTCACAAGTTCTTTTTCTTGGTCACAAGATAACGTGTTTCCCATATCCTCTTCACGGTAGTTTTGAATTTCATTATAAGATAGTGGTGTAGGAAGAATTTTGGCTTCCACAAGTATATTTTTGACGAAACTCTCATAAGTATCATCTTCACCATGTTCCGGATCATAGATTTCAATATCATTAGATGACAAATTTAGACCACATATCTCTCAATTTTTTTTTTGAAAATAAGATGTATCTATACATTGATACCCTAGATAATCTTTTCGACAACATTAATGACATCGAATACCCAAAAGAGTAAAATCCAATATGTTATGAAGAACATCATCAAGAACGCTTGAATATGATATCATATGATATGTGAATGCTACGGTGTGGCAAAAATATTTGAATAGATAATATAAAATAATTAAAAGATTCAAAAGATAATCGAATGATCAAAGAAAACAAATCTGGAATTTCTAGCCTTGTTTATTGCTTCAATTATGATGGAGTATGCATGAAAGATGGTGTTATCCTATGGAACCCTTTCAATCGCAATTGATTGATCATCCTCCACAATATGGCTCTTGCCAACCCTCCAAGATGCAATTGTCTTGGCAACCCGAAGTGTGAAGATGGTTTTCACCATGAAGACATGAGCAAACCGTGTTGAAGACTAGCTTTGAAGGCACAAATATTAGCACTTACAAAGATGAACTCAATAAACATTTTATTGAAGAACAAAAATATTCATGTTGTGTGTTTAGAAAAGAAGAGGTTACCCTCTTTTATAATCTAAAGAAGACACCAACATTTCTTAAGCGTTAGCTAATCAATCCCTAAAAATCAGCACATGAATAACTAATTAAAAGGGATTAACACATGAATATTTAAATTATAAGGCAACTCTATATTTAATAAATGGAAAGCTTATAAGAAGGAATCCTCTAAAAATCAGCATATGGATAGCTAATTAAAAGGAATCTCATGGAATAACTTAAAATACTATTAATTCTGGTTAAATTTTTATAATCTAGATTTGAATAAATTTATTATAAAGTCTAATAGGCCTCTTATGCGTGTGAATCAATTGGACTTCATAATTTTCAATTAGGAATTTTTGCATGCATTGTCTTCGGTAAAATAGGTATATCTTGAGTTTCTGACATCAGATTAATGTGTTTCAAGATGCATTGAAAAGCTAAGAGATAGACGAAAGTGTTGTATGAAGACATGTTAACCCAAAAATGCTCGGATCTCATCTGAAAAGTCATCTCAAGTTTGATGTCGTTCTAGACTTGACAAACAACTTCAATTTCTTGTCTAAAATGCATTATTTTACACTTCTTGTCCTCGAATCTAAAGCATTAACAAGAAAAATATCAGGCTTGTGAAATAGTTCCAACTTTTTTTTATTCAATGCATGGTGGTTGATTAATTTATTTTGATGTTGAGGATAACTAATTTGGGGTCATGATCATGAACGAGAGTTTGTATGTTTGAGGAGAACATTAGCAACTTGAATCAATGGCTAGTGATGTCAAACACCTCGAACTTGGAAGTGTTTTATGATTTTCGTAAATATGATGCTTTTTATGTCACACATAAAATGCATATTGTGGTGTTTGATAATAAGTAAATTACCAAATTACCCTTAAGTCCAAGTATTTATGTTTAATGCTGAAAGAGTTTATGGAAATGTTATAATTCCTCAATGCTTATAATCAGGTCTTTTGGCATTAAAAACGAAAACAATTGGTTTTCAAGTGTGCTAAAATAACCGAATTACCCCTAAGAATAAAATTACTAAAATATCCTTAAATAGGGTAAAGAATAAAACAACATTATGTGTTGGAATTATTAAAATACCCCTAGGTGTGGAAAAGATTAAATTGATCTTATGCATAATATTATCATAATAACCTTAAGTAGAAATGACCAAGATGTCTTATGTGGGATTCACCAAATTACCTTTGACGTGAAATGACTAAGATGCATTTGTTTGTTGTAATTACCAAAATGCCCTTACATAAAGAAAAGACCAAAATGCCTCTATGGTCATCTAGTTGGGTTTGGCCTCAATTGTTTGTAAACATATGATAATTTTGTGTTGATTGTTATGTGTGTGTGTGTGTACACGCTCGCATGTACGTGTGGTCTTTAATGATAGGGCCTTAATGGACGGTATTGACTATGCGTATCTAGTAAGACATCTTAGGACATAAATATATCAGAATGCCCTTTTTGTAATGTTTCAAGATATAAAGAGCCTTAATTAAGAATAAACTATGAAAATCTAATAAAACTTTGAAATAACTGTATAAGTTGTGTGGTGAGTTTATACATTCTGTGATAACTAATTGTTGACTGACTAACGTTTGGCAAAAAATTGAAGAATTAATGTAAATATGCCAAAAAATAATGTCAAGTTTAGGTCTTTTTGCGTGCAAGTATACACGGTTAGCAAGTACTATAACAATAAGCTGAGTATTGTATCCATAGGGATTGTCCAAGAATTAAATGCCACGATTTACTTGTGAATTGGAGCAAATGAGATTGAATTGGATTTCGGATTTCGGATTAAGAAAAATGACTAAGGAAAAGTGAAATGAAAATTCAGGTAGTTTGGCAAACAAATGTATTCAAATGGATGGTTGGCATTGGCAAGGGATGTTGGATTTCAGGCTAGCTATGGCAGCAATTAATAACTTTTAGCCTTGATTTTATTACCGAGCAGATTTTAAGTAGTATTGTCTCTGTCGATGGCAATACTCTAAGTTAATTACGATCCACTCCTATATGTCTATAGTGATATTTTTCAATAATTAACTTGGCAAAGTTAATCATTATCTCCTTAGTACCTGGCAATTAATCATTATCTCCTAAGTCTATTAAGATATTAAAGGATAATATGCATGCAATACCAGCTGTCATTTGGAAAAAAAAATTAAGAAAATTAAGCACTAGCAAAATGGAAAAAATGTCAAGGCATTCAATTATTAAAAACTAAAAACAGCTAAGCGTTCATCGGAAAAACATCCCCAGCCAACGTAAAAGAATTAGTTCATGGCTGGGGAAACCATCAACAAATCATCATTTTCAAACATAACCATCATAAATGAAATTAAAAAACAAAGAGAAACGGACAAAGAAGGAGATCCGTCGATGCAGCCCTTCAATGGATCAAGAGCTCTCGGTCTTAGCCTGGTCGAACCACGGTTTTCCCTCTACTCTCTTTTTTTACCACAGTGCAGCATCTTTCCTTCTATCGATGGTTCATCGATGGGCTTCCTTTAAATAGGCACTCGTAAAAACCCTAGATTGGGTTTGAATTTGAAAGTTGGTTACGCACTAAGATAAATGTGTTATCTTCTTATCCTCTTGTTTGAATTAGGGATAACTGGGGTCTTTGACCAACGGTTAACTGACCTGGCATCGTCAACCTACTTTTGCCAACCAAGTCTGGCAATTCTCGTCCTACTTTTGCCATCGACACTCTGTATTTCTCTTCTGCTCCTCTGGCTTTCTGCCACTGCTCCTTTTCTGCTTCTACCAACTGCTCCTGACCTGCCACCAAAGTAAGAAAATACCCATTCACTCTGGCAATGGAATCATTCCTTAACTCCTAGATGCAAATGCATGAATCTACTAACTAAATAAGCAAATATGTACTCAAAGTCAAACAACAGTATGGTAATATATACGTGAAAAGTAGTACTTTTGAGGAGTTAACACTTATTGAGGTAGCCTTAATGGCATTATACTTGGCTCTGTATGGAACTTGGGTAAACGATACATGCACTCGAGTTATGATATTATATGATATGATTGATTTTGGGGTGTGCCATAAAGATATCCAATGGTCGTATTGCAACACCAAGGTGAATAAGTTGTTGGATGTACATTTCTGACACTCTATGACACTGAGCCTCATCCATGTATGGTTCTAGTCGGATGTACATTTCTGACGTTGTGTGACACCAAGCCTCATCGTAAGGTACTTGACGTTGTGTGATTTCGAGTACGTTAAGGTAGTCATGTATACGTTCATAATGTTATGTTACACCATTCCTCAACTAAAGTTAATCAGTGTGATATGATTTAGAGTACATCAAGCTAGCTGGGTGTACGTTCCTGATGATATATTACACCAAACTTCACCTAATATTTTATTGATACGCGGTCTATCACCGTTGTGTGGATATTATTGCTATGTGGGTAATGTTGATATGTGGTTGTTACTATTGTGTGAATGCGTGCATGTACAACCTTTAGGATCATTCATAAATGCTATAGGTTATACTCATGCCTTTTGTCTATACTTGTATTACATGTTCATGTTGGACTTGCATGCTTATATTTATGAACCTTGTGAAATACAGTAGAGTATATGTTACCACTAAGTTTTGTAAGCTCAAAATTCATATTGCTTACGTGCGCAAGTTACAACTTCCTTGGCTCGCGAAGGGACATCAACATCATCAGACGAGTCCGACTAGATCCTCTCAGAGTATAATAAATAATTACCTTAGGTGATCATGTATATTGTGAAACATTAATGTGTCAAGTTTGTAATTCATTCAAATATTATTTTAATTGTATATCTAATTTTAGAACAAAGGAGCTCCAAAATTTGTATAATGATTTTATACTTGTAAATAAAAGCTTGTAAATTTACGGTTTGTATTGTTTTAAAAAAATTGGGTCATTCATATGGTCGAGTTTGGGGTGCTACCAAAATATTATAAATTTAATTTTTAAATCATATAATATTAATTCTATAAAAATAAATAAATATTTCATAACAAAGCTAATTCTAATTTGGTTAGAAATATAACGTTTATATGACTTGGTTTAATGGTTAAACAATAGACCCTTTTTCAATGGTTACGAGTTCAATCTATTTTAGTGGTATTTTGGCATAATTTCAAGATACACAATTTAGTTTTGGTATAATTTTGCTAACTACTTAAGTTAGCTTTGTGACCCAGCAATAGAGAGAAAATGAACTTATTTTTTGTAGTTTTTTATCCTCTTAACTAAGCACATCGATAAAAAGAAAAAATATATTTTTATCATTCTATTTTTCTTTTACTTCAATTTTCTATCTTTCTAATTTTCTTTTCTCTCTACCAAGCAAAGCCTAAATGTTAAATCCTTAGGTCAATGGTCCTGAGCTTGAACACCTTAGTGTAAATAGTTATGCTAGTAGTTTAATGACTAATGGTATAGTTTAGATGTTTTGTATTAGAAGCTTGCTTAATTATTTCATTATCTAGTTAAGCCTATAATCATGTGATAATTAAAAGAGAGGAATATATGGGTGATGGCGTGGAACCCACTTCCAATGGAGGATGAGTTAGCCCTGTCCCTATCCCTATTGGTCTCAACTAGTACAGATATAAATGGAGAGGGAAGCTGACGTGCACCGCACATTCTTTGCTTTCTCTACTTTCTATTTCTTAATTTCGGGACCCACCCGTCCCTCTAATCTCACTTCCTTCTTTAATTACTCCATTTGTTTCTTTTACCTTCACTTATAATGACAAATTACTTTCTTTATTTTAAGGTTAGTTTCACTATATTTTTGAAAAGTATAAGTGATGTGAGATAGTAGTTTGAAAGGTAATTTTAAAAAAGAAATAACTGTAAAATTTTAGTATTTATTATTACGGTTAAAAGATATTTTTTAAAAAGATAAAATGTTTATTTTGACATGATATTATAAGTAAAAAATAAATAAACGTAAATAGTGTTTAAATTCGTTATCATAAAATTTATTAACATTATTTTATATAAAATAGATTAACCTAAATTATAATAAAATATAAAAATTATGATAATTTATTAGTAATTTTTTATATATAAAATATAAACTTTAAATATTTTTAAATAATTAATATAATTTTTTGAATTAAATAAAAAATAGTCTCTAAACTATGCATTTTTATATTATTATAATATAACTAATATTAATTTAATATATTAATAATTATTATATTTAATATTATTTTATAATATTATAGTTTTTATTATTTATTTTTTAAAATATTAAAATATTAAATTTATTATTTTATTTTAATAATTATTATATTTAATATATTTAATATATTTAATATTAATATTAATCATTGTTATATTTAATATTAATATATTTTTATTAATATTAATGTTAACTAATTAAGGGTAAAAAAATAACTTCACTCGTAAAGTGATTTTCCACCCTAAAAGCTAGTAGCTTTTAAGGTTAGGTAAAAATTTGTTTTTTAAAATAATTTTTTACTCTAATTTGTAAGCGTTTGGTATTGTTTATAGCTGAAAATTTATTTTTTGAGTAAAATCTTTTTTAAGCATGCCAGAAGGGCTTTAGACTATAAATTGGAACACTAAAATAGTCTCTTTATTGTAAATAATAATAATAATTTAGAGTTCCATTTAATTCTAGAAAATAAAGATATTATATATTTATTGAACAAAATGAACTTGATAAAAAGTAATTTCTGACACATAAAAAATGCTTACAAAAATATAAAAAAAAAACTATTTTTATTATTGAAAAATTAGAACAAATGAAAAACAAGATTTCTAAAATTTAACTTCAAATCCGGAGCTCCGCCACAGTGGGGGGTTGATTTTGCTTTAGATATGCTATGTTCGTCACAGTGGAGGAGGAGTCAATTATTATTGAGTCTCACTAGAGAGTGGTGATCTTGTGGGTCTCACATCAGGAAAATCATCTTTAGCGATTGAGTTATTGGTTCCGAAGAATTGATGAGGCGTGTCGATTATTTTACTGTATTTGCTTCTATAACGTTGTTCGTGAAGCGAATAGTATTACTGATGTTTTGGCAAAAAAAGAAGGGTCGACCGGCAAGATTAGGTGCGAATCCTCTTTTGATGCGTGTGATATTTGGTCTTTGGTGATGTCTCTTATGTTGTTTATCTCGCTTTCGCTATCACATCGTACTCTTTTTCTCATTTAAGTTTAGAAAGTTTAATGAGACACTTGGTAGCGCTATTTGTATAATTTTTATTTTAAATAAAATTATACGTTTTGATAAAAAAAAATTAACTTCAAATCCATTTAAACTCATCTTTATTTGACAACCTTTAAACCATTTTCTCGTACCTATATATTTCAAAACTCGTATAAAAACATTCTTTTTCATTTTTCAATCATTAAACATGTCTTACTATTTTCCTTTTACCATATTATTTTTAAAAATTTTAAAAATGAAAGTATTTTCTCTAAAATAAAGAAATGGGAAATTAAAAAACAGAAAATATTTTAAGAATCAAACAAAACTTTAATTTTTAGGCTTAAGGATGTAAGAAACTTTTGAACTTTTGAGAAAAAAATTAATTAAGTCATTGAACTTTTTTACACTAAATTAAGCCATTGAACTTCTTTCACCCAATTAAGCCCTTAAATCAAGAAATTGAATCAATTAAGCTCTTGAACCAAGAGATTGAATCAATTAACCCATTTGACAAATTTTGACCATTAAATCTTGACAGTTTTTTTTTCTTTAGATGTTATTGGCACATGATACTCTACAGTCTATCGTTTTGCATTTACATTTTTTTTCAAAAAATACTTTCTTTATAAATTATATAAGTTTTTTTAGAATTTGAAGAACTTTTAAAGATTTCTTTAAATAAAATAAAAATTTTAAAAATGTCAAGTGGAAACACTGTAATACGACGCACTGCCTAATAAATCCAAAAAACTATCAAGATTTAATGTTCAAAATTGGTCAAATGACTTAATTAATTCAATTTCTTGGTTTAAGGGTTTAATTGATTCAATTTCTTGGTTTAAGAATTTAATTGGGTGTAAAAAAATTCAGGGGCTTAATTAATTTTTTTAAAGCTCAAGGGATTTTTACACCCTTATGCCTAATTTTTATATCCAATTTTAAAGAAAAATGGTAAATTAAACCATAGTAATATTGATCTATTATCATGTTTTACAGTGATGTGAAAAACACAAGAAAAATAATTCAGCATATTTTTTTAACATTCTTCGTGATGTCTCTTGTTAATATCTTTTTTAAATATAAAATTCACACAGATAGTACAAAATAAAATTTCTCTAATTCGAATCTCCTATAGAAAATAACATCTCTTTTCAAATTAAACTATTAATTTGGTTAACTCAGTAAATATTTTAAAGGGTAAACTACAACGGAGCTAACTCAATTATGGGTAATGTTACATTTGGGTCACACTTCATTTTTTCTTCCAAATCATTTGTATACCCTCGTTAACAATAGAGTACATTTGAAATCTTTAATTAATCTAATACACAAATTAATATATATTTTTTAAATATGAAGGGTGACCCAAATGTAACCTAACCCTTAATTGAGTGATTCAAGTGTAACTTTTAATAATTGGGTGACTCAAATATAACTTTACCCATAATTGAGTGACCCAAATATAACTTTTAATAATTAGGTGACCCAAATGTAATCTTACGTGACCTCCATTATAATTTACCCCATTTTAAATATGAAAATGATTGGATTGGCATTTTTCTCATTTACTGTCATTTATAACTAATTGTAAAAAGAATCTTACTTTTATGGTAAAGAAACTAGGATAATTATTTGATATTCAATTTAGGGTATAGAGTTTAGGGGTTTGAGTTTAGTAGTTTTGAATTTAGGGACTATGAATAGAATTTAAGGTTTATGGTTAGAATTTAGGGTTTATAGTTTAAAATCTAAATCCTCAACATATTACTATAAAACCTAAACCCTAACCCATAACCCCTAAATTCCAACTATAACCCCTAAATTCTAAAACCTACACCTAAACCCTAAACTGAGTCCTTAAACCTTAAAACTAAGGCGCTTGTAAAAACTAAACGTTTCCACCACCAATGTATTGAATATAAATCCAAGAAACTAATTCACCTTCATGTATTAAAAAAAAGCTAATTCACCCTCAAGCAAAAAAAAAATCAAATTAATTATTTTAATTTTTATACAATATCTAAATGATCTATTATCTTCAAACCTTTAATTTGGAGATAATTAAATTTGAACGCATTCAACCATAACCTTCAATGAATTAATTCAAAACAGAGTTAGGATTAGACACATTAAGTGATTAAATTATTTTATATCAAAAAATAAAGGTCTATTAAATATATAAATTTAAAATTTTTTAAAAAACACAAATCTTATTTAACTAATTTTTTGAACAAATTCTACCTAAGGAGAGGAGAAATTTGCTCCTAATGGGTTTCAAACCCACAATCTAGAGGAAAGAGGAGAGTGTCAACTGTAAGCTTTAATTAGGGATGGTAAACGGGTGGGGCGGGTGCGGATACCCCCTCCCCCATCCCTATACCCATCGAAAATTATCATATCCACCACCTACCCACCACCCACGGCGGGTACAATTTTTAAATTCACCCCGCCCACGTGGGTACATTCTCAAATTCATCCCCACACCCACTACCCAACTAGACATCCACCACCCAATCCGTATTCGCCTACAAGCAACCACTAATATCGAATTATGTAAAAATAAACCATTTACTTTTGTAAAGAAGAGTACAACTTCGCATACTTTATTGATTGATCAAGTGTATAGATATATTACATTTACACCAATATAAATTTAACTACAGCTAACTAACTAACGATCGCTAACTTAACTAAAGCATATTTTTATTGGTATTAATTCTACTTAACTACAGCTAACTAATTAACTATAGCTAACTTAACAAAAGCATATTTACACTGGTATAAATTCTACTTAACCACACATATTACAAAATCACAACCTGATTAATTCAAGCTCGTTCTTAAACAATGAATACAAGCTCGATTATAAACCATCATTTTTTCAAACTAAATTAATTGAGTTCAAAGTCTACAAACTTAAGGATTAACGTAAATTTTAAAACAAATCAATATCTTAGTACATAAAACACCATAATAAAAGGCATAATCAAAGTCTACAAACATAAATAGTCCAAAATTCGTATGGTGGGTAGTTAGCGGGCAGGCGGATGCGGGGCGGGCAGATACGGTGCGGGTAAGGTCTCAAACCCATCACCTACCCACTACCCACGATGGGTATGATTTTTTACATCCACACCCCCACTACCCACCAAACTCATACCCATCCCCACCCCAACTGGGGCGGGTGCGGTGAGAAATTCGTGAAACTACACCCGTCTGCCATCCCTAACTTTAATCACGTGCTCTAGATATTGTGGACACTTATTTAACTAATTTTTAAACTAAAAAACCTGCAACATGATACAAAATTTGAAAGGGGTCATAATCATCCTAACCATTAAATGATTCGGTTCATAATCGTTTATTTTACAATAAAAAATATAATTAAATATAGGCTTAAGGGTTTAACAACCCCTTAAATTTTTACAAAAAAATCAATTAAGCTCCTAAACTTTTTTACATCCAATTAAGCCCTCAAACTCAAAAAAAAATTAATTTGGTCCTTTGATCAACGTTGACCGTTAACTTTAACATTTTTTTGAATTTTTTTTGGTACGTGTCGTAGATAATGCCACATGTCATTTTTGAAACTTTTTAATTTTTAATTCTTAAAAAAATATAAAAAAGAAAATTTTTTAAAAAAAATTAAAAAATTCTGAAAATTTTTTAAAAATATAAAACATATTTTTAATTTCAAAATTTATTTAAAAATAATAAATAATAATTTTTCAAAAGATTAAAATATTTTAAAAAATTAAAAATATTAAATATTATCATATAATTATAAAAATGAAAAAATATAAAACAATAAAAAGTTATTTTGGTTTTTAAAATAACTTTTATTGTTTTATATGTTTTTAAAATAACTTTTATTGTTTTATATTTTAAAAATAAAATAACTTTTATTGTGTTATATATTTTTTCAATTTTTTATAATAATATTTAAAATTTTAAAAATATTTTAATCTTTGGAAAAATTATTATTTATTATTTTTGAATAAATTTTGAAATTTTAAAAATATTTTTTTATATTTTTAAAATAATTTTTAGAATTTCCAGATTTTTTTTAAATTTTTAGATTTTTATACAATTTTTAAAATTTAAAAATTCCTAAAGTGACATGTGGCATTATCTTGTTGCAACATGTGCCAAAATTAAAAAAATCATTAAAGTTAACGGTCAACGTTAGTCAAAGGGCCAAATTAATTTTTTTTCTTGAGTTTGAAGGCTAATTAGATGCAAAAAAAGTTTAGAAACTTAATTGATTTTGTTGGCAAAAGCTTAGAGGCTTATTGAACCCTTGCCTTAAATATACGAAAATTAAGGTGTTGAGTTTTAAAATTTAGAGTAATCCTATTTAGAACACTCAAGTTGTTTTAACCCACCGATTAAAGTTGTCTCTGTTGCTACCTTCATATCATATGCTTGCTTAACTTTGCATAAAATATGACGTATGATACCACCCAATGCCTCCATAGTCAATCAGATGATTTCATCTTCATGTGCTGCTTCCTACCTATTTGCTACAATTCTCTTGTTAAATAGAATAAAGATTCTATATTGGTAATGTTAATGAAGCTAAGGTTACCAAATCCATCTAAGTAAACTAATTGAAATTTGATTCATATATTTCAAATCTCAATCATCTTAAGATATTGAAACTGAAATGTAAATATTAATATTTCAATAATTTCTCAAACTATTTCCAAGGATGTCCCCTCATTTATATCAAGAAAATACTGGACATTTCAGTGTCTCTTTCTATGCTCATCACTAAAAAAATTAAATTGTAAATTATAACCCTAAATTTTAAATCTTAAACTATAAATCCTAGACCCTAAAAACATACTCTACCCATACTTCTTTAAATCCTAACCATAAGCCCTAAAGTTAATTTTTTTAGTGTGGGGTATAAAAAGAGGCACCGAAAATGGACATAATACTTCGATTTGAAAATACTAGTATTTTTCTTCATCATCTACCCTAATTAAAAAAGAAAGAGAAAAGTTATAGTAATTGCCGACGGCAGCAACCAAGGCTTAATTAGCTCAATGGATGCTTATATTAGACAAAATGCTAATTAATCCATTTTGCTATATATGGAATACTACTATAATCGCACTTAATCATGGAGCTTATCTTTCATTCCTTATTATATGTTAATCATTCTCATACATCCATATTTTGAAATCAAACCCTTTATTTCTTCACCATTTTTGATTTTCCTCCATGTGTTCTGTCCAGTGTAATTAATTCTTATATCCATCGATAAAAGAGTAGGATTTGAAACGTGTCAACCCGCAGGCCTCTCTCAATATTCTGCATCTTCTTTTTTTCATCCTCGTGTAATATTACGCCCTAAGAACAAAACTATTAAGGTTAAATTATTTAATTTTTAAATAATTTAAAAACAATTACAAATTAGTATTTATTTATAAATATTTTAATTTTTTAATAATACGTATATATTAGATAGACAAAACGATTTAAACTCGTCGTTAGAAATTACAGCTCTTCCAACTCCTCGTCGTCGGCGATTAAATGGCCGATTTTCCTCGTTATCAGTAATATAACAAAACTGATAATTTCTCAATTTAAGAAAAAAAGTTTACGCTATGATTATTATCTTAATTAATAAAGTTTTGAGTGCATGTGGGGTTTATAAAAAAAAAAGATTATTTTCCCTTCAAACAAAGAGATTCAAAACCTTTGTGTCTTGGGTTTCTTCGTTGCCTTTGCTTTCAAAAGTGGTTATCTCCGATTCCTCCGAATAAAATGACACCCTTTTTGCTCTCTTGTTTTCCTCCTCCTGCAGCCTTCCACGTCCTTCTCCGCCCAACCTAGCCGTCAAGGACAAGCTAAGATCCGACTCATAGTTGCACGAGTTGACGCAGAAACGATCCGATGACTCGTCGCAACTTGGTGCCCAAGAAGACCCCGAATTCGGTCGTAAAGTCCCGCCCTGAAGAACTGTTTCCACGGCCCCTTGACAGATGTGCCAGTTCCCACTCGATAACAGCCCCACCGCTCCGTTCACCGGGTTCACGGTACGACCACATGCCTCAAACAATAAAGATTGAAACAAAGCTATGAAAAACAGTAAAAAAAAACAAACAGAACTTTTTAGCTACACGTAAATATATTAAAAAACAAAAAAAAAGCAAAAAAGTTTGGGTATTGAAGGGGTACCAGGGCGTTGAGGTTCAGGAACAGAGGATATAAGAGAAAGGAGGTCACTACGGCCGAAAAACTTGGCGAGAAACAAGGTGGCGTTGCCTTGGGCTTCGGTGGATTCGATCCATCGTAAGCTCGACCGTAACACGCATGTCTCGCTGCATCCCTTCCGGAGCACGCGGCAGCCATTGCAGCTCATTTTTCAAGTATTTACCACCGTTTGATCTTATTAAAAGGGGAAAAATCAATAAACCCAGAGTTTTTCTGTTGAGAATACTTGAGTTTGAAGCAAGCGAAGCGAGTGAGCAAGAGGATAATATGGGAGAGAGAAAGGAGAGGTAAGGCTAAGGGGACGAGGTACTCCCTTCGTCTCACTAAAAACGTTTATTATTAATTTTTTATGCAGTTTTAAAAAGAAAAAGTTTATGTAAAAAAGATGATATAAAATAATTGAAATGATAATTTTATTTTTGAAAAGTTAAATTTTATTTTGTTGAGAAACTAAAAAAGGTATAAAAAAAATATGTCTTTTAAAAGTTGTTGATTTTTTCAATGAGATATTTTAAGTGTGACAATTTTAAAACACAATAAAACATATTGAGTGGGACAGAGGGAGTATTAATTTAAGGAGAGGAATGATATGATAGAGTTAAAAGGCTAACCATGGTTGGGTTAAGGAAGTTGTTTCTTTTGGACTTAATTATAAAATGTCTAAATTATATTAATTTAAGGACAGGAATAATATGATAGAGTTAAAAACCAAAATAACTTTTATTGTTTTATATTTTTCAATTTATTTTTTATAATTGTATAATAGTATTTAATATTTTTAATTTTTTAAAATATTTTAATCTTTTCAAAAACTATTATTTACTATTTTTAATTAAATTTCAAAAATAAAAATATTTTTCATATTTTTAAAATAATTTTTAGAATTTTCCAGAAGTATTAAACTTTTTTAGTTTTTTCTGATTTTTTATATATTTTTTAAAATTTAAAATATAAAAATTCCTAGAAATGATAAGTGGCATTATCATGTTGCGACACGTGCTAAAAAATTCAAAAGAAAAATCGTTAAAGTTAACGGCCAACATTAGTCAAAGGGTCAAATTAATTTTTTTCTTGAGTTTGAGGACTTAATGGGGGTAAAAAGAACTAAAAGCTTAATTATTTTTTAAAAAAATAAAAAGACTTATTCAACCCTTAAACCTTTAAAAAATAACTAAACTGAATTCAACTCAAGTCTAACTATACTTTAGTAGATATGACAATTCAAACTATATTTTACAATTTGTCTTCTAAAAAGTGTTTTACATTTTAATACATTGATAATTCATATAATATAAACTTTATTATATATCCAGATACAGTTGTTTGTACTATGTTTATTTTAGGCGTAATATCAAAAATACCCTTAACATTTGACTAAATAGTTATTTTGGCCTTTATTCTTTTTTGAAGCAATTTAACCATCAATATTTTATTTTTGGTCAAAATGGCCCCTCTACGGATGAAAACTGTTAGTCAACTAATGGTAAATGACTTGAAATGACGTGACAAATCTATATGGCAATGAACATCGCAATATCAATGTCATATAGGCAAATATGCTAACTTTACAGAATGACACATCAGTCAAAATATAATTTTATAAAATTGTATAAAACATAAAATATTTTTCTTTTGACGTGTCATTCTGTCAAGTCATTTCAAGTTGTTTACCGCTAGTTGACTAACAGTTTTCATTCATGGAGGAGCCATTTTGACCCAAAATGAAACGTTGAAGGCAAAATTACTTTAAAAAAATAGGGGCCAAAATGATTATTCAATCAAACGTTAGAGGTATTTTTTTGGCATTATGCCTTTATTTTATAATCCTTACTATATTGTTTCGGTTTAACTCTATCAAATACACAATTTATCAAGAATCACCAAAACTAAAAACATTGTTAGCACCTATCATTGACCCCCTTTATAGTTCATACTCTTATGTTTCTTGAATTCCTTTTAATTTGAAATGTTGTCTCTAATTCAAACACTCTTCTTAAGATGATTATTTTTTGTCTCAACGAATATGATTTTATAAATGAAAAAATTATACAAATATTGTCATGTGCTAATAATAATAATAATAATAATAATAATAATAATAATAATGGTCCATATGTGCATTACGGATACCCGATCCGATCCGAAATTTTGGATATCCAAAATTTTTGGATAGGTAAGTTAACGATCCATATCCGATCCAAAAATCGGATCCGATTTTTGGATATCCAAAATTTCAAATCGGATATTCGAATATCCGAGTATCCAAATTTATGACTTAATTTAATTATTTTTTTTAAATTTGGCAGTCCTATCCATGAAAATTTTAGGTTTTCGAATATAACAATCAACAAATTATTAAACATAACAAATTTTTATCCATAAAAAATTTAATTTTTCATATATAACAAGTAAAAATATCGAATATAACATGATTCATATCTATAAAAAATTGAATTTTCGGATATAGGATAATCGGATATCCGATCCGAATGTAAAACAACTATCCGTATCCGATCCAAAATTTTTGAATATTCAAAATTTTAGATTTGATCAACGGATAAACGGATCAGATCAATCGGATCGGATTGTTTTGCACACCCCTACCGTACACTCACAACTTCGTGATATGTTGGAAAACTAATTAAAAATATTTTATCATAGATTAGTAATGAACATCGATTTATGTCGAGAGATGTGGGTAAATTGTTCAAATAATGTTGTTTGGAAATAATATTTGCTGAAGTGATATGCTCTATAGATTATTTGCTCATCTAGGGACAAAACTATCAAATCAAGGGAGTAACCAATGGAGTTACTAAAGTGACATGTAATTGAGTACGTTTTTATGTCCAAAGTCAGCCTGTAATGTTGTTGACTTCTATGATAGTATAGTGTTGGAAAAAATGTGAGGAAATGGTAACTTTGAGCCATATTACGAAAAGGTAAAGGTGAATATTCAAATAATAATTCTATTGGGTCTTATTCTACTCCATAAGACCTTTACAACGGTATCTCATATGCTCAAATTGGTTGAGTGATGAATGAGAAATTGATGCTCAAAGTATGGTAGTTGTGAATTGAGTAAGGAAGTAAAACCCCATTTATCCCACAATGGTAGGATAAATACCATGGGAAGTGTTTATATACACTTACCCTCTTGGTTGTCATTGAATGACTTGAATGGAAACTGTCTCGCGCGTAGGCGCAGGGGTGCAAATCGAATCTCGTTGAACCCATTTGGGTTAGGGCGCACCGGCACGACGTGGGCGACTCGAATGTCCCCATTACCGAAGTAAATAGACTACATTTTCATTAACTATTACTTGTGATACACAAGAATATGATAATGAAATCAAAAGAATAACTCATTCTATGGAAAACATATACTTCCTTATGTAATTAGGAAAGTTGACCCAAGGTCAATGAAATTAACTTTGGAAAATAGTTCATACGTTTAACAAAATTTGAAACTAAAACGTTGTCAACGAAGAGTGTGACAAATGCGTGTATGTCAAAATTATCAACATTAGAATATATGATCCTATGTTGATGACATACTTATTGTTATAAGTAACAATAAAATGGTAAATATACCAAAGACTTCTTTTGTCCATGTGGTGTGACTGTGTTTTGATTCTGGGCATCCAAATCAAATGGCCAGAACTCCAAATAAATATGAGCCAACACTTTTTCAAAAGGAATATGCAAATGTCATAGACAGTCTAAGTAAATTGTACTAGACAAAATATTGCTTTCACTGTGAGCAGTTTAAGTAGATTCACAAAAAATAATCCAGGGTCAAACATCTGGATAGCAATTGTGAGCGTGATGGTATGAATTGCATTATTCCATAAGGATTCTTCGATGCCAGATATCAAAGGCACAAATGAATGTGTTTCGCATCGAAGAAAGAAGCTATGTCATGAGATTTCTCAAGATAAACGGTTCAACTAGGTTCATAATAGAATTTGAGTTTTTGCTCTAGACAAGTTTGGAGAAAAAGTTAGACGACTTTAAAATGTCTTGGAGGATATTCCTGAATGGCTAAAGCATGTGCCAAACCAAAAATTGGTAGAGCACAAAGCTTTATGTACTACGGTAAGTCGAGACATATGCGTTGTCGACATAATACTGTTAGACAATGATCTCAAATAGAGTTATCAAATGATAATGTTGCGGATCTGCTAACCGAAAGGTTAAATCAAGATCAAGTTAAGAAAACATAGAAAGGAATGAGACTAAAGCCCAGAAAAATTTAAGGCGCTATGTGAAGGAAAACCCTACCTAGTTGACTAGAGATCCCAAGATCTAGGTTCAAAGGGACAACCTAATTGCATAGACATGTTCGGTCACTGTAGGGGTACCTATCCCAAGTCCATTCCTATGATGTAAACAGTGATCAAAATGGAGTATAGGCTAAGCAAAGCTTTTAATGACCATTGTGTGCTTCGGTGAGCCGAGCAACATAAGTCACCTATATAAGAGTGAAGTGGGGCCGCTTCAAGAAGACTACTGGGCATAGTTCTTTCAGACTCTTGTAAAACCAGGCGATGTCCACAACCATATAGACATAACCGTGAGAACTAAAACTCTTGTTAGAGAGATAGTTGTGTGAAGTATATCATCGTTTACACAAACGGCTGAACAGTTCAAGGACATCACGTCTACTGATTAGCTAGTAAAGTAAATATACTTTCACAAGAGAAGGTTCAAAGGAAGAAACCTACCTATCCTATGCAGCTATCGATCGTATAACCTATCGCCACATCGAGTCAAAATGATTTTGATAAAATCATCAATTTCATTCATGTGGGGGGTTGTTGGAAAAAATGTGAGGAAATGGTAACTTTGGGCCATATTACGAAAGGGTAAAGGTGTATATTCAAATAATGATTCTATTGGGTCTTATTCTACTCCATGAGAACTTTACAACGGTATCTCCTATGCTCAAATTGGTTGAGTGATGAATGAGAAGTTGTTGCTCAAAGTATGATAGTTGTGAATTGAGTAAGGAAGTAAAATCCTTGTTATCCCACATTGGTAGGATAAGTAGCATGAGAAGTGTTTATATACACGAACCCATTCGGGTTGGGGCGCACCCGCACGACGTGGGCGCCGCGAATGTCCGGACTGGTCGGGCCCTTCATGAACCTGCGGATATTTTACCTACTTCGAATAATTTTTTCCTTACAAATAGAATATCTTTTTGAATATTCTAAATTTAAAAGGGATAATTTTTTGCTTCCTTAAATTCGAATATTAAAAAGGTATCAGGTTCAATTCACGGAAATATATCCGTTTTAAAATGGCAGAAATTGATTATTTTTGAATTAAATCGGATTGAGGATAAATGACCATTAATACGGAATATTTTGTTTTCCATATTTTTCCTCCTTTATTCTCTTATATATATCGAGCCAATTTTTGGTTTTTATGAACTCGAAAATTTTCTACTCTTGAAAATTGCATAGTCTTTTGGTGATAGGCGCAGGCAAGAGTTCTGTTCGTGATCTCTATATAAGTGATGTCGTAGAAGATCATCTGTTGTTGTATTTTGGGAGACTAAAGACCGACAAACTCAAGCACCCAAGGAGTGGTCGAATATGTCTTAAGGAAACTGCGTTCGTGCAGGCTTCAACATGTTTCATACTGGTTTTCGATTCAAATTAGTTTGGTTGTATTCAAATTAATTCGTTTCAATTTAAATTTAATTTCGTTTATTCGTATAATATTTATTTCCGTTTTGGATTAACATATTTTTCCTACATATAGTAACATCCCTATTTTAACAAATAATTTCTAACGCACCATATTTCACTAATTATTTTTCTAACATCTAGCCAATGAAGCCCAGTAAATGTAAACATTTAGAAAATTATATTAAACTTATATTTAATATAATTTAATTGACATTATTATTGATATAATATATAAGAGAACGAGATAAAACATACTTAACTGCTAAAAAAATACAACCGCCCAACACCAAGAGTTCATCCCTGACGTAGGTTATTATTCTGTGAATAAAACGCATTGATCGTTCATGCTACGACCGTATCAATTATTTTTAATCCAAAAGTTAGTAAGCAAACAAAAACTGGAATAGTTGATGTGGTTAAAATTTTAAGAGGCTTAATATCAAAATAAATGTTAGGTGTCAATTTTTTTTTAGATGGTTAAATTATTATTTTTATTTATTTTAAGGCTAATTAAGATATATTTTTTAATTAAAAAATAATTTAAACACATAAAAAATTAAACACGTAAAAGAAAAAACGATTAAACCGTTAAAATAAACAAATTGTAACCCACATCAATTGTATTTATTTAAATTGACGATATAGTAATTGTAGTGGAAATCTGAGTTGACGTGAGATTAGACATGCATAGTTTAAGACGGAACCTGATATGGGTCCTCAACTCATCGCCAATGGTTTCTACACTTCACAACGGAATATATTTGATGTTGATGGCAATGCCATGTTCTCTGCCACCTTCTTAGCTCTATATTTATTTTCTTTTTTTCCCCCTGTTGGCTGTCTAAATATTATTTGCTGCACAAATAGATCAACGTCAAATAAGTTTCAAATCTGTCTCCCACCGAAAATAAAAGAAGCTGTAGGAGCTGCTTTGAGTTGTATATAAAAATGTATTTAGGACATGACATGTTTCTTTGTTTCTTATCTGTTCCCAACCAACAGCACAAAAAAATTCTATCCACTTGAAGAACATGAACCATGAAACCATATTTGTCATTGTACTTCAATTGTAACCGATGGCTGAGAATTGGGTTAGGAACTTCCATGACATGTAACAATAAAAAAAAAAAACATCTATGTTGAGGATTTAGATTCTTCTAACACTGCCTTTTTATTTCTCTAGTGGTCAGAAACTTTTGTCTCATTAGAATGCTCGATATTTGGTGGACTCTAGTTTCTTTTAAGGTAAACACCAAATTTTCATTCATTCGAAGCTTAACAATCAATGACAGACCTAGAATTTTATGTAAGAGGTGTAAATTATCAGGAAGCTATATTAAAAATGTAGAGGCTGCAAAATTGCAAGAATTTAGAGGGTACAAAATTAAATTATCAATAAAAAATATATAAAATATAGGGAAATTTAAAATTTTTAGGTGCTCAGTGTCAAGGCCATCCCTTATTATATTACGACCCTGCCTTGACAAGCCCGTTCATTACCGAGCAATGGTGGACCGAGTGATGATATGAGCAGTCCCTAAGGAGCTACCAAGTCAAGGATGCAAGTTGAGAAGCTTTAGGAAGACGATGAAGGCCCTATCCAGAAAGTGTCCTTATTTGGGACGAAGCAACGTCTACTCACGGCATTCCTGGTAAGTTTATTTAGCTCTTTAGGGGAAGTGGTGCAGTGTCGGGTCTCCACCATCCCCCCTCGCTGGGCTAGCGACCGAGCTTCCTTGGTGTAGCGACCTACTCCTAGGCCTATGTGGGGCCTAGGTGTGCGGGCGATGGGGCCTAGTGGTTGGCGACTTTGTCTCCCGGGAGAAATACCTAGGGACGGTTTGGGGCCATAGGGCCCCATATTGCGCTTGTGGCTGAAGTACGAGGTTGGAGTGCAGCTATCGCTAGGCTTTGCGGGATTCGAAACTCTAAAGCCTTACGGCCTTGTGACCCTGAGAAGGCTCGACCGAGATAACTCCTTGGACAATGAGGCATGAGGAAGGTTGACTTGTCTGGGTAATACCCATTTCAAGTGCCGCACGGCTTGCCAACCGAGCAAAGGGGGCCTGTCCGTGACACGTGGTATCAGAGCGAGAATACGATGGACAATGTACTCATGTGATGGTGGCGTTTGGCTATGGCTTTTGATACAGTGGTACGTATTTGTTAACCAGACGCCATAGTGCTCATGTACCAACTGGAACACTATGATGCTTTATTTAGTGGCTGTGGTGCGTGGTGACGCCAGACGGATGCGTAGCAAAAATGAGAGTTGGACTATTTGTGGATTAGTTGGTCTCACGCCAAGCGCTCCCACGGGTGGAGTAGGCAGGGTGGATCATCATGACAGGAAAAAAAAAAAAGACTATTTTTTTATGCGCAGAGGCGCTGGATTGTGCATTCTACGCCAAGCGCCGGTGAATGGAGTAGGCGGTGGTCGAATGATAGTAAACCAAGCGCTCTTTGGACTGGGAGTAGGCGGGGGTGGGGACTACGCCAAGCGTTCCCATGTGGGGGAGTAGGCGGGGTGGTCTAATCCCCGCCAAGCGCTTCTCTTCAAGGAGTAGGCGGGATGATGTAATGTCACGCCAAGCGCATCCATTAGTGGAGTAGGCGGGGTGATCTAGTTTCACGCCGAGCGCCTGTGTGAGGGTAGGCGGTGGCTAGAACCCGCCTGGCGCGCCCGCGAGTGGGGTAGGCAGTGTGACT
This sequence comes from Hibiscus mutabilis, assembly GCA_019671005.1. Lineage (NCBI taxonomy): Eukaryota > Viridiplantae > Streptophyta > Magnoliopsida > Malvales > Malvaceae > Hibiscus > Hibiscus mutabilis. The sequence goes on along the minus strand of CM033740.1, from coordinate 32,828,851 downwards.
CCTTATGCTGATTGATCAAGACCTAGTCAAGGCGCAAAGGTGTCTATGGTGGGTTTGGCAAGGTAGTGCTGATGTGTTACATTAGCGCGGTGGCGCGTATGAATTAGGGCACAGTGGTGCTCATTTGTTCGTTCTGAGCGTAACATTGTTGTTGGCTGATCGAGACGGCGATCGAGTTGAGGCGCAAAGAAGCGCAAGAACTTTTGTGGATGAGATTGATCTTTGCATAGTAGTGCATGTCCGTGATTTGGGACACCGGTAATATTTTTTTTGAGTTGCTTTAAAGGCTCGTTGAAGGTTGTCTATGAGACATGATGAAGTGTGTATTCCTCATAGCATGAGGGCACGAATTCTAGCAATATGGGGATGCTTACGCATCACGCGAGAGGAGAGTCATTCCCTATGGTGGCTATCGGTAATAGTGATGCTTATTTTGATACATTGCCTTGTGTCGGTAACCCTTGCTTATTGATGTTTGTTTTGTCCTGTTAGTACAAGGGCGTGTGTAGCCCGAAACATAAAATATGCTTATTTTTGTTAATCTAACATATTGGTGCTTGTCATTTCCAGGGTAATGGAATAAATTCTTGATTGATGGAAGTTAATGGCAATATTGTTTATCCTGGCACTGTGGTGCTTGATTGTTCCTAACTATCTTTTTCCAGGTGAAAAGAGGAGTGGGTATAGATGGTTGTAGAGTGATACAACGGATAGTCATGGGTTCGTAGACTAACCCTAAAAGAAAGAGTTGGAGACAACTTGAAACCGTTCCAAAATTGCTTTGGGTTCGGGGGCTCAAGGCGGCGGAGTCGTGTTCTTCAAGGTGGTGGATTCGCCCATTGATAAAATCAAAGGGGATGATAAAACTCATTTGTTGTGGGAGTACCTTAGTATAGTGTGATCGTCTAAGGGTGCAGGACAAGACTCTTAGGACCTCGAACTATTTAACGAAGTGGTCAAAGGATCACGACGATCGTTGTATGCCAGATGGAGTGGCCCCTCTCGAAACAAAAAAATGGAGTAAAAGGGAGTGCAAAGTTATTGGTATTCTCCCTCTTGTTGTTGTGGGCTCTTGTAGCGGACGGACACATCATGGGTTCTCGGGGAAAAGTTACATTGTCAAATAAAATCAAGGAGCCTAAGGGGAAATGTTTCTCATAGCTAATGATTTGTCTGTAAATGGAAATTTTCTTAAGACACATTGGGTCTTAAGGTAAAAAGGAATGTGTTGCGGTGTGGTAAGTTTGGACCAGATTCTCTGGCAATAAATTGCAATATGAGATGACAAAGGGTAAGGCAAAGTGCTATTTGTAAAGCTACTCGTTTGGGTGAGAAACACAAGGGTGGTACAACTTGGTAGTGTGGGTGCATTTGAGGGAAGCTCTCCTTAGGAGTTCCTTCACAAGCAGAGCCAAAGAGTAAGCGTGGGACAGACAAGCTCGATGGGTATGTGGTGATGATTCAAGTACAATTCAGATCTCACCCAAGTATTACAAAATCCCCAATTTGGGCAGTGGAGATGTGGGCTACTACCGACAAGTTAGTTGGTGGGGCGAGCTAGTAAAGCCAAGGCTTAGGTCAAAGTTGATGTATGGACCAAGAGACCAAAAGCAAAACCTGGTTACCACGAATATGTCAGTGTTACCCAAAAATAGAAGTGTGGTGGTCAAGGAAGTTATAACGCACTTCCCATAGTTTGGCAATACAGAGCGTGAATTGCAGTGGGAGTCGTACTGGAAAGTCCCATTGAACTTGTGAGGTACGTTTCATTTTATTGTTATGTAATTGGACTAACCAATTTCGTGGTCAGTTTTCTCTTTGTGTGTGTTCTGATGACAGGTGTTCCTACCAATTCCTTGAGGGATGTGGGGGCAATCGATTAGAGAACCAAGACGGTTTTGAAGGTTTGGCAGGTGTCAAGAAGCCCTGGTCGTATGCAACAGGGATAAATGTTAGCTTCATGTAACAAAGAAGGACACGATACAAATATCACACCTATTTGTAAAGTCGATGTCTGTGTAGGCACAATGATTCTGGGTGTGTCGACAAGAATGGTGACAAACGCGAAAACGTGGAATGAGTATTGCCCAGAGAGAGAACACACCCAGGTGCTGGGGCGTCAACACAAGGTGGTGGATCGGTAGACCCTAGTCGGTTTAAGGAACTTGAGGCCGTAGTGGCTGCCATGAGAGCTATGGCATCAAATGATCGACTTTGAGCAATAAAGGAAATGCAGCAAAAGTTGACCCAGACTATCAAAGATTTTGGTAATGGAGGCAAAAGAAGCATTAAGTCATATGAAGTTCGGACTAGATGAGATCAAGACTCGAGTTAACCTGATACAAATAGCTATGAGCAATTCGATGACAGTAGATAGGGTTTGAGGACTAGGGTTTCAAAACCTCAGCGGTATGAAGGGAACAGAGATGCTAGGGAGTTTGAAAATTTCTTGTTCGACGTCAAGCATTATTTCTGATATACGCATACTAAAATAGATAAAGACAAAGTCGCGGTGGCCTTGGTGTATCTAATAGGGGACGCCAAGTGGTGGTAGCGGTCCAAGTTTATTAATGGTGTTTGTCCTATCAAAATGCGTGAGGAGCTAAAAGGAGAGTTAATGGGCTCATTTCTTTCCCAAAAATGTAGAATATAATGCTCAAAAGAAGCTAAGGGATTTAGCGAATACAGGTTCTATTCGAGATTATGTAAGAGAATAAAGAGGTATTGATCCTACATGAGAATACTCTACTGACTAGATGTCGTGGGCACATGGGGAAGAGTTTGGTTTCTGCGAAAACCTAAGTTAGACGTAGAGGGCACAAGTGAGACATCATTTTGAAGTCCACGACACGAGACTAATGTTGATATGATGGTTGCGGGGTGCTAATACAGGTTCCTTTGGGGGCGTGATAACAAGATGAACTTTTCTATTAAGTGGATAATGGGGAAGACATGTCTTTTGGGAAGAGGGTAATGGCCCCGTGACAAGTATAGGCCATGTGTGTCAAGAGATCAAATGCGTACTTTTGTGCTTATCATGATTACATGCATTACAAAGGGAGTGAAGGAGAAACGAAATAAAGGGGCAACTTGATTGGCTATTACAAGGGCCATAGGAGACCATTAAGAAGTTCTAGCGAGGACATATGACCAACTATTTTGGCTACTGGAACAAGGGCAAGGTTGTTCGAGAGTATATTGGTGGGCATTCATTGGTAAATGGTGCAGGTATAATTGAGTAAGAAGAAAACTTCATGAGTGGATGATATTAGCTTGTCGTAGAGACTGCATTCTCAAATAGTCAAAACACACGAGGTATACATACAAAGGCATACCATGATTGGTGGTAGCATAAGGCAATGTGTGCCAACCAGGTAATCATACGAGACTTGTGTGGATATGTTTTCATTGATAAAATTGCTTGTATATCTTATAAAAACAGGATGTATTGCGGAGAACAAAAGGCAAGTACAATGCAATACGGTGTTGGCAACTAGAGATAATCTATGCATTATTGAGCAACCAGTGCAACGCGAGCATGTCTTTGGAAAAACTTGGGTTAATGTTGATGACAAATATATGGTGACGCATTCAATACTTTGGAGGTCTCGGTATGAGATGAGGCAAAGTTGGCGAAGATGCTTAACGTTGAGGAGCAAGCCATTGAGTGACGAGTCATAACACGTTTGCTCATGATCAGGTATGTTACTTTTGTATTTGTGTAGGTTAATGGGCAGATCGTGGAGCACAGAGAAACTACAAGGCACTTGTTCGAGTGGATCGATGGTTTGTTACTTGTCTTTTGCCCGAGCCATAATCAGAGTAAAAGTGGGGGAGCATGAATCTAAAACTCAACATGATAGAAGTAGAGGCGGGTCATAATGAGTTTGTGGTCAGTCTAGATGATTACGGATGTACAACATAGTCAAAAGGGGATAGAAAGAACCCAGGATCGAGGCTTGAATTATTTGCTTGAAGGATCAAATGGCGGGACAAGAAAAACATACCAAATCGAGCACGAATCGAAGATGTGCTGTCACAAGGGTTTGTATCGGCTCAACAAGTGATGAAGAACTGGTGTCAATATCAATGAGAACCATCCCTTCCTGGACTACATCGATAAGGGCATCAGTAGAGGAAGTGGGGGAGAATGTCAGAACCATCCCTTCTTTGACTACATCGACGAAACCATCGATAGAGGAAGTAGGGGAGAATGTCAGAACCATCCCTTCTGGGGCTACATCGATGAGGCCATCGATAGAGTAAGTGGGGGAGAGATGTCAAGGCCATCCCTTATTATATTACGACCCCGCCTTGACAAGCCCGTTCATTCATTACCAGAGCAATGGTGGACCGAGTGATGATATGAGCAGTCCCTAAGGAGCTACCAAGTCAAGGATGCAAGTTGAGAAGCTTTAGGAAGGCGATGAAGGCCCTATCCGAAAGTGTCCTCATTTGGGACGAAGCAACGCGTCTACTCACGGCATTCTGGTAAGTTTATTTAGCTCTTTAGGGGGAAGTGGTGCAGTGTCGGGTCTCCACCATCCCCCTCGCTGGGGCTAGAGACCGAGCTTCCTTGGTGTAAGCGACCTACTCCTAGGCCTATGTGGGGCCTAGGTGTGCGGGTAGTGGGGCCTAGTGGTTGGCGACTGTGTCTCCCGGGAGAAATACCTAGGGACGGTTTGGGGCCATAGGGCCCCATATCGCTTTTTGTGGTCAAGTACGAGGTTGGAGTGCAGCTATCGCTAGGCCCTGCGGGATTCGAAACTCTAAAGCCTTAGGGCCTTGTGACCCTGAGAAGGCTCGACCGAGATAACTCCTTGGACAATGAGGCATGAAGAAGGCTGACTTGTCTGGGTAACACCCATTTCAAGTGCCGCACGGCTTGCCAACCGAGCAAAGGGGGCCTGTCCGTGACACTCAGCACCCCTAGATCCCTTGTTGTTAACAATACAGATTGGACCTTTTTTGATCCGCTTGAATAGAGTGATGCATTAAGAGAGAACAGTCGCCATCAAATTCAAAAATTTTAAGAGCAGAAACACATCCCAAAATCTTACATGGAAGCAACTAATGTACCTAAGTAACAGGTAATGGACTCAGGTCCCAGAAAGGTGTTGAAGCACGCTCAATGAGTTAAATGTGATCTATAGGATAGACTTATGCATATGTATGAATTTAAGAATTTAAACGTAATATATTTTAGGGTAAACTACACTAGTAGTCATGGAGCTATTGTTTCTTTCCTATTTTAATCATCGAACTAATTTTTTTATAAAATTGTCACTAACGTGACATTACCTTCCTATTTTGGTCAACGACAGTTAATAATTAACGGCGGTGCTGATCTTGCTTGACATTTTTTATTTTCCACGTCAGTAAATTATATAAATTTTTTTATTATTTTATTCAACCAACCTGAAGGTAACATATGTCACCTCCTGCTGGTTAAATAAAATGAAAGAAAATAATCCATGGACACTGCTATGCATATTCAAACTAGGGACCTCTCGCAGAAAGGGTCCAAAGTTTAACCATTGAGCTAGACTTGGAATATGCTAAAATCTCGACCAGACTAATATTTAACTTAAATTATTTTATCAACTCAAAATTAAATAAAAATGACTTCATGGATAATTAAACTAGGGACCCCTCACACAAAAGTCTTATTTTTAACCACTAAGCTAAACAAAAAACTTAATGTATTTCTAAAAAAAAATTAATATTTTAGTGAACCTGTATAATCTCACCTTAAAATTAAGTCAAAATGCTACTAAAACCAAATTAAAATATTTTTTTTCAACTCGTTTGGGAATAAAAATTAATTATTTATTTTTATAAAATTATTAGTTCATGTTAAATAAATTATTTTAAATATATTTAATTTTTTTAATGATTTAATATAATTTTATAAAAAATAAATAATTGTTTTTTTTATTCCCAAACGAATTAAATAAATAATTTATTAACTTGACCTAATAATTTTATGAAAATAATTAATTAATTTTTTATTCCCAAATGAATTGAAAAAATAATTTTAGTTTGGTTTTAGTAGCATTTTGACTTAATTTTGAGGTGAGATTATACATGTTCACTTAAATATTAATTTTGTTAGAATTACGTTAAGTTCTCTGACAAGCCTTTTGTGCGAGGGGTCCTAAGTTCAATTTTCTATGAAGTCATTTTTATTTAATTTTGATCTGATAAACAATTTAAGTTAAATATTAGTTTGGTTGAGACTTTAACATATTCCAAATCTAGCTTAATGGTCAAATTTTGAGCCGTTAATTTTTAGTGGGCGCTGACCAAAATAAGAAAGAAATATAACGTTTGTAATGGTTTTATTAAAAAATTTAATTCAATGACCAAAATAAATAAAAACAATAATTTAGTGACTATTGATGTAGTTTAGCCTATATTTTATTAGAAAACAACACGTTCCTCTCAATGATAATCACAACAATGAATTCTCTCCAATAACACAAAAGAGAAAGGCTTAAAAATAAAAAAAAATATATTTTTTTTCTTCAAGTAACTAAATTATTTTTTGTAAAAATAAGTCTTTAAACTATCACATGTAATTACTTTAAGTTCCGTCATTTTTTTCAGCCTGTAAAAATTCTTTCGACCAATGGAACGTTGACCCATCACAGAGATTTAGGTACTTATTTTAACAAAAAAAGTTTAGGTAATTAAAGAAAAAATACACAATTTAAATACTTATTTTGATAAAAAAAAAAGTTTAGGTACTTAGAGTGGTTACATATAATAGTTTAGGAATTTATTTTGATAAAAAATAGTTTAGATACTATAAACACTAATTTTATTCGAGTCTGTTGACCCGAGTTTTTATTATTATATTTATTTAATATTATTTTATTATCTTTATTTTTTATTATTATTTTACAAATAAATAAATAGATTATATATAATATTAAAATCCGTTTAAATTATGTCCAAGTCTAACTTTGACCCAAGATAATAAAATAATACAAGGCTCGTTTGGCCCAAACCCTAGAAATCCTAATATGATATCTTCATCCCTCTCTTGTGCGCAACCATCTCTGGGCCGTTGGATCAAATTTGATCCAACGGTCTTGATCAAAGCCAGACGACTCATCAAATCGCGCGTACGATGCACGCTTGGACGTCTCATCTTCTCGCGCGTGCGTGCAAGGCACGTCGAGGCACGCGCGAGGCTGTTGAACTCCCACGCGCTACGTGTCTGCATTCGATGCTACCACATCACCATCTAGGAGTCATCTGAACAGTTCGTCTTTAAGTAATCTCAGTCGTTGGATCAAATTTGATCCAACGACCCAGATTGGATCTGCTCGATAAAGACTCTTCATCATGTATACATATGTGTGTGTACGTGTGTATATTCTATTATTAATATATAGGTATTATTAATACATATTTTTATCATTATTGTATATTTATATGTAAGTTTATGTTATAGTATATATATTAATAAATACATTACGTGTGTATATTTTTATCATTATATATATATGTGTGTACGTGTGTATATTCTATTATTAATATATAGGTATTATTAATACATATTTTTATCATTATTGTATATTTATATGTAAGTTTATGTTATAGTATATATATTAATAAATACATTACGTGTGTATATTTTTATCATTATATATATATATGTGTGTACGTGTGTATATTCTATTATTAATATATAGGTATTATTAATACATATTTTTATCATTATTGTATATTTATATGTAATTTTATGTTATAGTATATATATTAATAAATACATTACGTTAGTATGTATTTTGTGTATATATATATTATCATATCTTTATACGTTTAATATATGTTACTACATTTTTATAAAACTTTCTATACTTGGTCATTCTTTATTTATTTCACGTTATTTACGCTCACCATTTATTTTAGTTGGTATCTTTTAATTTATGCACATTAATTGTTCATGTATATCTTTTTAACATATAGTTTTAGACTTCATTGTTCCGGTATTCTAGTGGGAGTGTCATCCCGGCTCCTAATGTCATTTCCTTTGGTACCGTGAACACCGAAGTGATTATTTTTATCACGCATGCTTACATTTTAGGGATTATTATTTTAAATTAAATCAAAATTTTAATTTTTCTTAGTAAATGCGATACAAACCCTTTAGGTACCGATTTTCGGGCGTGGTGGGGGTGCGAACCCTTCCTCACTCGTAACCGACTCCCGAGCCTAAATTGTTTTGAATCTCTGTTTTCTTTTTTGGTGTCCGGTCTACCTTATCCAAATGACTAGTGGCGACTCAAAGTCTTATTTTAAAATATGAGTTTTTTTTCTCGAAATTCCCCCCAAAAATCATTTTTCAAGGGATACTTATCGGATTTTTTAGTGGCTACAGATACTTAAAACACAAAAAAGACATAATTTAGAGGTTGATTTTTAATTTAAGCCAAAGAGAAAGACAACAAACAGAATTTCAATGTATAACTAATCACGAATCCATCGAACGGTGGTGGAAGTTGGAGTAAAAGTTTGAGGGGGCAACTTAAATTTTAAAAATTTTGGAGGCTTAAACGAAAATTTATAAAAAAATTGAGGGTTTAATTAAAATTTTTAATAATTTTGAGAGTTTTAACAAAAATTTAAAAATTTTGAGAAAGAATTTAACTAAAAATATTCAAAATTTTGAAACTTAATATGAATTTTTAAAAATTTTGAGGGAATCAAATTAAAATTTGCAAAACTTTTATGGAAAAAATTGAATTTTCCAAAATTTTGGGTGGCCATGGCCCCATTAATCCCTTAAAGGATTCACCTCTGCCATCGAACATGTTCCTCAACTTAAATTTTATAAGTTTAAATTATTTATTTTGATAAACTATTAACCTATTGATGTATGCAATGAATGCCTTATACAACCGAAGCAACGATAGTGAATATTGATATAGGCTTTGGTTGGTATTACATGACATGCAGTTGCAAGAAGAAATTACATGAACATGACGAAAAATTACGTTGCAACTCATACAATATCGATGTCCTAAATTCAACAATATTGTACCAACAAGTGTTTGCTGTATTGGTAAGGCACATTGTACTTCCAAGGAGAGGATATGATAGGGATGGTAACGGGGTGGTTTTTTGCCGTCCTGACCCCGCCCCGAAATCTAAACCACCCGACCCGACTCTAATTCATCCTATCCCCTACTCAACCCGACCCGACATAACAAAAATATAAATCGACCCCGATATTTTAATAAAAAACATGACTAAACCCAACCTGACCAAGGAAAAATTAATAAAATATTAAATATAATATATAAAAATATAATAAATATATATAAATATATCAGGTAGAGGAATTTTTACCCTAAACCCGAAATCGACCCGACTTTATTTTTTTCAATAACCAACCTGACCCGAACCTGATTTTTTAAGAAAAAACCTGCCCCTATCGGGTCAGGTCGGGACGGGATCCGACGAGTTCGGTTATTTTGCCATCCCTAGGATATGAGTTCAAACCTTGAAGACGATATTATTGGGAGCACCCCGAACATAGATTGTAAGACAGACAAACATATTTAAAAAATCCAACAATACGGTAATTATTTTTTAACAAAAATATATTAAAAAACCATACAATTAAAAATTACTAAGCTTTTCTTTTTTCTGTTTTTAGGTACATGATGAATGTTGAAGCATTTAACCAATAAGGAAGTGTAATGTTTGTATTTTACGATATCTTGATTAAGGTACTCACATAAACATTACTAAATATTATTTAGGTTTAAGGGTCAATTTAGCCATTAGTAAAAAATAAAAAAAATTGGTGTCATAATTTTTTTCACTCAATTTAGTACTCATTAGTCGAACAACACTCGGTTTAGCCCTTTCGTAACGGTTAACTAATTTTTGTAATCACTAATTTTATTCGAGTTAATAACCTAGTTTATTATTATTGTTGTTGTAATTGTTATCTAAATTAAATAAAAAAACAAAAGGAATCAACTTAAACTAAATAATAGCTCATTTTATATATCGGTCCATTAATATATGAGAAAAAGTTTGATACACAGTTCGTGTAAATTAAAGTTTACACTTGCTTTTCAAATTTAGGGGTTGGAATTTTAGTTTAGGGCTTAAAGTTTAGGGGTTTAGGTTGTAAGGTTTAGGGTTTATAGTTTAGAGTTTAGAATCTAGGGTGTTAGGGTTTTAGATTTTAGATTTTATAGAAGGGTTGTGTAAAAATATTTTACACAAACTGTGTATCAAAATAAAACCCTTAATATATATCCATTTTACAAAACCCAAAATAATATATTACATGCTGCCCAATAGGGCCCAACTTATTTAAAAATAAAACCCTAATTTAAATATGCTCCATCTTTTCGCAGCAAGATAAGAATCGTTGGATCAAACTTGATATGACGTCCATACCGCCCCGATTGAAAAGAAGCCCTAATTACTCCCCTTTTTTTCGGGCGCCGCATCATCACAGTCGTTGGATCGAAAATACATTGGATGGTTAGGATTGACACACACGCACGTGCAGCTCACAGTTAAGCTCTTCATTTCCTCCACATGCCCACGCGCCTGACATTTTAGCCACCATCATCTCTCTTGTGGTCCCTCTAGTTTCATTTGACATTTTACTTTGGCCCCAATTCAATGGTTTATTCGTTCGTATGTTTTTGTATATATATTATGGTTGCCATATTTATTTGTACATGCATATTTATTTTAGCATTATATATTGTTCATGCATTATTTATCTTGTTTTATGCTTAGTTTTAGTCCTCAAAGTTTCGGTATCCTATTAGGAGTATAGTCTGGGGTCTTCGCGCGTCATCTTCTTTGGGTACTGTGAATCGTGAGGTTTTATGTATTCGTATCGTATGACATGACCATGCATGCATGCATTTTTAGGGGTTAGTAATTAAATTAGATTGAATTTTAATTGATCTTGGTAAATATGATAAGAACCTTTAGGTACCGATTTTCGGGCTTGATGGGGGTGCGAACCCTTCCCCACTTGTAACCAACTTCTGAACCCAATTTATCTATGGTTTGATTTTTGGTGTCCGGTCTACCTTATCCAAGTGACTAGTGACGACTCCTCAATTTTTATTTCAAATCACAAGCTTTTCGAAAACCCCTTAAAATCGAATTTTTAAACTGAGGGAATATTTAGTAATTTTTAATTAGTCGCTACAGCATGGAGAACCCGTTGGGGATCAATTTTATTTTTTTTTACAAAAAGAGAGTCAAGCCTAAAGACGATTGCCATTAATATTAATATCAAAAGTTGCGAGTTCAAGTGACATTAAATTAATATTTATTTATAAGTGCGAGTTTATTTTAAAACATTTAAAATTTGGCATATAAACTCGTCCGTTTAAGTGCGAGGGAAACGCTAGTACTTTTGTAAGGATATTATTCCTCCGTATGGGCCTAGCAAGTACCTTCGGGGCTCGAGTACCCTATGTGTTCGCAAGGATATCGTTTCTCCGTATGGACATAAGGGAATGGATCTCCCTGAATTGAACTCGATTGAAAGGAGCCTATAATGGGTGATGATCGGGGGCCTTGCTACCCTTAGTAGGGGACAATGAGGACAGTTCGGGTACTCTTTTAATACCAACCGTCATGTAGCGAATATGATAGCCCACCCCTCTAGAGCCATGCGGACAGCCTAGAGAATTAGATGGCATGCGATTAGGTTTATGTATGTGTTTTATTTTGAATTGTTCTAATTTTTGTTTTTATTTATGATCTTATTTATATTCGATTTTCTATCTCAGTTTTTCAATTTTGCATTTTTTGCATCTTCATGGCATTTCAAAGGTGTTGATTCGCGAGTGGTCACCAAATTAGAAATTGTTCATAATCGATAAAAGGTTTTGTGATCAGATGGAAAAGAGTGCGAATTCGGGGTTCTGTCCTAAAGAGCTATTGGAGACATTATGAGGGGGATCATCCAAAGGCTTCAAGTCAGACATGTTAGATGATACTCACATCAGTGAATAGAGAAATGAGATACAAAAGTAGAAGAAGCAAATGGCCGAGATGATGAACATGATGACCGTTATGGCTAAAAGGAAAAAAGTTTGTTATACCGAAAGAATAACCGGACAAGAACCAAAACATGAGGCTTGATTATCAAGGTTCTACTTATGAACAAGACAATTCTAGCAAATTTTCATGTTCGTGCCCCGTTATAGTTCGTATCAATAAACTAGTTGGAGGAATAATTGAGTTGAGCTCAAAGAAAGTGTTAAAAATCCAAGAAAAAGCTCAAGAAAAAAGGGATGTAAAGACCAACTTTCTCAACAATCTCTCTTCAAAGATCAAAAATAGAATATAAAGGAAAGAGACGACGACATGGAAATCATTGTTACCCAAGCGCGTAAGATGGCTCAACAAGTGGCAGACTTGGCCGACATAGCAATGTCATTGAGTCGGAATGTCAATCTAGCACTAGATCAAAAAGGCATGCTAGCTTGGTTGTTAGATGAAGTGAAGAAATTAGACGTTAGGGCTCACCGTTATTTGTGAATATCTAATATCTGATGTAAATGAAACCTTTTGTCTCAATGAATGTTGTTATAGGGGGACCACTTTTGGAATCAACGCCTTGCTGCATACATGTCACTACAGCAAAATATGTCTTTAGCGGTGTTTTTTAGCCTTATAGCAGCATTTTTTAAGGCCGCTAAAAACTTTCCCAGCGCTTAGGAAAGCACCGCAAGAAGTGCCGCTGAAACCAGCGCCGCAAAAGTTCGCGGCGTTTGTGGGCAAAAACGCCGCAAAAAGTCAAGATGCTACTAATTATTCTTTAATGGCATTTGTAAAAATAAAAGCAGCGAAAAACCATGTCCTTTAGTGGCATTTTTGTTTACAAACGCCGCTAGTAACTGTTCTTTAGTGGCGTTTGTCTTTAGAAATGCCGCGAATAATTGTTTTTAGTGGCGTTTGTGATTACAAACGCCGCGAATAACACCATTTTTCCAAAAAAATATAAATTACAGATTCAAAATATTTGTTAAATAAAATATTTATTTTATCCCAAAAATATATTATCACAATTAACTTAAAATATTTGTTAAACAAAATATTTATTTCATTACAAAAAGTACATTTTGTCACAATTTAATCCCATCTACATATTTCGTTCCTAGGCCTCCCTTCCCGATCCACTACCTCTCAGTCACCACTACTGTAGACCATCATCCTGAATCCCTATACCAAAAGAAGTTAAATACGAAGCATACAAAAATATTATCAGCAATAAAAAATAAAAGTTTGAATGAAACATATAAGCGTTAGAGAAATGAAAAAGGTGCATGGAAAAAAGTGTTTCCTCGCACCTGAAGAAACCTTTTCAGTGAAAATATAATCAAAAGTTTGATTAGGATTGCAAGCAACTCAAGAAAAGATAAAAGATTTGAAAATTATCAAAACATTCACCAACCTTTTTAGCTAAAGCTAGACTCAATTGTACATTAGTTGAGTAGGTATCTGCATTAAGCATAACTGGATTCTAACATGTGCAATAATTTCTACCAACCCCTTAGTAAATGTTTGTCATTCACCAACCCCTTTAGCTCAAGCTAGACTCAATTTTTTTACTAAATATACTCAATTGTACATTAGTTGAGTAGGAATCTGCATTAAGTTAAGTCATAATTGGACTCTAATAACATCTGCAATGATTTCTACCAACCCCTTTGCAAATTAACAACAATAAATTATTATTTGTAGTGTTAGTAGAAAATGTTTGTATACGTTAGAAATAGTAAGATTGATATAAAAGATACCTTGAGATGGCATCTTTTATTTCAAGAGACTCAGTAATAACACCTTTAAACCTGTAGAAAATGCAACAATACATATAAAATCAATGCCAAGTAAAACAACAATAACTAGTAATCACCACAGACTGCAAATTCAGATAAAAACCAATATAAACATAATTGAGAAAATGGAAAAAAAAGATATTAAGAATTCATAATACACAAATTAAAAAACATACAAAGACCAATCAATATGACCAAATTGCTCTGGCCCTAAAAATGAAAACTGAACTTTAGGTTCTCTCATATTGCACGTGTTTAGCCACTTCCTAGTGCACATATCTGTTAAATAAACTCATGGGTCAGACATTCTGCTGCTGACCGCACCTATGATACAACCACAAATTATACCACTATTGCATAGACAAAATTAACTTCAAAAATATAAAGGATTAGGGAATCAGTTAGATCAATAATTTTAGCTACCTTACAACATACAATAATAAAAACGATTACAAATATTAAACTTTTATTTTTCTGTTTGACTTCAGAAACATATATAACATCATCACTTTTTCAGAGCTCTCATGCCTCACAAGCTTATGCCTCGTCCTATTTAGACATAATCACATTTTCAGAGCTTTCGATAACTAATTTTATCATGAACCAAAAGAGAATCCATGAAGTTAACTTCCCCAGATTTTGGACCTTATACAAGTTTCTCCAAAGAATGGACACAAATTGATACTCACCTTATTTATAAAAGTACCATTGCAAATTTTACACTAACATGATTCTAAAACACCAATGGACAAGAATCTACATATAAAGAACAACCAAGTCTAGTGCTACACTCCGATAGAACAATAAGGTAGTTCGAAATAACACGCATTGGACGGAAAGTGATTGTTTCACATATACTGGAAAGTATATGATCTTTCCAAAAAGATTCGTGTAAAAATAACATAAAGGGGGAAAGGATAAAAAGATTGAAAATAAACTATAAAAACAAGAATTAAGCCTAATTATGGGAACTTTACAAAAGAACCAAATACAAATATCAGAACAATGAAACGGCTAAAAATTGTGGCATGAAAAATGTGAGTATACCTTCTTTATTCTAATCATGTTCAACCTATCATCATTGTCAATAGAAGTAACAACGTCCACAACATAATGTCTAAATTGGAAAATGACTTAGAAGTAAACTCAATCAAGCCAGACAATCATCCAATGAAGAAAACCAATTTTTTTTTGTAAAAGTAATCAAGTTTTATATCAAAAGCCTCATCAAAGATACAATGTTGACTAAGAACAAGATGAAATATTAAGCATTTCCCCCTTTAAACATCTTACAGTATCACAATTCCTTCTCTAATTTAGACTTTTTCTCTTTAAACAATTCAACCCACAGATTAGAAATCCACAAGATACTGACACCAATAGCTATAAGAACAACGAACATCCAAGAAATCCAAAGCCACCTGGGGATCACAGAATCAGCTCTCCCACTCATATAAAACACCCACATTTGGTACATGAAAAAGCCCCAAAATCCCTTTTACCACACTATAAAATGCATAGAAATAAGGGACAAAAACGAATAAACCTTTGCAGCCAGCTGGTTGTTGTCTCCGAGCAGTGGCCAGAGTCCAAACATTTTGGCAAAAGCTGGTGACTTTGGCTAAAATCAAAAGGGAGAGTATTGCAAAGGAGCCATGGAAGACGATGTGGCAGCAAGTGATGAAAACAAAGAGAGACCCCAAATGATGGCAATGAAGAGAATGTCTAAAGGGAAGAAAACAAGGTAGTGGAGTAGATCTGTAAGGAAATAAGCAATACTGTAATCCAGAACTAAATTCTGGGCTTTGGTGTTTGGTGAAGAAAACCCACAGTTCTGGTCAGAAAAGATGGCGAAAGTGGATAAGAGGAAGCAAAAAAATAGAGGCAATGAATGGAGACATACCTTAAATAAAGCAAAAACCAGAGAGGGAAAAGAGTTGAGCGCCGAGCGAAAGCTACTCAAATAGAAACGTTAGATGCTGCAGCATAGACAGAGAGGAGGGGCACGAGGGATTGGGAATATTTGAGAAACTAGGGTTAAGGGAATAAAAGAGGTTAAATGACTTCCTACACTGGTGTTTTAAATCTGAAACGCAGTAGAGTAGGAGAACTTGCGGTGTTTTTAAAACCAAACGCCACTAAAGAACTGAATAAATGCGGCGTTTTAACAAAAATGCCACTAAAAATCAGAATCTATGTAGCGTTTGTCGCAAAGCGTCACTATATATCAATTTCATTATGACGTTTTTTTTACAAACGCCACTAAAATACTCGTTTCAGCGGTGTTTTACCCAAAAATGCCACCATATATCATTCTATAGTGGCGTTTGTTACAAAAACACCGCGAAGTTTGTTATTTTGTAGCATTTGTTTGGTAAGCGCCGCGATATGTAAAAATTTAGCGGCATTTAAAAGAAAAACACCGTGAAAAGCAACACTATATACCAAGCTTGGTTTAGTGTGTTTACATTTTAGCATTGCATTGCACATTCATTGCATATTTAACATGACATTATCATAGCATTGACATTTTTTGGCCGAATAATTTACAGAGGTTTATCGATAATTTATGCCAATAAATATGAGAAATAAGATAAAAATGGTTAAACGATCTAAAGAGTAGTTATAAGAATAGTCGACCAAGTATCAACAAGAGATGAGAGACCAAAATATTTCAGTCTCAACAGATTTGGTGCGTCAATCACCTAGATGCTGTCAACAAGAGACAATTTCGTAAACCTTGGATATTGGTAGAAAAGATCTTGTACGCAAGAGGTGTCCATTGATATTGTCAGGAGCTAGAAAGCAACAACGTCAGAATGACACATCGACTCCAATAAGTTACCTTAGAGGCACCAGGGCACCCTACTAAAAGATATTAGATTTTGAAAGATAAGGTAGAGAAGTTGGCTAGTGATAAAGTGCAAACATAAGAAATTGTAAAGCAATGGGTTAAGTTATCCCACTAGCTGAGGGAACGAGTTAGAATGAATGTATAATGACTTACAAGAATGCTCCGAATTGTGATACATAATGAGTCTACCCTAACCATGTTTTTGTATGACGAGGGTTGAATCTAAAATTGAGGCTCAATTTCTGAGGTAATGCATTGAATCCACTCTTTTGCTTAAGCCCGAAGGCAATAAGGATCCTTTGTAAAAGCATGTTTACTTGTTTTGATTTCAATGAAAGAAACATCTCTATGCATCTCATTTGGAAAACATTTTATATTTTTTGAATGATAAGTCATATATTTGCATGTATTTCTTATATAATTCCTTATGTTTTAGTACACTAATCTATCTACAAGTCCTTGTTTTGGTTGTTATTTGTCTTTCAGGGTGTTTTAATGGCTAAATAATATTTCATGCATAACAAGAGGATATTAGCATAGTTTTTACACTTTGGAGATTGACCTGCAAACAAGGGCTGCGAACATCCAGAAGTAATGCGGAGATGTGAACGAGCAAATACAAGTGTACCAAATAAGGCTATACAAACAGATAAGAAAGCAGAGTCACAAACCAGTACATGCGAACGTTGATTGTGAACACAAACGTAGAAGAGCAAGCGAACACTGAAGGTTGAGTAGGCGAACGCAAGCAGAAGTCCTACAGACGCTGATGTACGCAGATCAAAATATGAGCGAACTTTGAATGCCGAACGTGAACGCTTATGTGGACAAAGGATCATAGATAAGCACAGTGCAATAATACCAACCGAGAACCTTAGAGTGCAAATAAAAGCTACTTATGTTCCCTGCGAACATAGACGTGTCCACTAGTATGAACGATTCAACGGACGTACGTGAAGAAAGCCATGCAAACACTGACTTATCCAGGAACATAAACGCTAAAAAATTGAAGGAACTATACGAATGTTGGATGCTGACGTGTACATCATGTGGACACTGAAGGCAGACGCACAAAGAATCCTATGCTACCTTGATTGCCTGGAAAGAAGAAATTCTACATTAATTAGACTTTCACTTTACATTAAATTACATTTAATGTAGGATTAGGGTTTTGTAATTTATTGTAACTCTTTCCCCTACTAAATGTATAATTCCTTGCCTATAAATAGGATCAAAGGGGAAGAGACAAAAACATGAATTTACCCTGGAAAACCCTTATTTTTTCCATCTACTCTATGAGTAGCTAAACCCTTAGTTTTAGTCAAGTTTGTTTCTAGGTTTTCAATACATTTATTAGTAAGACTCCTTGCTCTTAAATATTCTTCATAATTCAAAGTATTTTTATATCTTCCGGGCTTATTCAAATGTGTGTGTTGGATTATACGTGCACAATCAACCGATTATGGAGTACTGATACAAGCGGTAAGAAAACCTGGACTATGGTTTTTGAAGGTATGAAATCGTATATTTAACTTGTGTGGATTATCACTTTTTGAATATATGTGCTTTGGTCTCTTAATCACTTAATGATATTTGATAGGTTTTATCTAAAGTAGACTATCTAAGGATTTAACCTAGATAATAAATGTTAACAACTTATGGATTATTAGGTTGTTAACTAAATAAAATAAGAGAACTCTTAAGTTGTTTGTGGACTATTATCTAACTTAAGAACCAAGCTACTTGAGTAATTATGCATGTTATCTTCTGAAGTATGTGATATAATACTTGGATTGAAACATCACGAACGACTTGGCTAGACATCATCAAACCATTCGCATAACCCAACCTTAGTTGTTGCTTTTTCTTCAAAAAACTACACAACAAAACAAACCCCTTTTTACTTTTCATTCGCACAATTAACCTAGGCTAGTAACTTATACCTTTTGACCACTCTCTATGCGTACGACCCTACTTGCCACTACTACAAATCCTTAAGAACAAGTAGGTATTTTATTTTCGACTGATTCAACACCCGATCATTGATTCTTTAAACATTTCATTTATTCTTTTGTTATGGGTTAGTTTTTGTCTTCTCATGCATATATGTATATATCTTCTATATTACTTTCTATCAGGTCTAAAAATATCAATTGCAAGAGTGACTTTGATTCAAATTCAAAGATCAATCCTGAGCAACTTATGTCTAAAAGAAATCGAATGTTGTGAGGATACTGCAAATGTGAACATCTTCTGCTCTATTTAGGTCAACAAAATGACAAAAATAGTGTTTAGGAATAATGGAAAAATCTCAAATGCAAACTTTGAGTGAATTTTCCTCTCAGGCATTGTTGTTTAAGGTCCTTCAATGAGGTGATACCCTAAACATCTACCCCTGAAGACTGTTTTGATATCCATATATGAGAGGACATTTGGCATTAATTCATTTCCATTCACAAGTAAGAAAATAATAAAATATCCATTGTTGTCCCCCTTTGGGCATGATAATTTTCCTTTGATTGAACCCAAACCAAGGATCACCCTACACTGGGGACAAAGAGGATGAATTTTTTTTGAAAGACATTTAGTTTTGATCATGCTACAAAGATAATGCCTTATGAGTTAGGGGTTGTAACAACGGCCCCGCCCCGCGATGCTGGGTGCTTGACGTGTTTTTACAAAATATATTTGGTTTTAGATGGAGTCGCAACCAATCTTTTGATTTAGGTGAGATTGGATCACCTAAAAACCCGGTTATTTTAATAAAACCCGCTTTTGTGTCATTTTATTAAAATAATGATTCTTGGTATACGAAACCAGAAAAATAGGTTCGGGAGTCAGTTACGTGTGGGGAAGGGTGAGCACCCCCACAACGCCCAAAATTGGTACCCGGTCGATTATTTGGTGTCTTAATGATGGAAATTAAGAATTCGAATTTAATTTAAAATTTGTGATCCCCTTTAAAAATATTTAAAAGAATATTTGTGTATGAAAGGATTTTACACCCCTACGCCCGAGGCATAATTCTCGTTAGATTCTCGAATGAAGGGAATCTATTTTAAAAAATATATTTTAAAATTTTAAAAAAAATGTATTTTGCGATAGAGATTAACGGAAAGCGGCACCCCTTACGTTCGAGGTACGTTTTTCACGAGAATCCTTAATAACAGTATTACCTCAATTTTTTAGTGTTTAATTATGAAAACCAAATATAAATGTGTATGATATATGAAAATAAAATTTGTATATTTATTTAAAATACTTTAATATGAAAAGAAGAGCATATATTAAAAAATACGTACATGACAAATATTTATATATATTATAGTTTTTATATATATATATATATCACTAGGAAACTTTATATAAATATACTTAAGAATAAATGACTAAGACTTTACATATTTATTATGATATTATACCTTATATATATTATAATTTACATATATACGTACAAATGCAAACTATCTATCTTACATATATATTATACTATATATATATTAGATAACTTTACATAAATATACACATACTATTAAATATATATTAAAAGGAAAAAAAGTAAAATCTTAAAATATATAAGACGTGTATCATTCATATAAATATTGTATATATATATAGCATAATTATGACTAGAATAAATGCTATAACAGTGACTAGAATGAATAAAAAGGAAAACTAAATAGCATAATTGTAAATAATGGAAATAATAAAAAAACATAAAAAGGGACGAAAATGTGAAGAAACAGAAATTAAAATGCCAAAAATGAGGGATACAAAGGCGAAAGGGCTGAAATCGATTTTACCCATTTTTGTTTAAAAATGCACGGATCTAGTCTCCGGGTCGGGTCTGATATCCGGGTTGAGCCAAAACGACGTCATTTTGGACCTTGAGGGCCGGCGCCAAAACGACGTCGTTTTGGTGGATCTTTAAATACCCAAAAAATTCATTTATTCATCTGATTAAAAAAATAGATTACACTCTCTCAAATTCTCTCAAGCCTCACTCTATCGGAGCCTAGGGCCGTCGTCAGCCACCGTGTCGGTCGCCGTTCATCGACGATAGCGACCGCTGTCCATGGTGGCCGGAGCACATGCAAATGGATGGCTGGATGCGGTTTCGCCCCCTAAACCCAAATCTAAGGTTTGTTTTTCCTAAAACCTTGTCTATATTCTTAGATCTAACCAAATATATTCGACTTTTCTTTTTTACCTTTTTTCCTTTCTGATCTATTTTCATTTTTATTATTTTTTTGTTTTTAGTTCGAATCTCCACTCTGGTCCTTCGATTTTTTCTGTCTCTTCAAATCTGATCTCTGCCTCATCTTTGTTGTTGCAACGGTTGAAATATATAGGAGGGAAAGGTTGCGTTCATCTGGCCACGTAATGGTGGTGACGATGATGATGGCCGAGCATAGGTGGCAAGGGAGGTGATGGCATGTGGCGGCTACGTGGCTGAGTTTGGGCAATGGGGATGAGTTTCGAGTCATGGGTGTCGACAGCGGCTTAAACGACGACGACAATATGTTCAGCGGCTTGGTGGCGGCGGCGGCCAATAGGATAAAAAAGGCTAGGGTTATCATTTTTAGGGTTATGTTTAGTTTAGGTTATAATTTGGGTTGGGTTTAGTGGGCTGGTTGTGGTTTTTTTTTATTTTGGGGTTGTAGGTATAATATTTGGGCTTTATAATTTAGTTTAGGTATAGGGATAATGGGCAGGTGGGTCTGTAATTTTATTTTGATTTTA
Source organism: Hibiscus mutabilis (assembly GCA_019671005.1). NCBI lineage: Eukaryota > Viridiplantae > Streptophyta > Magnoliopsida > Malvales > Malvaceae > Hibiscus > Hibiscus mutabilis. The sequence continues at coordinate 32,807,404 of CM033740.1, read as the reverse complement.
TTTGGATCGGGTTTGTATAATATATATAATGGGTTATATGCATGGGTCGGGTCGGTCAAAAATAGGCATCTACAACTGCCCCTCTTTGCTCATTGTTGTGCAACGGCAATTGAGCAAAGATAAAAAAGAGGACTATTTTTGTCCGGTCAGTCAGGGTTCCTTTCTCTGGCTACCGCTTCTTCTTGGGCTTTTCTTGATCTTCGTTGCCGCTTTTGTAGGTAAAATCTTCAAAATAAAGGATTTGTTGGGGAAGTAAAATCTTCGACCTAGGGCAATCTGCTGTAGGGGACAAAATGCGTTCGGCTTGCTACGACTCTGACGACGACGCAATACCTAGAGAAAATCTGACCTAGCTACAACACTGAAGGAGAGGCAAGGTCTGCAAAACTTGATCCAGCTGTAACTCTGATGGAGACACAGGATCAAATGATGAAGGTTTGGCCCATCTACAATATCGCCGAGGAGGCAGGACCAAAAGTCAGCAAGCTTTGATTCAGAGCTTCATAGATCTCTTTTGTATTTTTCCTAAATGCACAAGGATCAACGGATTTGAGTTGCCTTTACCGGTAGCCGTTTGCTCAGGGGTAGTTGTACCATTCCCTTGGGTACAATCAGTTTATACCAATCATAACATTGGATTTTTTCAAAGGATTTATTTTCCTTCGACCATTCATGAAAATAGATTTTCGATGGACATTTGAATTATCCATTATCTTAAACTTTACCGTGTTTAAGCACATTGTGCCAACATTTCTGTTGGACTTGTCAAAATAGCTTTGATCCATCTACAACACCGACGAGGAGACAAGATCGGAAGATGAAAATTTGATCAAGCTTTCACTCGGACGAAAAGGCGTGATTTGAAAAGAGTTTTGATCAGGCTTCCACTCTAACGAAGAAGCGTGATCTGAAGAGAGCTTTGTTTTTTCTTTCTTTCTTTTATTTTTTCATTTTTTTTATCTTTTTTCTTTTCATTTTTTGTTTTTTTCTTTCATTTTTTTGAGAATCTTTTTGTTTTTGCTTTCTTTTTTGTATCTCTATTTTTACCCATATGTCTGGAAACATTTGGTCTAGTCGCACCATCATTGGAGAAACTAGACATGGACAAAAATCTGACCTGCTACACCAACAACGACGAAGCAAGATCTGAAAAAAATGTGGGATCCGCTACTAACTTCTAGGAGGTGAACTTGTCGGTGTACTCATTATGCTGCCACTTCAGGGAGATGAGATGGTTGAGAGGTCCAGTTCGCTGCCACTTCAGGAAGATAAACTTGTTGGTGTAACCATTCCGCTGCCACTTTAGGGAGATAAGACGGTTGAGGCATCCATTCTACTGCCACTTCAGAGAGATGAACTTGTTGGTGTACCCATTCCGCTGCCACTTCAGAGAGATGAGACGGTTGAGGCGTCCATTCTACTGCCACTTCAGAGATATGAACTTGTTGGTATACCCATTCCGCTACCACTTCAGGGAGATGAGACGGTTGAGGCGTCCATTCTACTGCCACTTCAGAGATATGAACTTGTTGTGTACTCATTCCACTGCCACTTTAGGGAAATGAGACGGTTGAGGCATCCATTCTACTACCACTTCAGAGAGATAAACTTGTTGGTGTACCCATTCTGCTGCCACTTCAGGGAGATGAGACGGTTGAGGCGTCCATTCTACTGCCACTTCATATAGATGAACTTGTTGGTGTACCCATTCCACTGCCACTTCAGGGAGATAAGACGGTTGAGGTGTCCATTCTACTGCCACTTTAGAGAGATGGACTTGTTGTTGTGTTTGATCTGTTCCACCATTTGTTGGAGAAACATGATATGTAAAAGATTAGTTGATCCGCTGCACCATGTTATGGGTGAGATAGGACCTGCAAAAGTTAAAAGAGTGTTTGGTCAAAGTGAGCCACAAATTAACTGCTTTATTTTAAGACTGTAAAGCTGAAAAGTTTGATCTGAATATTCTATTTGATTGATTCACTCCTTCGTGTCAAAGATGATGGATCTGGCTGATGTTTGTCTATTTCTTCTTGGTTGAAGGTGCCAAACAATATTTGCCCCATATTGAGGATATTGGAATTTTTTGACGACGATGATCTATTCTTTCGTGTTTAAGGATGCCAGCCCTGTAAATTTTGGTTTTTTAAAAAAGGATCGAGTACGAGCATGCTTGATGATGCAGCGATGCATATGTTTTCATAATAGTGTAGTAGCCGAAGTCTTATCTTTCTGGCTCAACTTCTCTCGGATTCAGCTCTTGTTCAAAGTTTGCTCGGGCAAATGTTTGCCGCTCAAATTTTATTGTCCTCAAAATTTGAGCCTTTGAGACGAATGACCTTTGGCGTCACCTATTTTCTTTTTCTAAAGAGAGATTGACTTGTGACACCACCGTCGGAGAGGTAGAATCTAGATTAAACTGGCCTATCACCATTGACGGAGGTGAGATCGGGAAAAAGTTGATTCCGTTGTTTTATGGCGGAGAAGTTATGACCTGAAAACAAAATGAAACATTAGTTAGTAATCTGCTCAAAAAAATTTCCGTTGTTATTTGGATGTTTGAGCCTTTTTTGCATACTTGGCCTCCTTAGGGGCTAAAGGTTGGTCCTCATGTTGTTGCCCCTATGGTTAAGGTCTTTTAGTCTATTTTCCTGGACCTGTTCATATGTACGAGCAAAAATAAATGTATTTAGTATGAATGCATGTTTTTGCCTAAATGTATGTGTTTAGTCTAAATGCATGATAAACTTTAGATGTACGTATGATGTCCATGCTTAATGTGGCATAATAAATGCGACATTTTTTCCTCGGCCCTCAAAGGGATGCCCCTAACTCTTTGTTGGTCAAATCTTTGCTTCTGATTAAGAAGTGTCCAGTGCCTTGTATGTGAGGATGCCCCAACCTTTCTTGGTTTCGATAATCTTTTGGATTATTTCCTCGGGTAAAAGTCCCTAACATTTCTTCAAAGACTACTCTCGGAGCTTGAGGTATGTTCACTTATTTTCTTGATAGGCTTCCATTGTTTTCAAGAACGTATTACGTTGCCCCCCCCAAACTTACTATCCTAAAAATTTAAGCTTTTGAGCCGAATGACCCTTGGCGTCATCTATTTTCTTTTTCTTAGGGGAGATTGAATTCATTGGAGCTTCGATGCCCAGTTTATTCTCAGACTTATATATTTTGGATACCTCCGAAGGCTTCAAGCTTTTGTTCTGAGTAGACATCTGCCTTAGGTCCATGTACTTTAAATGTAATGTAAGAAAATCTTTTGTTTTGTAACAATGCAAAATGCTTATATGAATGAATAAAGAGTATTTATTTTTTCAAAAAAATGATTCTTGAAAAATAGGGGCCCCAAATATTTTGTATAGGAAGGTCTATGAACCCACTTGTCGAGGGTCATCCCAAGCATAGACTGTGTCAAGAAGACCTTGAACGTTGTGTTGATGCTTGAAGATGTAAACTGCCTTCCAAGCTATTAGGCTTTTGAGAAGGACATTTCCTGCATGCCTAATTTCTGACCAATTTGGGTGGCTCTCTTTGAATTACGAACTCTCCCATTCTATTTTGCCCTATTTTCTGATCTCAATCAAGCATTAAAAGTTTCAAATTATTAAAGAAAGGATAACTTCATAAGGAGTGATGTAATCTGAAGACGAACTCATTTAACTCAGATATCCAGGTTTAATTAAGATGGTCATTGGAGACGTACAATGTGGGCCAGAGCTTGCAATTATGAATGAAATGCTATTTTTGCTGTGCTTGATTTAAACTTGTTTAGATGCATTGTCTTTTTTCTCTTCACTTTCTTTCTGGATCACTCTAGACTGCCCGTTTTCAGGTTTTCACCCTAGAGTTCATTTTCTCTTCCTTCTAGTTTGGACCTTTGCAGCTTAAGCAAACTTGTATTCTGACCGAACATTGGCGCCTGCTTCAGTTTTACGGATGAGCAATCTTTCAAATCTCTTTTGAGTAGGGATAAGATTATGCAGTCTTTTTTCTCATGAAAGCTCTATTTTTCTCTATTTTTATTTTTTAACAAAAGAGTAGAAGGTTGATGGCCCTGAATATCAAGTCAATTAATTTACTTTACAATAAATAAACTATTTCATTGATCTTTGTCAATCTGAAGCAAATACGCTATTGCACTTGATATTCAGGGCCTGATTTTGATTTTATTAAGCAAATACGCTATTGCACTTGATAAATCGTCAAGTCGGGCCACTAGACAATTCCTGGAGCTACAGGATGACACTTGTGTCAAGACAAACTCCCTTGTCGTGGCTGGACCACAATGAGGACAAGTACTTGTTGCATTCATATTGGCTTCCATTTTGCCGTCATTCGCCTATATAAAGAGAATCCCATTTGCATGAAAAGTAGATCTGTTTGTAGAGTCTTTTGAGAGTTGATTTTTTGGAAAAATCCTTATTTTCCCTAAAAAAATGGCCACGGCCATAGAAGCTTAAGGAGCTTTGAAGTTTTGGTGTAAAATGGAGAAATAGGTAGGTCGAGAGGTTGACTTGATCGACAAGTTGCAATAGTGGTCACCGTAAGGCTTGCGATTTCGAGAAGAGCAAGGTTCATTTACACGAGAGGGATTTGTTTCTTTCCACTGATCATGCATGATCTTTAGAATTATTGGTGTTTTTTGAACTTAACTTTTATTTTATGGCTAATAGTACTTAATACTTTGTTTAATGCAATTACTCATTGCTTGATGTTCTTTGTTATAGATTTGTGTTTCACTCAAACCGCTATAGAAATATAGGGTTGCATTTAGCATTCACTAACCGGATGATAAATGATTTTAACACCATGAATAACGAAAGTTATCGCCTAGCTAAGTCAAGTGACATGTTGGTGTTTAGATGGGGATGGTTGTATCGACACTTGAATGGATGAGTTTGCCTTAGACTATCATGGCAGTAGTTTGGGTAGACTTATTTGTGGCCTCGAAAGAGCATCACCCATTAACTATGTATGTACCCTAAAAAATAAAATGTTAGTACGACAATGGCTGCATTAGATAATTTTATCTTTTGATCACAATTTGTTGGTTGCTTCTGGATGTACCAAGATCATCTCTTCCATTTATTTGAGTATCTCTTTAGTTTCTCATTTACATTCTTGAACACTCATCTAGCTTATTAAATAATTACACTTAATAGAATTTGATAAACATTGCACATTCTTTATGGATTCAACAACTCGATACACACAGCTTGTGTGTGTCCACTTTATTTCTTGGATCGACAATGTATACTTGCACTATTTATGTGTCAGAACACAAACACCTATTTTAAGTGAACAAGTTATTAAAGAATCTCCAATCATAAAAATTGTTTGTGATTACTAGGAACAATATTATCCTTAGTAATTATTAACATATTTTCTTATCTAACTTTATTTTTTTTTAATGCAATATATAATCATAAGAACAAAATTCTCCTTTGTATTTATTGTGCCCCTATATATGTTCCGCCAATAATTAAGTGACACGCGTATTAAAAGATTTTTACTTAAGTTGACAAAATTTTGATGTTACTTGTTCGTTTGCTTTGTATTTTAGGTTTACGAGTTCTTTGGTTTATTCATCTATCAAAGTTGTGGCTAAAATCGATAAAAAAAAATCCAAAGAAGCTGTTGTCACATTGGAAAAAATTAAAAGCCCTCTAAAGTTGCTACCAAAATCAACACGTAAACTTCCATAGCTTCTTACAAACATTGACAAATCAATATCAAAGATATTTATTTATTAACTATTTAATGGGGTTCTTTTTCTTTTCAACTTTTTTTATCCAACACTCCATAAAATTGACTAAATAAAGTTTTATGATTAATTAAGTTTTTCGTTTTGTTGTTTAATTTTTTGACCATAAAGAAACATTCATTATCAAAGAAGATCAAGAACAACCCCAAAACAGATATAGGGAAGATAATCCGTAATCGACAAAAGAAATTGAAGGTCACCACATGACAAACAATAACCTTAAACGGCTCTGAAGATATGGGGATTTGGTTCGGGAGAGCTCATTGGTCGGAGATGACTTTGTGAACCCTTAGATTCTTAGTCTGAATCTCTGGAGGACCACCAACAGAGTTTATGAAAACAACCGCAGGGCGAAACAACAACGCTCACCAAGACGACAAACATAACCTTCGAGCAACAACAAGAAGGCACCAACCCACATTAACCACCAAGAAGAAATAAGATCCGCAACAAAAGAGAATACTATCTGAACGACCTTCCTTCTTCTTCAACAACCACTATATGGAGAAGAAAAGAAAGGGTACACAAAAGCTAAAAAGAACCAAGCAGCTTGATTGGCTAAGAAAAGAAAGGGTACACAAAAGCCAAAAAAAACCCACATTAGAGCACAAGCTCGGGACCAAGTAGCCTGATTGGCTAAGATAAGAAAGGGTACACAAAAGCCATAAAGAACCACAAAATAGATATGGGAAAGATAATCAATAATCGACAGAAGAAATTAAAGGTTACCACATGCCAAACGATAACCTTAAACGGCTCTGAATACATGGAGATTTGGTTTGGGAGAGCTCATTGGTCGGAGATGACATTGTGAACCCTTAGGTTTTTAGTCTGCATCTCTGGAGGACCACCAACAGAGTTTATGAAAACAAATGCAGGGTGAGACAGCAATGCTCATCGAGACGGCAAACATAGCCTTTGAGCAAAAACAGGAAGACACTAACTCACATTAACCACCAAGAGAAAATAAGATCCGCAACAAATGAGAACACTATCTGAATGAGCTTCTTTCTTCTTCAACAACCATTACATGGAGAAAGCGACACAGGAAAAACACTAAAAAATAGAGATATAGAGGAAGAAGAGAAAAGGCCAAAAACAAAACCCTCTATCCCAGATCCCCTGTCCTAAGCCACCGAGGACTAAATTTCCTCCTTTCAAAAAGGGGGCCAATGTTATGACTATAACATCCGGAGAAATAACCCATCGAGACCGTCGAAGAAAAGAAAAACCAAAAACAAAAACAAAGAGAAAACATGACCATAGAAGGGCAAGGAAAAGGGCGAAAGTTGAGGGGGGGAGGCCAGCCGCCCTAAGAGCAGCAGCTGGACGATAGGGGAAAGAAGGCTTAAGGATCCTTTTTTAAGAGAGAGACGAGCTTTTTCAGTCTTTTGCAAGCATAAAGAGTTTTAAGTAAGTTGATGGGGTGTTTTTTTGTTTAATTTACTTTTTATTTTTAAAATAGTCAACTTCTTTTTTATGTTATGGATGAACCAACAACTAAGAGTCCATTGTATAGAAGATTAGAATTTGCGGAAGTTGTACCATTACTTTAACCAATGGAGAAAGAAATTTTGAAGCATGACAAGGGTTCGGGTCAGATTGTTTCTTATACTAATTTTGCTACTTTAGTTCATGAAAACTTGTATGAAGAAATTATTCCTAGAGTTGGCATGGAACTCAATACAAAACCAAATGTTTATGATTTTTATTACAACGCCAATGAGGTAGGATTTTGTATCCGAAGAAGCAAAAGGCATAGAGATGATTATGGTCATTGGATCAATAGGGATTTTTTTTGTTCTTGTCCAGACACTTGAATAATGGATGAACGAGATGGTGATGTAAAATAACATCGTCCAGAAACAAGATTTGGGTGCTTAGCTGTATTAAAAGTTTCACGATTTAATGTTAAATTTTGAGTTACAAAATTCATTGTAGATCATACTCATGCATTGGCTTCTCCTTCTAAGCCTATGTTTCTAAGATCTCACTGGATAATTAATCTTGCACAAGCTGCAGAACTTGAAATTGCTAATTGCTCAGGACTAACACAAAAAAAGTTTTAAATTTTTAGCTAAAAAGTTAGTGGGAAACAAGATTTGGGTGCTTAGCTGTATTAAAAGTTTCACGATTTAATGTTAAATTTTGAGTTACAAAATTCATTGTAGATCATACTCATGCATTGGCTTCTCCTTCTAAGCGTATGTTTCTAGGATCTCACTGGATAATTAATCTTGCACAAGCTGCAGAACTTGAAATTGCTAATTGCTCAGGACTAACACAAAAAAAGTTTTAAATTTTTAGCTAAAATGTTAGTGGGGTCGAGATTCTTAGTTTTATTCATAAAGACTATAGTAATTACTTGAGTACTAGAAGAACAAAATAGATGAAAGTTGGAGATACTAGTGGGTTATTGGTATGCAACATGATCATCCAAATTTTTCTTATGTCATTTAGATTGATCTTGATTACTTCATAACAAATATTTTTTAGGGAGATGGTTGGATGAAATTAGATTATGAATCTTTTGGAGATGTGATATTTTTTGATACAACAATTAGAAAAAAATAAAGAGGGTAGACCTTTAGCATTATTTGTTGGGGTTCATCATAAGAAAACTATTATATTTGATACAACTTTATTATATGATGAAACGTGTAATACAATTATCTAGCTATTTGATTCAATTTTGAAAGTAATGTCAGGAAAGAGTCAGTTATGATTCTTATGGCTTAATTTGTTGCAATGGCTAAAGAATTTGCTTCACAATGGTCTAAAATATTCTATCGATTATGTGTGTGGCATATGTATCAAAACGCACCAACCATCCTAGTGATGTGTTTGAAAGATTTGGTAGCTTTACTAAGATTTTAGTAGTTGCGTTTATGATAACGATGAAGATGATTTTTTAAATGCATGAAATCAAATGCTTACAAAGTGCAATTCGAGGAATAATAGTTGGTTGCAGAAACATTTCGAGCTGAGAGAGAAATGGGCTTTAGTTTATGGAAGACAAATATTTTGTGCGGATATGTCCACTCAAAGAAGTGAGGGTATTGTTGGAGTATGCCCAAAGACCAATCATGAGATAATTGTAATTATACACCCATTTTACCTCGTTTATTAATATAATACATTTCATTATTCTTTCAATTAATTTACTTTACAATAAATAAACTATTTTATAATAAAGTCCTAAAAATAAATATGTTTATTATTAAATGGTCCTTAGTCATGTATTATTGTGGGCTTGGACAACAATAATCCATTGCGACTAATATGTAGTTGATTGATGACAAAGTGTTGTCCTTGATATGAAGATGTCAAAATCAATACATAAGTATGTGTTAGAGAACAACATACTAGACTGAGTCGTTATAAGCATGTTTCTTGGATTATTATGTGACAGTCACAACATTGCTCATAGTGATAACTACATATATGCTCCTCAGACTTAAAATCATCATTATTTTAACATTGTGAGTCATATATTTTGATATAGTCAAACGTCTCGTAACTGTCTACAGTATAAAGACTGATATCGGATATGTCATAATATATGCAATAGGACATGGTTGATCAAGAAATGATTTGTCCCTTCTACATAATAAGAGCAATGTCTTAGGCTACTTAATTGAGTGAGACTAGAAATGCATGGTCATGCTCGAATAAGTTGATATGAGATATCATAAATTATCTATTTATAATAGTCTACTCTCGATATCAAAAAATATTAGATGGACTATACAAGTGTGACTATTCCGTAACTTGTGTTCAATCTAGATATAAGGACAAAATGATGTAATACAATAAAAGAGTTAATCACGAAGAGTTTATATCGAATCGTGACTTCTTGTGACTTAGATGACAATGACACATTGCTAGATGTCGCTCATTGTTTGTAATGTTAGAATTATTCTAATATTTACTACTAATATTACAAGAACCTACAGGGTCACACCTACAGTTGAAATGAGCAGATATTAAACGAATTATATATGTACAAATTTGTTGTACATGAATTTAGTTTAATTAATATATATAATTTAACTATTAGATAAATATTAAAAGAAAATAATTATTGTAATTATAACTTTTTAATATATAAATAATTTAATTCGATTTAAATTATATATATATATATATTGAAATCCTAATTAAATTTGAATTGGGATTACATATTTTAATATATATAATCCTAATTAAGTTGAATTAGGATTATATATATATATATTGAAATCCTAATTAAAGTTGAATTGGGATTATATTTATATATATATATATATATTAAAATCACAGTATGAGTTGAATTAGGATTACAAAGGCTATATAAAGGCATGAGAAGTGTAGTAGTCATTAACATTTTTCTCAAAATCCTCTAAATAGTTTAGAGAGTTTTATTTTCTCGTTTCAACCGGGTGAACTAAGTAGAGGTCGGAGTGTTATCGTTGCGGCTTAAGAATTGACATCTTTAATCTTGATTGGATCTCTATCTTCTCCAATTTCAGAATTTCAGATTTTAGACAAGTAATTCTTCACCTTTATTCACCCCAAATCGTTCCTCGTGCATGGATCTCTAGAGGTGATTGTCGGATAATTTTTCCGTTGCGCCATTGGATGTATCGGCGTGACACAACAGGTATGAATAACTAAATAAAGATGTAAATTGGTTATAATTAGGTATAATACCAAAAGCTGCCCCTAACGTTTGACTAAATTGTCATTTTGGCTCATGTTCTTTTTTTGAAGCAATTTAGCCCTCAACGTTTTACTTTGGGTCAAAATGGCCCCTCTGTTGATGAAAACTGTTAGTCAATCAACAGTAAATGGCTTGAAATAATATGAAAAACCTACGTGGCAGTGCTCGTCGCGATAGTAGTGTCATTAGGCAAATATACCGACTTTACAGAATGACACGTCAATCAAAAAATAATTTTATAAAATTGTATAAAATATAAAATATATTTTTTCTTCTGACGTGTCATTCTACCAAGTCATTTCAAGTTGTTTACCGTCAATTGACTAACAATTTTCATCTACAGAGGGGCCATTTTGACCCAAAATGAAAAGTTGAGAGTTAAATTGCTTAAAAAAGAATAGGGCCAAAGTGACAATTCAGTCAAACATTAGGGGCATTTTTTAGCATTATGTCATTATAATTATGATTTACTACGTTTCTTTCACCACTTTGAAAGATTATTTGGCTGGTAGACACTACGAAGTGTTGAAAGCTGATTATAAGGACGGTCAAAGTAAGTTATATCTGTCATAACCCATAGAGATATTGAAGCATGCCGCAAATGTGTATACTTTAATAGTATTTAAAGTTTTTTTGAAAAAATTATGGCTTATTTGGGACTGTGAGATGCACATTATTGAAAGTACGAGGACTATTAGTAGTTATAAAATTATTCCTTTTGGAAAACTTCGTCATCATACAGTTATATTTGACTCATCAAATTCTGTAATCAAGTGTACTTGTAAGAAATTTCAATTTGTCGGTATTTTATGTGCTCATGCTTGGAAGATGCTCTCATTTCATAATTTCAAACTAGTTTCAAATTAATACATTTTGAAAAGATGGACAAACGAAGTGAAGATCGGAGTTATAATAAATTCTTCTATGTCTACTAGATCAAATGATCCGAAACTAGATGTAGAAAATCATTACAAAATTCTACATAGATGGTATTCCCATTAGCGGCACGAGCTGCAATGAGTGAGCAAACATTTGATATTGCTATGGGTGATGGAAAAAAGACATTAATTAAAGTTGAGACAACTATGAAGCAATTGTCGATCGAAGAATCTCTGAAAAACATGTGGAAAAAGAGAATTTTTCAGTTGATGCAAGTGAAAAAATGAGGATAATGAGAAAAAACGTTAAATGGATCAAGTGGAAAGGAAAAGGTGATGGATCCTTAATTCGACCAGCAGTGCTCTATGAAAAGCCACAAAAGAGAACAATCGTTGAAATGTTAATTAGTAACTTGTTTTTTTTTTTAGATTTTAAGTTTTTAAAATAATATTATAATAAATATTTTTTGCGATAATTTATATATTTTTATTTTGTTTAATTACTTTAAGTTTCTTTTAAGCATAATGAACTAGGGATGACAAACGGGCGGGGCGGTGCGGATACCCCTCCCCATACACATAACAACCAAAAATTTTCATATCTATCACTTACCCACCACTCACAGCGGGTACAATTTTTAAATCCACACCCGCTCACGCTGGTACATTCTAAAATCCATCCCCGTATCCACTACCCAACTGAATGCCCACCATCCATCTCGTACTCGCCTGTACCCACTCGTACCCGCCTAGCAGCAACCACACATACCACATAAAACATAAATTCAAGAACAATCATAAATATAAATTCAAAGTCGATCATAAAACACCATAAAACACCAAAGTCTTGGTACATAAAACAAAATTAGTACATAAAACAAACCAAAGTCTTAAGTACATAAAATACCATAATAATACGCATAATCAAAGCCTACAAGCAGACAAACACGTAATAGTTTTGTTCTTTGGCCAAACATTCTAAAATTTTAGCCAATGCTTGTCACACATCGGTTACTCCAGTATTGCAATCATCCTTTATGTCCTAACTCTGAGAACACTCCATTTAGCTATGACTTGATCCTCTTTCAGTTATGTTTGAACAAATCAAATATTCACATTGACTAAGAAAATTCTTACTTTGAAGAAATTTACAACTACAAGTTACAAGTAATAAACTTGCATCCACTAGAACAACAAATTCAAGTAATAAACACCCTACAAAGCATCACAAATAAACCATGAGAACATAGCACACACAAAAAAATGGAAAATTTTGGGTTCTAATTTCAGCTTAGTTACAAAAGCATAACAGTCCCCAGAGTTATAATTTCAGTTTTACCAACTATAACAATTAAAAAATTAAGCATGACATTCGTGAAATTTATAATCGTAATACGTTTTGATTAAACGAATTAAGCATGAAAATAAAAGTATACAAATTAATCGTGAAATTAGTAAAGAGTCTTTGATGCTTAAAAGTTAAAATTGACATTAACTTAATTGAAAATTAAAAAAAGGCTTAACTACAAAATAAGTGGTCAAACTATGCCTCTTTTTGCAATAAATGATTAAAGTATTTTTGGCTGAAATAGGTGCCTAAACTTTTATTTTTGGTTGAAATAGGTGCCCAAGAAGGTGCCAAAATTAACTTTAAAACAAGTCGAAAATGAAAGTTTAGGCACCTATTTCAGCCAAAAAAATAGTTTAGCCACATATTTCAGCCAAAATGAAAGTTTAGGCACCTATTTCAAACAAAAATTACTTTAGGCACTTATTACAAAAAAGAGACATAGTTTGGGCACTTATTTTATAGTTTAGCCTTAAAAAAATTCAAAAAGAAATGGAAGAAAAGTTCAGTTACAACAAAGAATACATATATAGAAATGGGTTTTGGATAAAGATGTTTATAGAATTTTTTTTTTTAATTCCATGAGTAACGAAAGGGTTAGATGGAATATGAGTGAGTTAATATGGAACAACATGAAAAAAGAGAAAGAAGGGGGAGGTGAAACACTTACCAGGGAGGTTCACGGCGGAATGAATGACAGCGAATACAGACATCGGCGAAGGAAGATAGAACTCGAAAGTGATCAGATAGGGGATATAGAGAAGAAACTAATTCTAAAAGTCAAGATATGAGAAACGACGGTGACAATGGTAAAGAAAGTTATGCCCTAAAATTTTGTTAAATTACAAGGAATTTCCTACAAAAGTTTAGGATTTTACAGAATAGTTTTTTGAAATTATATATAAATTCATAATGGTCCAAATTAATTTGGCGGGTATTATGCGGGGCGGGCGGATGTGGGGTTGGTAAAGTCTCAAATCCATCACCTACCCACTACATGCGACGGGTATGACTTTTTACATTCACACCCGCCCACTACCTACCAAACTTATACTCATCCCTGCCCTAATTGGGGCGGGGGCGGTGTAAAATTTACGAAATTGTACCCGTCTGTCATCTAGTTTTATATTAATTATCTATTTGAATATTTTACAACAATCTCTAGTCGACGGCCACCAACTAAATTTAAATATTTTGAATTCATGTGGTCAACTTACATCTCAATGCACACAGGTAATTTAAGTTTTATGATCATTTTTTAACTTATTTAAAGATTATTGCCAGCTTTATATTTTTCTAACTTTTTTGTTATTAATAAGAAACAGTGGGTTTCTAATTAGGATACGAGTACCATGAATCAATCTACAATCACAAGTATGGTAGATTTATTACAGGTAATGTATATATTGTAATAAACAGATATATTTCTATTTTATTTTGATTATGATACTTATTTTACCTTTTTAATATTTGTAGGCTTAAATGCCAGAGAAAATTTGGAAGAAATTCAAAAGAATATATAAAATATTTAGCTTCAAATAGGATAAACTACAACGGAAGCCACTCAATTATGGGTAATGTTGCATTTGGGTCACCTAATTATTAAAAGTTATTTTTGGGTCACTCAATTATGGGTAAGGTTACATTTAGGTCACGCAATTATTAAAAGTTATATTTGGGTCACCCTTCATATTTAAAAAATATAAATCAGTTTGTGTATTAGAATAGTTAATGATTTCAAATGAAGTACTCTTGTGTTAACGAGAGTATATAAGTGATTTGGAAGAAAAAATGACTAAATTGATATATTTTTTAAAAGGGTAAACTACACCAACTATGGCCGCTGACTCGAAAATGCCACTAAACTTTAAAAAAGTTCAAAACTAACACCGAACTTTAGTTTGTGACTCAAAAATACCACTCTGTCGTTAACTCTTAACACTACCCTAATTTAGCCCAAAGCGACGTCGTTTTGCTGGAGGAAAAATATTAAAACCATGTGCTTGGAGGGGTTTGAACCCAAAACCTTCAAATAGAAAAGCTAAACCTTAACCAGTAAACCAACTTAAAATTATATAATGTTTTACCACAAATATTATATATCTCAAACTACTTGAGATTAATTCAAATTATTTTATGAAATAAATAACACTATAAATAATATTAATATATAAATAATATAAAATATATTATTTGTATATATATCAATATATATAAATAAAATTGTATTATTTTTATTTTTTATATAATATATATAATATAAATATATTATTTAAAAAAACTTCAAAATATTCATAAAAATAATATATTTATATTATAAATAATATATAAAACTCTAAACCCTAAATCCTAAACCTTAAACTACAAAGCCCAAATCTCAAACCATAAGCCTTATGGTTTGAGGTTTAAGTTTTATGGTTTTTTATATTATTTTTATATATTATTTATAATATAAATATATTATTTAAAAAAAACCAAAATATTCATAACATTAATATATAAAAAAAAACTCTTAAACCCTAAACTCTAATGTTTAAGGATTAAGTTTAAGGGTTGGGGTTTTTTGGGATAATAATTTGGGGTTTAGGTTTTTTATATATTATTAATAATGTAAATATATTATTTTTATGAATATTTTGGGTTTTTTTTAAAATAATATATTTATATTATTAATAATATTTTTTATTTCATAAAATAATTTGAATTAATCTCAAGTAGTTTGAGATATATAATATTTCTAGTAAAACATTATATAATATCATGTCGATTTAGTAGTTAAGGCTTAGCCCTTATATTTGAAGGTCATGGGTTTAAACCCCTCAAGCGCACGTCGTTTTGGGCTAAATTAAGCTTCAAAATAGACGCACCAAAACGATGTCGTTTTGACTTAACGGGGGTGTTAAGATTTAACGGCGGAGTGGTATTTTCGAGTCACAAACTAAAGTCCAATGTTAGTTTTGAACTTTTTTAAAGTTCGGTGACATTTTCTAGTCAGCGGCCATAGTTGAGTGGTATGTGGTGTAGTTTACCCTTTTTAAAATATGAAGGGTGACCCAAATGTAACTTTACCCATAATTGAGTGACCTAAATGTAACATTACCTATAATTAGTGACCGCCGTTGTAGTTTACCCCATTAAATATTGGTGGAACACAAATTGTACATTTATATTTTAAAAGATCAATGATTTATTCTAAGTTTAGGCAGTTTATTTTGTTAGAAAAGATGTTGCTTGTTACATTATTAAGAGTTTTTTGTTTTTTACTTTTTGTTGAATTTTTGCTATGTGATAAATAATATCTTGCCGAGAACCCTACTCCTCTTAGTCTACCCTTAGGGACGATCTAAGATTACTAGGAAGCATAGAATAAAGATTGTCTCTAGCATCAAAGTCGACGGATTGTGGGTGGCAACTCGATCATCTTCTACATTATGATAATAAAATTCACATAGTCTAATCCTAACGCTGTCTCACCTAACTTACTTGGCGGAGGCTTAAGAAACTTCGAGTTCGACTTGAGAAACCTGACTGCCATATCTTTCTTTTCATATTGCTTTGAACAATTCCTCAACAGGTCTGCTACAAAGCTGAAAGCCTTAGCATTTTCAGTTGGATGGACCGTTGCAGAAGCCGAGAGACTTCGAGGTAAGGAAGGGAATACCCTAACCCAAAAACAAGCTTCATCCTTCCCAAAACAGTGAAGATCAATCTAACAAGCATGGAAATGACTTGTCCAAGCTTTCACTCCATAAAGATATTTTTTTGTTCAAATACGAACAAAATTCGTCTACCCCTTTCTTGTTCTATAAAGACTGATGAGCTATGTATCAAGTCTAAGGATCGTATATAACCAGTTACATTCGATCTAACTACCAACTTTGAAATTTAAAAACATTGTACCTTTCACTTGAGTAATGTCATACGAAAAAAATCAGGTGGTATTTTCCAAAAAGTTTTTTCCAGCTCCTCTTTTCTTTCTCTCTCGATGCTTACTTGTGCTTTTCTTTGAACCCTCTTTTTTCATCCTTTCTTTTATGAGTGGGCTCTTGGGGTACTGGAGTATCGTTGGAAAGTTTAGTGTTTTTGAGTCTGGTTTTTTTCTCTCTCTTTTAGGTGGCTGTTTTTTTTTTCTCTTCATTGTTTCTATCTACCTCTCCACATTTATGGATGCACCATTTATTTCAGACGTTGCTGCTCCCCACCTGTCTCCCTTGACTTAAATGAAGATCGGAAGTGAATATGGTCATTAAGAACCATACTCTGGTTGGGAAAGTCCTCTCCAACCGACTTGCCAAATACAACACTATTTAGGCCATCCTAAAAAAGGCATGTCAATGCGACGATTTAGAATATCATGATTTGGAGAAAAACTTATTCCTTTTCGTTTTCCCGTCTGTGGATGACAAGCTGCGAGTTCTGAGGCAACGACCCTAGGCAATGCAAAACAAGCTGCTTATCCTTAAGAATGGCCGTATGAAGCTGCTCTCGAGGAGATCGACTTTTCAGTCGACGAATTCTGGGTTCATGTTCATAACCTTCCAATGGCGCGGATAACAACGGAAAACACTGCATAAATCGGTAAAATCTTTCCCAAATTCTTTGGCTCTAACATTGGTCCAGATATGAAAGTGAGGTGGGACGGACAGCTAACTATCAAGGTTGCTATGCGTGTGGAAGACCCCTTGAAAACGGGGTTCCTGGTGAATCGGAAAAACTTCCAACCTTTGGATGTTTCCTTCAAGTATGAGCGCATCCCAGAGTTTTGCTATGGATGTGGAAGATTGGGGCATGCAGAAAAGGAGTATTGGTTCGACCCTGCGAAGTTTACGATAGTTGCTCTTTATGGTCCATGGCTAAGAGCTTCTCCAACTTGGAAGAAGGCATCAAATGGTAAAAATCCACTATCAATCACCGGAAATAGCCTCCAGCTGGTGCCTGTGGATCATACGCCAGGAGTTAAGGAAGACGACAAACTCCTAAAGTCCAATCCCAAGGCTTTGGCACGACAAACAATAGGTTCACAGCCCTCGAAAAACCCATATCCCGAGAATAAGAAGATTATTGATGTTTCCTCGGATGATATCCATATCAACGGGTCCCCCGAGGATGATAAGGGTGTTAAAGTTAACCCTCAGGGTAGTAGCGTCAAAGGGGATTTTGGACTGCCGTGTGATACCTCGAGCCTCTCCCTTCCAGACCAACCCCCTGTCGAAATGAACAGCCTGGTCTTGCCTTCTGCTGTACTGGCTTATTCTAAGGAAATCTTGGGATCTGCTCTTGCTGAAAGTTTAGAGAATATGGAAGTGGGTTCATCCAAGAAACGAAAATGGTTTGATCAACCCCAAGAATTGTTTTCTACTTCAAAGAAATGGGAGATTCTCCACATGATATATGAAGGTGTTTACCAAGAATGTCCGGAAAACTGGTGTGCTCGCGGATTTGGGCTGATTGCTTGTGAGGAGATGCTAAAGCTTGCTTTCTTCCCCACCTCACTCACAAACTCTCCCCCCTTATTAGTTCTAAACGGCTAACTCTGATTAAGCAAGCTGCCAGGAGGAAACATGTCAGAGAAATTACTAGAATGGCTATGGATGAAGTTGGCATTTTGGAACTAGGCATGTACCCCTTTGGGTATAAGGTTTCTGAAATTCCAACTTTAGGGATCATTGATAATATGATGATTACTGATGATCAACTCAAGTTCCAGGACAACTTCTCTGTGGAAGAAGGAGAGATGGAAATGCTATCTGTCGAGGTCGGAAATCAAAAGCTCGCGGATAACCTTTCTCAAGGTTATCCGCATCTTCCATGATCCATTATTTTCTTGCTATGTTCGAATGGTGGAAGGATTGAAGCATAGCAAAGGATCTGTTTCCTTCCCCTAGGATCATCTTAAATCCATTGGGGTTGTGTGATCTTAGGATCTGGTGTTTTGAGCTCGTTCATTGGTTTATCTTCTCATGGGACGTTTCTCATCCTAAGAACCTTTGTCAGGTTACTTTGATGATCGCCGTTGGTCTCTCCAAGGTTGGTATACCTCCTACATTGACTTTGATGACAAGATCCTCTACCCTGCCGGAAGAGGGAGCCTGCCTCCGGACGGAGCTCTCGCAAGGTTGTAGTCGAAGCTGTCTAAACCGGTCCTTTGCATTGGCCCCTATCTTTTATGTTGCTGTCCTCTTGTTTGGCCAATGTGCCTGTTTGTTGTTTTTCGTTTTGCCTCAATCCCTTTGTTCGGGTCTTTTTTTGGTTTCCCTACGTGAGTTGTGCATGTGGATTGCTTGGCTTTTTATGGTTTGTTTGTCTGTTGCTTTCCTGTCTTAATGAAATTTTCTTTCTCTTTGTTATCAAAAAAAAAAAAAAAAAAAAGAGTAATGACATATGAAAACACATTGTATAATGAGAGGAAAACACTACCTTATGTGCCTTTGTTTAACACACGAGCATAGTGCATAGACTTGACCATACCTTAATGGTCAAAGATTAGTCTATGTTCTTCCATTTTTCACCATAACGCTACACAATCTTTTACCTCAAATTGAACACTATTTCGATGTCATCTTCTTTGCCCTAAGATCATGCTTTAAACTTTAATGATAAATTTCTAACCTCATTTCCCTTAAAAAGGCGGTGAAACCTTAGAAGCCGATAAGAACAAAGTTAAAAATCTGAAATGAAACTTAATTTTTCAAAAAATTTTAAAAAATTTGTTTGAATCTCTATTTTCCCCCAAAACAAAGTAGCATTTTTTTCTTTTACAAAAGATACAGACGATAGAAGCCAACAAGAACAAAATTAAGAATCAGATGGAACTCCATTTTCCTTAAAAAGAATTTTTTTAAGACTCGTTTAAATCTCCATTTTCCAAAAAACAAAGTTGCGTTTTGTTTTATAACATTTTTAATGGATCCATTTAAAACAAATGGACAAGTAACTGCAAATTTCTGTCGACTTGAGTAAAAAAACTCGCTACACATTGGGCTTAATTATTGGTGGAGCATATATAGAAGCACTAGGGATGGCAATGAGCCGGATCTGGACCGGATCCAGATCATGGATCCAGACCCGCCCCAGATCCGTGGGTCTAAAAAATTGAGACTCAGATCCAAATCCAACGGATCTCACGGATCCGGGTCTAAAACGGGTTTATTAAAAAAAGACCATTCGACCTAATTTTTAACGTAATAAAACTGTCATTGACTAATTTCACATCACATATCCAATGGAGGAAAGATTAATTTTAATACAATTAGTAACAAAATAAAATTTTTTTGATAAACTAAAGTCTCAAAATAAACTCCAACACAATTACACAAATGTCTTTTGAATAACACAAACATTAAAAAATGTAGATCATGAATTCATTGTCGCAAGCCAAGTACCGCACTTCTACTTCCTTAGAATGCTAGTCTTCATCACTACTTAAATCATCAACATCCTAAAACAAACAACAACCAACCAAAGAGAAAATTTTGTTTAATGAAAATAATATTTATAAAATTTAAATATTAATATTAAGGTGGGTTTTTCTATAAACGGGTCCAGGTCCGGATCTTAGTGTCAGATCCGGACCCAGATCCGTACTTTAATTAGAGGATCCAATCCGGCCCGGATCCGTTGGGTCCAAAATTTTAGGATCCATACCCTATAAAGCAAATCTGGGTATACGGATTCGGGTTAGGTCCAAGATCCATTGCCATCCCTAAGAGGCACAATAAAAGGACAAACCAATTTTGTTCTAATCATGAAAAATATGTTAAATTTAATTAATTTAAATATCTCAACATTACGCTAAAAACGTTAGGCATTTAAAAAGATCATTAAAAACACAGGGCTAGTACCCTCTTCCAAAAAGACATGTCTAATTTTTCCTTTTCGATATGGGATTAATGACCCCGCCTCTTCTCAGGCGTGACATTCTCCCCCACTTAACCTCGTGATGGGCCGTAAAATCGGGCAGTCAAAGAGTCGCTCTGATACCACTTGTCACAGGGTCATTACCCTCTTCCCAAAAGATGTCTGATAGGATGTGCAGCGTCACCGTTTATATATCTCAAGACTTCATTTTTTTCGTTTTGATGTGGGATTAATGACCTCGTCTCTTCTCAGGCGTGACAATATATAAATGTAGTATTGGCAGTTTTTATACATACATATATTATATGTAAATGTATTACCATTTGTTCTATCGCTAGTTATCAGCACTAGATTTTTTTTTTCTCCCATTGGCATGGCCTGTAGCAATCAAAATCTTTAATTGGGATGCCAATTGGCAAAGTTAAAGATTAGAAAAGATAGAATTTTCAGATTGGCTAACAAGTTTCTTCAAATGAACCGAAACCGCAAGAATTATGTCTCTTGATTAACCCAACAACAATATGGTAAAGGTTTGATAGAAAATCTTTTACGTATTTCGCACAATAAGTTGATAATTTTTTACCCCTAATTTTTTTTAATTGTAAGTCGATTGTACGTTTAGTTAAATAAATATGGATATAGAGATCCACTAATTGACTGAATGATCAAATATGCTTACATTGTCTCATTTTACCTGAGTTCGAATTCCGACATTTGTCTTAAAATATAATATTTCTCTACTTAATAAAATATAGGGTAAACTACATCAGTAGTCACCGAATTATGGTTTCTTTCCTATTTTGGTCACCGAACTATTTTTTTGGCAAAAACATCACTAACGTTATGTTTCTTTCCTATTTTGGTCACCGGCTGTTAAAAACTTAACGGTTCTGCTGCCGTGGAATTTTATTTTGTTTTTTAATTTTCCATGTCATTTCTTCTCACTCCTCGTAAGCAATATATGTTATTTTATAATATTTTTATTCAAACTAACAGGATGGTGACACATGTCACTGCCTATTAGTGGAATAAAATGAATAAAAAATCAAGCTCCTTATACAGCCAGAGAGATACGACTAATAGGCAATTACACGTGTCACCATCTCTCTGGCTGCATAAGGGGCTTAATTTTTCATTCATTTTATTTCACTAATAGGCAGTGATACGTGTCACCATCTTGTTAGTTTGAATAAAAATATTATAAAATAACATATATTGCTTACGAGGAGATAGAAGAAATGACATGAAAAATAAAAAAAATAAAATAAAATTCCATGTCAGCAAAACCGTTAAGTTTTTAACGGTCGGTGACCAAAATAGGAAGAAAACATAACGTTAGTGATATTTTTGCCAAAAAAATAGTTCGGTGACCGAAATAGGAAAGAAGCATAACGTTAGTGATGTTTTGCCAAAAAAAATAGTTCGGTGATTAAAATAGAAAAGAAATCATAGTTCGGTGACTACTGGTGTAGTTTACCCTAAAATAAATAAATATGAATTTACAGTAATACAAGTGATCCCTAATGAAAAACACAAGTAAGCCAAAGACCTTGATATATATCCATCCATCTATATATACTTTCAAGTTTTGTTGTCCAGGTTGGTTGCTCCACAAATGAAAGCAGCTATTGGTCCACTCAAGGCCTGCCTCAATACTGGGCTTATTTTGAGTTTACGATGATAATTTGCAACTGAATAATATTTATTTAGTGTGTTTCATTTGATAAAACATCCAACCCAGGGTTTTAAAAAGCCGTCCGTAACCGCTATTGCAACTGATATATAGCGGTAGTGTCGCCGACCGAAATTGCTTTTATTAAAAATTACCCTGTAAATCGAATTCACACCAGAAACGGCGGATTGCAGCCGCGATTTAATGGGTAGTGGTCGATTGTGGTAATAACGGACCGTTATTTCCGTTACCAGATCAATCGCGGATGAAATTACATGTGAAAAAGTGACGTTCGTCGGAGAAGTTTTGATCCAAATCTCGCTAACGGTCGATGGGAAGGCAAAACGGTTAGTAGGGGGTTTGCTCGACAAGGGACGAAGAATTGAATGATGGGGGCGGTGAATTTCACGGTCACCATATGACTGGTGGCCGGAGTTTTACCGAGAGCTGCAGAAGTTAGAAAAAAACAGGGGATGAGGGAATGGGAGAAGGAAGAGACAGAGAAGATAAAACGGCGCATTTAGTTTTTAGGGTTATTAAAAGAATATTTATATTCATATAAAGGATAAAATGTGGGAATGATACCCCAAGTTTCAGAAAGTATTGATTTGGCTAAATAGTTTTATTTTGATTTGGTCCTTAAGGCACATTTTTAGTTTAATTAGGAGTTTTACAGTTTCGTTTTTTTGAATCAAGTCATTAAAGTATCTAATTAATTCAATCAATCCCTTATATTTTCTATTTAATTGAATTTAGTTCTTCAAATATTTAATTTATTTTAATTAAGTGTTAGAAAACACTTTAAATATCATTAAAAGTGATTTTTTATAATTGTAATTATTATGTTTTACATAAATTGTGCGAATTTAAAAAAAATTACGATTGTGACGCCCGCAGTGACCGCAATAGCTTTCGTTATGTCTAAAAATACGATAACCACAACGCGACCGTGACCAATATTTAAATCCCTGATCCAACCCGTCTAGGGCGCAAGGCTCTTAACCTTGTGGTCGTGGGTTGAGCCCCACGGTGGGCGTTTTCATTTCTTTTTACTTCTGTCGCCTTGCAGAATCTGGACATGTTCTTTGGCTTTCTCTCTCTCTCTCTCTCTCTCTTGGGAATCCATTTTGTCCTTTAACAATGCTATAAACCGTTAGCTTTTACGAACATAGAGGGGCAGAGAGACAAAGTATGTCTTCATCTTCCACTTCCAAGGTTTTTCCCCATTTAGAAAAGCTTCATGCCTCCTGTCCGCGCATTGTTTTCATGTTTACACCCTTTCTGTTTTGGGATAAAAATTTTCTGTATTTTTTATGTTATTTTCTATACTCAACACTAAAAATAAATTTTAAATTATAACTCTAAAATTTAAATCATAAAATATAAAACATAAAAAATATACCATACCATTAATTCTCTAAACCTTAACCCTAAACTCTAACTTTAAACTAGTTAAAAGAAGAGCAAAGGTCTGTTTGATACACTGAACACAAATTACAAAAAATGATTTCGTAAAATGAGTTATA
The DNA here is from genome assembly GCA_019671005.1 of Hibiscus mutabilis. Classification (NCBI taxonomy): domain Eukaryota; kingdom Viridiplantae; phylum Streptophyta; class Magnoliopsida; order Malvales; family Malvaceae; genus Hibiscus; species Hibiscus mutabilis. Next base: position 32,783,648 of record CM033740.1, on the reverse strand, counting down.
TCTTCTGAAAAATAATTTTCGTGAACTATTTTTTGGTATTTGAATGACATCATGTAAATTATTTTTCGTTGTTTGAAAAATGTTTTAGAAATTATTCATTAAAAATATAATAAATGATATTATCAATTATAAAAAATTAATATTATTATTTTAAAACATTATATAATAATTTTGTCAATATCATTTATTTAATTATGATTATTAAATTTTTTTTTTCAAATTTAAAATTAAAATAATAAGACTAGTAAATTTATTAAAATAATAAATATTATTAATTATATCAAATAAATATGAAAAATAAGAATATTATATTATTGAAAACTATTACAAAATATATTCTATATATTTTTGTAACTAATATTTTATTAAAATAATACTAGAATGTTATATTAATAGTAAATACAAAAATAATATCACTCTTTATAAATAACTCAATAATTTTTTGAAAATAATAAATATTATTAAATATATTAATAATATATTACTATAAACTATTAAAATGAAAATATTATATTATATATTATTATAATTTAACTAAGTATATTTTTAAAATATTAAAATTTATAATATGAAAATAAGAATATTATATTTTTGAAAAATTATTAATAAATATACATTGAATATATAATAATTAATATTTTATAAAATAAAACTACAATATTATATCAATATGAAATAATATATTTTTATGAAATAATAAAGTATTAATATATTTTTTAAATAGTCTAAATGTGATTACAAGGTAGAATCTATTCATACATATTCTTAAGCATTTGATAATGCACACACACCTTGTAGACATATCGATTGAACTTGGGTCTCATAAGATAAACATCATCTGCTTTTCCACTTTAACCACTTATTGGGTTCAATATTATATATTATTAAAAACATAAAAATATTATAATATAATTGAGCACATCATTATAATATTAAAATAATTTATTGTATTGTATAATTAAAATTGTTAACAAATATATTTTAATAAATAATATTTTTATTATAATCAAACTAGAGTATTATATTAATATTAAAAACATAAAATAATATCAATAGTTTATTATATATATTTTGAATAATTTTATTTTATTCATCCAAAAGAACCTCCAATTCAAAACAACTTTACTCCTCAATTTCAATTTATTTATTATATATTATTATAATAAGAATATAACCTAATATTTTATTATACTATAACTAAAATATTATATTATTAAATATTAATAAATGTATTTTAAATATTTTAATAATTAATATCTTTATTAAAATGATACTAGAATATATATCTATATATATTAATATTTAATAAAAAAACAATATTATTTTGGATGTTCAAGATTTAAAGTAAAAAGTTGAAAAAACATTTTACGGGAAATTAAATCGTATAACACTTTATAAAAAATGTAAAGACAATTATGTTGATCAGAAAAATAAATTATATGAAACAAAATAATAATAAAAAACTATTCTTCAAAAAAAATAAGAAAATAATGAAAACGTTTTCCGTAACCTAAATTATATGAAACAAACGTAACCTAAATTATATTTCATTTGGATTCCGTTTCTTAATACATCATATTATAAAGTAGAGTGGTAACTTTATAATATACTAGTTTACAATTTTGCAGATTAACGTTGGACTCAACAACACATCTTACGCTTTTCCTTTTTGTCTTACTAATAATGCAGGGGTAAATTATATAAATAGTCCTCCCGACTGTAGAGCGATTTTTGGTGGATCTCTCGACTATAAAAAGTTACAAAACTTGCTAAGACAAAACTGTTTACTTCTGGCATTCAGTCTGGCTGTTTGGCTAGGATTCAGGCAAGTACTGGGTTCAAGGTGAGGGTGTTGCCGGTCCGATATTTGGGAGTGCCTCTTGTGACTAAGAAGCTCACAGTCCCACTCTTATTGAGAAGATTTGTGACAGTTAACAAAACAGTCACCGTAAAAATGACAGTTAACAAAAAATGACATAATAATATATTTAGTTATTCATATTTACACATTCAATCAATTTAGCCTTAATTCGAAAAAAATCAATAAATTCAGTTCTCTTTATTGATACATTTTATCAATTTGGTCATATTTTAATTAGAATTTATTCGAAAAAAACCCGCCCCAACTTAGGATAATAACAAAATTACTTTTTATATATTTATATACTATTGGTTAAATTTTGACAAATATATGCAAAAAATAGCATATAAAGTATTAGTTATAACATTAATTATTTTTTTTACTTTGATTCTAGTTATTAAATTGAATAAATTAATATTTTATTGAATTATTTTTTATTTTAATAAAAAATATGAAAATTATATTAAATCGGATATCGGATTTATATTTTGTATCGAGTAGATAAAATTATACATAACCTTATATTGAGTTAGAATTAAATTTTTATCAAAATCATGTTTTTTAAAACATTTCTAGTATGATTACATGGTAGTAAATGTTCTTTAATTTTAACTCTTTGAAAAATACACATCGTGTAGACAAATTTCTCAAACTCAAATCTCCTAAGAATAACGTTTCCTTTTCGGCTTTTCCGCTGATTAAAATCATATTTGATCCAATCTGAATGGATCAAAACTCATCCCGTTGGAATTATTTATTAATAAATACTCCCCTAAATTTGATATAAAGAAGAAGAAAACCAGAGAAGAGTTATAGTATTTTCTGAATGGATTCAGAGAAAAGAGGTAGAGTTGGAGTTGCTAACCCACTCGCCTAGATTTAATTCTATTCAACCTAAGCTTATAAGGTTTCGGTCCTAACTTTATTAAAGATGTCAACAGAAGAATAGTTTATGAGTTTTATAATCACCACTTTAGCTACATGAGAATATTTATTTATGGGTCCGGCTGCGTTCCTTAATTAAATTTTGATGTCATTTCTGTATAAATATTTTAAAGATATATTATGTTAAAAATAGATAATTTTAAATATCTAATCTAAATTCGGGCATCAACACAAGATCGATATACTATTCAAGTCAAGCCTAACCCATAAATAATAAAATTATATAATTATAATATTTTATGAACGAGATTATATTATTTTCATGTATCTAATAATTATATTTAAAAAATTAAAATTAAAAATATATGACAATATTAGAATCTGTTTATAAGTTTTTTCTCCTATTAATGTATGGAATAATTCATTTTATAACAATATCTAGAATTTTTTTAAAAAATTATATATTACTAAATCCTATCACACTAACGTTGTGGGTAAAAAATATTATATAGCAACACCACTAAAATAAATTGTATTATACTTTTAAATAGTAATAATTTAATAATTTATAAACATTAAAATAAAATGAATGTATCCTCAAATAATAATAATTTAATAATATCTAATTGAGTTAGTATTTAAGTAAATAGTGACGCCAATAAATTTTTTAAATATATAGAGATGGATTGAGTGAACTTGTGTTATCAATTATTCATTGCAGCCAAACAGAGTCTATATTTAATGGTGAATCTTAGGCCACCAAATTAGAACACGGACGGGTCTCCTCTCCAAGAAGTTTAAGGGTGTGTTTTTGGTTGAGTTTGGCTTGCTAAATTTGTTTTTTTACCCAAAAATTCTAAAAGCAACAAAAAACACCAAACTTTTAAGTGTCAAAATATTGGTTTGCCCCCCAAACTAGCTTCTCAAACCTTAATTTGCCTCAAACCAATATTTTTCCACCTCAACCAAAAATAAAGCTTGAGTCATATCGAACGGTCAAATGTGCAAATACAAAGAAGTTAATGAAGAGGTTTAGAAATTCCAACTGTCTTCTCCTCTCTCTCTAAACATAATCCTTTGCCTTCTCTCTATCCATATCAAATTCTAATTTTATTTTATTTTTTGTACCCGATCAAAATCGTCAGTAACCGTATTCGTCTTTTCTGACATAATAATATCTCATCTTCATCGTATGGTGGGTCGACAGATCTCTCCATATGCTTAATGACCTAACTTTTTGACTCATTTTTACATCTTATTTTACTGAGTTTTGAAGGAAGACCTTTTTCTTTTCGATTTGCTTGGCCGATATTTGGTGGGTGGTGGTTTCAATAATGGTTTGAGGTTAGACGGTGTTTCCGTCATCGTTATTTTTTTATTATTTTTTGGTTTTTTTTTTCTTTTCTGTCGTAGGTTTGGTTATGGGCAGTGGAAGTGTCTCTATGACTCTCTAACATCCCCTCCTTTTCGTTTTCGTCGATAATAGATTGATGATTGTATTTTTTTGGCTCAGTCTCTCCATCAAACATTAAAAATTTTAAATTTTGATGCGACGACTTGTTGGATAGTTCTCTATGCATTTCTATGAACTATCTTTATCCTTTGGTGCTACCCAAAATGACATGCAGCTGCAGTCCCTGAATTTGTTGGCATTATGCTTTTTCGACTTCGGTCGGTGGTTGTAGTGTTCTTATCTTTGTGTTTCCCCCCTGTGTTGTTTTTGCTTTGTTCCGTGTTTAAGTTGTTTTGTCTTTGCTTGTTTTTTTTTTTTTTTTGTTCTATTATGGTTTGTTCTTCTTGTCCCTTAGGTTGGCTTGTAACCAATTGTATTTTTGTTTTGTTGTTTGTTTTCTTATTGTGAATGAAAGCCAATTGTTTTTCGTTCAAAAAAAAAATTAGCTTCTTGAACATTTGACAGTTGAAACTAAGTTACGTTTAAATGGTCGGTGTAGTTAATAATTAAATTATTGTTTTTAAAATAATTTAATTAAACTTTTAATTTTTTAATATTTTAATATGGTTACATGGTAATATTTATTCTTTATATTTGTTTGAAAAGGTACAAATATCGTACAAACTACACTACTAGACTCGGATCACCTAGGAGTAATAAATTAAAAATGAGTTTTTGTTAAATATTTTTATTTCTATACTTTTTTTTGTAGTTGGTCTTAATATTGTGATTAAATATAATTTTTTTTGGTTTTAAATATTATGAGTCATTAATGAGATTTAGGCTTAAAATTAAAAACATGTTAATTATATATTAAAATTTTGGTTAATTAATCAATTTTAAACCAAATATTTTTTAGCTGAAAAATTAACTCAATTTTAACTTTTTTTTAATAGTGATTACAATATAGTATATGTTCATACATATTTTTAACCCTTTGATACTGCGCATACACCTTGTAGGCAAAACGATTTGAACCCGTGTCTCCTAGGATTAACATCATCCGCTTTTCTACTGGGACACTTGTTAGGTTCACTCAATTTTAACTAATGGACTTAATTTTAACCGACTAATATAACTAAATTTCAGTTTTAACAATTAACTCAGTTTTAACTGAAAAATTAACCCTTTGAAACTTGAATATTTTATTTGGCAAACTAACAATTAATTCGGTGGAATCTTAATGCAATTTATACCGATAATATTTAGAAAAATCCTACTATTTAATTAGTTGGGCAGCACCTCTAGAAGAGGAGACTTTGTATCTTTATAATGGACTACTAGCTATTGACTTTTTCTTGTCTTATCAGATGGTCATCAAATATATTACTGTAATTGACGTAAATTATCAATATTATATATTCTAACTAAATGTGTAAATGGACGCTAATCTAATTATTTATGTTCTAAGTCACATATCTAAGCACTATAGATGTCATCACACTTCTATATTATTAGGTAAACAAATTTAATTTATTATGCTATCTTACAGAAAAAATCATTACACTCAAGAATTAAAAAATTTACAACTTACCATTTAACTACCAAGTGTTTGTCGTTCGATCACTCCTTTATGGGCAAAATCTCGTATAGTTCCTTCAATCACTCATTTATCGTTCTAATTCCGAAATCTCAGCATCCGAAATTTATTGAGGACTATTTCCCCATTAGCCTCGTATGATATGTCTACAAACTTCTTGCCAAGGTTTTAATCATTCGGCTTAGTCGTGTTTCTGAAGAAATTATCGAAAAATCTCAATTCGCTTTTTTTTTTCGGGTAAGCAGATCTTAGACTACTTTTTAATATCAAATGAGATCATCGATTTTATAATAAGAAGGGGTCAGTCCGGTGTTATATTTAAAGTTGATTTTCGTAAAGCCTACGATACGGTGGACTGAAACTTCTTATTATTCATTATGCAGAAAATGGGTTTTGGTAATCTGTGGTGTACCTGGATAAATTTGTGCATCTCTACCGCTCCGATCTCGATTCTGGTTAACGACTCTCCGACTAAGGCTTTTCCCATTGTTCGCGGCCTTAGACAAGGCTGTCCTTTGTCCCCCTTATTGTTCAACATTGTGCCAGAGGCTCTTAGTTCAGGCAGTTTCACATGGTTATTTTAATGGTTTCCGTATCGGTAATAGTTCCATCGAGATTTCATATTTACAGTTTGCTGACGATCTCATTATGTTTTGTGGAGCTAGTGAGCAACAAATTGTGAATATTGTCTGTATCCTTAGAGATTTTGAATTAGCGTCGGGCCTAAAGCTCAATCTTAGAAAGTCCAAACTACTTGGTGTTAATGTGGAGGTCTCATTATTAGAACAATGGGCTAATATCATCAACTGCAAGACCGAAACTTTTCCTTGCAACTACCTTGGTCTTCCTTTGGGACACTCGAAAAATTTGGTTCAAATATGAAATCCGATTATGGATAAAGTTCAGGCGAAGTTTGCTGGTTGAAAAGCTAAATCATTATCTTTTAGTGGCCGACTCACATTGGTAAAAGCTGTCATCTCGAGTCTTCCTATCTATTTTATCTTAATATTTCTGATGCCAATTTTTGTTAGTTCTACACTGTCTAAGTTGGTGGCAAGATTATTATGGGGTGCTATGGATCTTCGAGCCATCCACTGGGTGAGTTGGGACACTATGTGTCTGCCGAAAGAGTATGGAGGCTTGGGACTCTTTGATTTTAATACTAACAATCACGCTTTACTTAACAAATGGTTATGGAGGTACGGGTCAGAACCTGAAAGTCTGTGGCGTAGAGTTATTTCTGCAATTTATGAGCTGAACTCTTCCTCAATCCTACCATCCAATGTTAGAGTGTCAAACAAATCATGGATATGGAGGAGCATTGTATCTCCATTATCTAATCCGGATAGCACATTTTCAAAAAATATTCGATTCTGTGTTGGTGATGGTAAACGTAAGTAATTTTTGTCTGACAATTGGGTTGGCCAGTTCTCATTGTGCGAAGCTTTTCCTCGAATATTTGCACTTGCAATTCAAAACTCAGGGACCATTAGCGAGTTTAGGGAGTTTGAAGGAGGGGTTTGGCGATGGAAAATACTTCTACGAAGATATTTATTTGATTGGGAGTGTGGCCTTTGGGAATCTTTCATCAACACTATCAATGTTTGCCGACTTAATTCTTCTTATCCTACCAACATCAGATGGACAACCTCTTACAATGTAGCCTTTTCTGCTAAATCTTTTTGTATATTCAACTCACTGAATGGTGCTTACAATGGCTTCAATTGGAAGCTTGTTTGGTGCAAACTCAGTCCTCCAAAAGTGGCATCATTTGTATGGAAACTTGCCCAATGAAGAATCCCCACAAAATGCGAGCTGGCCAAAAGAGGTTTGCTCAACCAACAATCTCTTTTATGTGTTTTCTGTTCAAAGATCAATGAAACTGAGGCGCACTTGTTCTGCTATTGCTCATTAATTTGGCTCATTTGGCAAAGATGGTGCCTTATGTGGAAGGTTCGCCTTGTTGTTCCGGGCGGTATTCGTGATATGATAGCACAATGGTACGATATTTCGAATGCGGGGATTCACAATCAGTTTTGGATTCTAAGTTTTTTTCAGTTTTGTGTGGACAATTTGGCTCTATTGAAATGAAGTCATTTTCAAAGGAATTAAGGTGGATAGTAGTCAATTGTTCAATTTATGCTTATTGAGATTAGGTTGGTGGTGCAAATCAAATTGGCCGTTGAGTAGCATATCCATTTGTGACTTGATAGCTAATCCTAGTCAGTTTGGTTCGATAGTTCCAAGTCAATTTCCTAAAAGTTCGAGTGAATGGTACCCCCCCCAACTAATGGTTCTCTTAAGTTCAATACTGATGGTGATGTGTGTGGAAGTTTCGGTGACGCCGGGAATTAAAATGGGAAGTACCATATTTTAGGGAAAAAACTCTTAAAGTTATATTTGAGTAAAAATTCCACTTAAACATTAAAAAGTGAATAATTAGAATTTAATTAATTATTTTAGGGAGGAATTCCATAAATATAGCTTTAGGTTTTTTTCCCAAAAATATGGCCTTTCCCATTTTAATTCTCGAAATATTGCATTTACTACAGTACTCTAGAAGTCGGATTCAACAGAATCCGATTTTGAACAATAAATTCCAAAAAAAAACTAAAGACTAATCCAGGAGGATCCGACTTCAGGCAATTTTTAGGGTTTTGGGGGAAAACATTGTTCATAGTCGGATTCTGTTGAATTCGACTTTTAGACTAATGTAGCAAATGTAATATTTCGGGAATTAAAATAGGAAGTACCATATTTTGAGGAAAAAACCCTACAGCTATATTTAAGTAAAAAGTATACTCCCTCTGTCCCAATTAATATGTCTCTTTTGTGTTTTAAAATTGTCCCACTTAAAATGTCTCATTGAAAAAATTAACAACTTTTAAAAGGCATATTTCCCTTTAGATTCTTTTTTAGTTTTCCAACAAAACAAAATTCAACTTTTCAAGGATAAAATTGTCGCTTTAATTATTTTACATCATCTTTTTTATACAAATTTTTTCTTCCTAAAACTATGTGAAAAGACAATAATAAATGTTTTTAGTGGGATGGAGAGTATTATTTTAGTGTGGTATACGCGTAAAACGGAACACGGAGTAACACATGGAAGACAACAAAACAAGGGAAAACACCCCGTCGGCCGTTCCCATATGGCTACTAGCTAAGATACAGCTCTCGCTCGGCCCTTCAGGCACCGTGTAGACATATGGTGGCATATGACAGAGAAGAATCTCAAACAAGGAAATCAAGGGGAATCAAATCACACGCATCGCATTCATTATTCATTAAATACAAAAATATATATACTATAGGGTTTGGCAATTGCATGGTAATTATAAAAATGGCAAACAATGCAAGAAGAAAAGGGGGTTCCCCCACCTATCAAACTAATCAATTTCCATAATGAAAATGGCGTGCCAAAACAAAACCCACTGCCCCCATCCTCTTATCCACACCAAACACCCCCCTTCACCTCAAAACTTCATAATTAAGATCGTATTTTTTTCATTTATTAGCCTAACAAACACGATAAAACACGTAACATGCAAGTGATATTTATGGTCTCATGTAACTTTTTGCATGTATATCTGATTTTTGTCTGTAAATATGCCAACAACTGTGAACTGTTAAAATGACCTGTCACTTTCATGCACTATGAAAGTTATACAACAGTTAGCTGGAGATTAATCATGAATATACTTGTGGAGTATTGAATTAAGGTGAGTTAAACTAATTTGATTTAATTGAATTGAATCGAGTTGACTAATTAATTAATGAAAACATAAGACTGAAGAATTGCTCAAGTTGTATGTACAGAAAAAATTGTCTAGAAAAACAAAGAATAAAAAGGAAGAAATACATGGAATGGTGTCTAAAACTTGATTCCTTCCTACACGTAACAAAAGAAAGGACTTTAATTGTTTAGCTGACTTCAATTTTGGGTCGCATAAAGAAACATGGCTTCTTAGAAGGGTGTGGGCTTTCGACTTCATCATCGCCGGTGGAAGAAACAAAGAAATTAGCCGGTGAGAATTCAAGCAACGCGGGCATGTTGAGGTCAAAGCCTCGGTTGCTGATGTGGGTTGTCGTATTGGTTGTGGCCACCCCTTCAGATGTAGTGACGGCGCTAGCGCTGGCGCTATTCCCCGCCCCTCCTTCGTAGTGGCATCGCTTGTGGCCTCCCAAGGCCTGGCCTGTAGGGAAGGTTTTGTGGCAGATGGAGCACTCGTGGGACCTCCCGCTTGGATTGACCGACGCGCCTGAAGCGAGGACTCCACCGGATGTCCCGGTCGTTGACGTTGACTGGTTGTCGTTGCCGCCTGAAAGCTTACGGTGGCTGGCTTTATGTCCACCCAAAGCCTGGTAAGAATTAAAGGCTTTGTTGCAAACGCTGCACTTGTAGCTCAGTTTGTGCTCGGACGAGGTGGGTTCTGGTACTGGCGGTGGTGCAGTGGTTGGAGTAGGAGAGCGATGGCGAGTTGGATTGGTGGAAGCTCCACCGCGTGCTAGCATGATAAGGAAGAGAGCTAAATATTCTTCCTCGGTGGTAACTTGGTCGAAACGCGGTCGCTTTGAGCGCTTACGCTTGGTAACGGATTCCAGGCAGTGTAAGTTAGTATCTTGAAAGTGAAAAGGAGGAGAGGCGACGGTGGGAGAGTTAAGAGCTTCCAAAGCCATATCCAAACACAGAAGAAACAATGAAAAAAGAAATAGAGATGGTAAAGAGGAAGTTTGAAGGTTTGGGTTGGAGTGAAAGAGTGAAGGGATGAATTGAGGAGTGAGAGTGAGGGGTTTTTAAAGGGGGATTTGTGGGTGGGAAAGGGAAGTTGCGTGACAAGTGGTGGGAAAGTAAAGCAAAGGTTGATAAGAGTTGGTTATTTGGGCATGAGAGTGAAAGAAGCAATATAAAAGGGTGGGGGGGGGGGGGAGCACGTTTGTTTGAGTTTTCTTGGCAGCTAAGAGCCGATTCCATTGAGTCGGTCAAGGAAACCAAAACTGAATCTATGGAATACCAGTCAGGAACTACTAGACTGGCGTGGGTCCTTCCATTGCAACCCCGTTTCTGTTTTTTAAAATGAAAAAGACTTGAAACGAAGACAGCCTTAAAAGTCAAATGCTATCACCTTAATAGTTTTAATGTGATTATAAAATAGTAGTTATAAGTTTGATCGTCAAAAAGTATTTAAATTATATTTTTTTTAGTTAGATGTTTGGTTTATTTTTTAAGTTAAATAAGTGTATAATGTTTTATTTCGTTATTCAAATAAAGATTTTTTCCTTTATGATTATTAAAAATAATTTTGTTATCCAATTAGAATATGATACATGACCTATTTTTGTACTTTCTTTATTTTTATTTTTTAAATAATTTTGTAAAAAAATCTCAAAATCGTAACTTTAAATTCTTAAATTCCTCTCATTTGACTACCAATTCAACCACCACCGACCACTCTTCTCTTCGTCAGACCCCCACGACTGAAAACCTCATCATTCTACCGTCGAAAACCGATGATGAATCGTCGATTGCGTCATCACGAACATCCAACAATGAAGAAAAAAAGATCGATTGGGTTCTGACGGGCGACTAGACGGTGGAGGATGTTGGATGATGAGGTACGCAACACATGGGCGGTTAACGGTGAACCACCAATGTGTGGGGCATGCCGAACGATGAAGGAGATGTGATTTGAGTGTTTGATCAAAATAAATTAAAACTTTGGAAATTTTAAAGAAATTTAAATTTTTAAATAAATTCAAAATATTTTTTTTTAAAAATGTCACATGTCATTTTCTGATTGAATGATGAAATATTTTAACGGTCGTTGATAGAAAACCTTATTTAAATAACGGAATAAAACGTTAGACACATATTTGACCTGAAAAATAATTTAAACACCTAATTAAAAAAAGAGTATAATTTGGACACTCATTCCACGGTTAAGTCTAAATATATTGTTCATATTTTTCATTTAAATCATTTGTTAATTTTTTTATTAATTCATATTAAAATATTAAATTACTGTTACCCGAAATCAAAGAGTAGTTTTGTTTTTGTGGGGTAATCATAACAATTGGTGGCGGAGAAACCCAATACATGCATGTTGACAAGAGCTTTCGCACCAATTCCGGTAGAACAAGATTTGATTGGCTTTCCGCTCCCGGCGACAGGAAATTGGCATTGGCCGATGGAATCAAATTTAATGAATCCTCTTCACTGTATAATTTGTTTTTATGTAGAGTATAATAGTTAATATTATCATGTGGACAAGAGAAGAACCACACGGCTTTCGAGATTAATTTAATCGTACGAATTGGGATCGGAGCATTTCCCAGAAATAAGTTTCCCGATTGATATTTTCTATGCATTGTATTTAATGTGACCTGTTGATGACATTTAATTTAATTTATAAAAATACAAATAAAAAAAATTGGGTTTGTTACGGATAATTAATTACTAAGACTATAGACTTGTGATTCACATGAATTTCGGCCGAAGCTTGTGTAATTGCTCGCATGTTAGTTAAGGGTTTGGTTCTTTGAATTGATCGAACACGTGGGAATTTCTGACAGTTTCTTTCTTTTTTGGAGGGAGGGAGAGAAAAGCATGCTGGAAAAGTAAAAAGTAAAAACAAAAAGATGGATCACCCAACTGACCAACTTATTACAAATACTAGAATAACACAGTTTATGCTGATTTGGCTCTCTAGAAAGCTGCAGGAAGTTACCAAAAATACTAGAATAACCGCCCGCCGACTATTTGCTTGTCCCCAAATGAATCATAAAGCTCAAATTTTGATTTTGACCCCTCCACTTGATAAATCTTAACATTGCTACTTTAATTTAACAAAACTTATTTCTATTTTTGTAATGCTATTTGATTGTTAACATCATTAACTATTCCAATCAAAGTTGTAGCATGAAAGTTTTTTTTAAAGAAAAATTACCTATTAGACAAATGCTTAAGAATATTTTTAAAAGAATTTAATTCAATTAAACACTTGGGTGCTTTTTGAAAGATACCACATCAACTCTAATGAGAATAATGAACAGTGTTAACTAACAGATAACATTATAAAAGTAGGAATATGCTAAATTATAGTACAATGATTCATTCTCACATTTAATATAGTAAGCAAGAATTGAACCAATCATAAAATAGCCGTCCAAAATCCAAATTTAAAAAGAAAAAGGAATCGAAGTTTTAATCACTGAAATTCACGAAGAGAAAAACGACTAAAAAGAAAGGTAGACCATGTTTAAGAGCTCACCCTTATAAAAATTAATCCAAGAAAAGAAAATAAGATAAGATGAGCATGAATAAAATTAGAGTTAGAATATATATATGCAGCATCATAGATCAGCTGGGGCAGGCAAAACCGTCTTTTAAGTCATTGCTTACCTAATGAAATTGTGTTTTGTTTCTTCTTTTACAAACTTTTCAGTTCACCTACGAAATCGATAACTATAGCAATATTGGTCTGTTTAGGTCTCTACTAATTTGTTTATTTTCAGCTTGTTTGACATATATTCCCTACTGGTTTAGAATTACGGGATATGCAAATTAAGGCTTTTTAAGCATTCGATGCTTACTTAAGACCTTTTATTAGTTCAATGGAAGAGGGCATAATTTGTCACAATCTTTTCCTAGCGCTCTGTGTTTAGAATTGAAACTGTTTGAGCAGCGGCATTTGCTTAAGAAGATTCCACGTTGTTCGAGTCTCATTTTTCTGGCCTGCCCACTTGGCTTGGACAATAACTAGAACGGATCCAATTTTGTACAGTCCTTTTGAGAGCTAAGATTAATGATTTTCCTAGTGTTCACACTTGGTCTCGTGACTCCCTCGTCGTAGATTTTTTGATCATTTGTCTAACTTAAGCTCTAGGATTCGACACGGAGTCAAAAAAAAAAAAAACTCCAGTATACATACCCCATCTGTTGGAGGAACAGAGTAGTTAGAGTTGATCCTAATATCAATTATCACAAGACTATTATTAGGATTAGGATTAGACAGTGGCGGAACTTGGACAAGAGTTTGGGGGAATCTAAATTTTTAAAAATTTGAGGCTTAAACTAAAATTTTAAATTTTTTTGAGGGTTTAACTAAAATTTTTATTGATTTTAAGAGATTTAATAAGAATTTTTAAAAATTACAAGAGGAGATTTAATTAAAAATATTAAAAAATTTAAAGCTTAATGTGATTTTTTTAAATCTTGAAGGGGTCAAATTCTAATTTCTCAAAATTTTTGGGGGTCATGACCCCACTAGTCCTTACATGTTCCATCACTGGGATTACAGAAGTTGAATCCTATGATAATTTAACTATTTTAGTAGTTTAATTTAAAATCGTTTGAACATATTCAGTAGATTTAAATTAAGATAAAGCCCCATTGGATAAAACCCAACCCAAAAGTTGAGTTGATCTAGCTTTCTTTCGTTATTATACACTATAAAACTGGTTAGATTTGTAGGCCTAAAGTCCTAAACAAGTAACCTACACTCTAAAATAAGCAATTAATATTGTTTATCGATCTATACCAAATATCTATAGAAATTATTTACTTAATTCTTTTAGATTTTAATGAAGTATTATTCTAAGCATAATCAGTAGAATTAAAATTTCACAAACGGTATTATAACAGTACCGCGTGTTATTGGCTTACATTAAATATAAAAATTAAAAACAAAAATCCATGACAACATGATTATAATTCTAAGCATAAATATTTTTAAAACAAGAGAAACAAAATGAGAAGAGGATTTTAACAAAATGTTTGGACTGGTTTAAAATCAGGGGAAGCTAAGTGAAGTTGAGCGACAGGAAAACCTTTCTTTATTCCAATACATTTTTTTATAAAGTAATGGAAAGCTAAGAAAGTTGAAGAGCTCACTTTCTCTTGTTTTTCTTCATTTTTAATGTCTTAATTTGATAGAAAAAGAAATTTATTAAAAATTATAATGTTTAAAAATTAAGTTTTTGTTGTTTTGCTATGCCTGCTGCGTGCCTGTTGTTGTTCATGTTCTATATATCTTAAGCTTTTGTTCCTTGTTTCTACTGTTTCAGAAGGGTATTAGTCCCTTTTAATAATCTGATATTTTTTTGGTAATCTGCAAACTTCGGTATCTGAATTGTAATGATCCTACTTGAAAAAACAAAAATATTACCTAACCAAGGACCGACACATGATTTTACGTCAGGGGTGCGAACTGTTAGAGAGTTATATTAGAAATGTAGGGTGTGCGAAATTATAAAATTTTAGGGGGTGCGGGCTTAGATCCTTGATAGAAAATACAAAAAAATATATTAAAAATACATAAACTATATGAGAATTTAAAGTTTCTAGGGTGTACGACTGCCCCCTCCAACACCCCTCGGTCCATCAAAAGATGTACATAATTAAGCAATATGAAGCAATATTATCATCCTATATTTTTAAGATTATTTGTATGGTATTTTTCAAATTTGTACTTGAAAAATCTATTTTTTTACATCGTCGTAATAGGGATTTTACCCTCTACGAAAAATAAGATGTTTTAAAATGATGTGTTCTTTACGGAGTCAAAGGAGACGTCACCCGAAGATCGGGATTACGCTCCCAACAGAACATAGTAAATGTTTTAAAAAAATAAAAATGGAAGGTGGAAAATGGAAAATGGATGGGAAATATGAAAAATGAATGGAGTCGCTACTGACCACTTTGGTAGGCCGGACACTGTAAAAATAACCAGAGATTCAAACGTTTGGGTTCGAGAGTCGGTTACGAGTGGGAAGAATTAGCACCCCCACAACGCCTAAAATTGGTACCGCGTTGATCTAGTGTTGTCATTGCAAGAACAAAAATTCGAGTTTAAATTTAAAATTTAATCCCAAAAAAGGCGGTCTAAGGAAAACGTTTTCTTATTTACGAAATCGAGAAAGATGACACCTGAATGAGTCAGGATGTCACTTCTTAGCCGAATTCTGAAATAAAGTGAAAAATATTCCTTTAAATTGGCCGAGAGTTTAAAAAATATATATCTGAAATAAAATAAACAAAAATATATAGGTATGATAATAGAATATAACATAAAATATAATGAACATATATTATATATGAAAAAATAAAGAAAAATAATAATGTATATATAGTTCGTAATATGCATAATATACTAAATATAAAATAATATACATTAGTAATTACGATAATATAATATGTTAATAGAATAGAATAATAATAACATATTAATATATACAAAATGATATATATATATATATATATTATGTACTACATACATATATTATACGTTAGTACATAATATTATATAATATAAAAATATATAATACTAAAATAATAATATACATATATAAGTACAAAATACATAATATAGAAATAAAACATATATATAATAATAATATATATATATATATATATATATAATGATAATAATAATAATGTACATATATAATAATAATAATAATAATAATAATAATAATAAAAAAGGACCTAATTGCAAAAAAAAAAACTTTAAAAACTAATAAAAGGATGAAAATGCAAAACGATCAGAAGTTTTAGGGACCAAGGAGAGAAATAACCCATGTGGCAGACCTATTTTGAAAACAATTTTGGGGTGGAAGGACTGGTTGGGTAATTTACCCATTCAAAACCGAATTAAATTACTTTTAGTGACCAAATTAAAAATATTTAAAAACATGCAAGGACCTCCAGAGAGATTAACCCATGCGACATATAATTTTTTAAAAAGAGAAATGGACGGAGGGACTAAGTATGCAATTATCCCATTGAAAAAAGACGCAGACCTTGGGCGGGTCGGGTTGAGTGTGCGGGTCGTGGCATGAAACAACGTCGTTTTGAGCCTGAACTCAGACGCCCAAAACGGCGTCGTTTTGAGGGGCTTATATATGTTATTTTTTTGCCAAAAAAATTCATTTGTGTATCTGTTTTCTAAAAAAAAAGTTTACAAATGCTCTGAAGAGCCCTCGCTCATTGTCGATTGCTGGACATCGGTCCGCCGGTCGCCGGCGGTCGGAAGTTGAAGAGGCGGTGTCTTCCCACTCCTTTTTGAGCGCTGAGTTCGAATCCGGTGTCAGATTTTCGAACAAACTGTCCTAAGTGAGTAGATCTGAAAAGCAAACTCGATTTATTATTTTTTCACCTTTTTCTTGACCAAATCTGCTTCGATTTCTCCTCTTTTTATATATTTTTGGTTGTTTTTTTTGTTATAATGCAATAGAAATATAGAACAATTTTCGAACTTTCAAATCTCTCCTTTTCTTATCTGTTGAAATCTCCAAAAATCCTCTATTTTACAAGTGATTTTCAGGGTTTAAATACCCGATTTGATACATGCATATTCGTATAAAAAACTAACAACTTGTCTGGTTTTGCAGGTTTTGGGCGGTGGAGCAGTGGCTTGGACGGTGGTCGGTGCGCGTGGCCAATGGTGGTGCGCATGTGTAGCGATGTCCCTCTCGCTAAAAAAGGAGGTGGTTTTTATTTTGTTTTACTTTATTTTGAAAATAACGTCGTCCGCGTGGAGTTTTATAAAACCCATGTTTTATTTAAAAATGGAGTCGCCACCGGCCACTCAAGGTGAACCGGACACCGTAAAAACTAGAGATTTAAAATTGATGGGTTCGGGAGTCGGTTACGGATGGGGAAGGATTAGCACCCCCACACCGCCCAAAATTGGTACTTTAATAATTACCGCTTTATTAATATTAAACTTTCCGGATTAAAGTGACGATTAAATTAAAATTTGTTTATAAGTGCGAGTAGATTTTAAAGGCCCCATTATTCGAGAGTAAACGCACAACCACTATCACTACGCCTGATACTGGTCCCGTTTACGCTTGAATAAAAGGGCACCACATTGACAATTTATATATATCCGAAATGCAATCTTAGATCATAGCAAACATAAAATAAATAAATACAATGTGATAAAAAATAAATACTAACATCATAACCTACTAATCCAACATACATAAACATTAGTCTAACACATAAAAATGCATTCTAACATAACAAAAAACACTACTCTAAAACATGCATGAATATTAATCTAACTTAGAATATAATAATAATAATAATAATAACAATGCTAAAAATATGTGAACCAAATAAAAAAGAACTAGTGATTAAAATGCATGATGCGATAGTTTACATGGCATAAATGACAAATATTAAGGACTAAAATAAAATAAAATAAATATAAAACACAAGCTAAAATATAAATAAAAATAAATAAATGTGCTGAAAATAAAAAAAACGGGTGACCAAATTGAAATGAAATAGAAATTAAAAGCCAAAATAATGACGATATTAGACACGCATGAAAACGGAATGATCAAAAACATAATTATCCCGTGACCAGAAGTGAAAGCGGGAAAAGAGTTTGGGGACCACTCGTGCAATTAACCCATTTAAAAAAAACGCGGATCCTCCCCTGGTTACTGGGTCACCGCGTGAAACGGCGTCATTTTTTTCAGCTGGTTTAAAACCCAATATAGGTTATTTTTTCATTCGAAACAGATTTAACTAAAACAACAAAACCCTAAGTCTATATCCTCTTCTCTCTCAAACTCGAACGACTCTGCTCAAGGTGGTCCGCCACGCTTACCTGACCATTGTTTACCGTTTATCGGCGACAAGCTTCCCGACGAAGGATCGAACGACGGCAGCACAGATAACCTCTAATCTTTCTTTGAAATAAAAGTTTGAAACAAAACAGATTTTATTCTAAAATAAAATAAGTAAATTTTTTACCCTTAAACTTGTATTTCTTGCGATTCTTGTACAAGAATTTCCCTTTTTTTTCTCTCTATTTTTCGAAATGAAAACAAAAGCCCCCTCCGATTTTATATCTGAAAATTTACATAAAGTAATAACAACCCATCCTTTTTTTAATATGCAGATCTGCCTTGGATATGTTCCCGGATTTTGAGGAGTTTTGGTGAGATAGGGCATGGGTCGACAAGTGAACATGTCAGATTTGGTATGGGTTTGACAGATTTAGGGTATGGGCTAGTTTAGGGTTAGGTTAGGTTTGATTTATGTTATTTTTTGTAGTTTCTAGATCTAAGATGGACTTGGGGTTTAGGGTTTGTTCTAGAGATTTTTTTGGGTTATTTTGGTTCGAAATGGTGGTGGCGGCCTTGAGCTTAACGTGGTGACAATGAAGAAGGTCGGCGGCAGCTAGGGTTACCACTTTAGGGATTAGGGTTTTTTACTTTGGGTCTTTTGGTTCTTGGTCGGGTCGGGTTTGGTCTAGAATCCGATACGGGTTATGGGTTTGGGTAACCCGAATGAAAATAGGTTATTACAACTGCCCCTCTTTGCTCGTTGTTGTGTAACGACAACGGAGAAAAAACTAAGAATGACCCATTTCATCCGGTCTAGCTGGTCATCTCCCTTCTTGACATATGTCTTCATTCTTCTGTAGATCTTCTTTCTTTTTTATGCAGGTCTTCTTTCTTGTCTTGGTTGATCTACCTTGTCACTCTTGGGAAGCAAAATCTTCAAAATAGGGGGTTGTCTGTTGGGGAAGCAAAATAAGTCCAACTTACTATGTTATTGATGACGATGTGATTCCTAAGAAAACTTGACCCAACTGCAACCGACGAAGAAACAGGGTCTACAAAATTTGATCCAACTGCAACACTGACGAATAGGCAGGATCGATGGACGAAAGTTCTGATGTTTGATCCAGCTACAACTCTGACGAAGAGGCAAGATCAGAAAACTGACAACTTTTTCCTTCTTTTCTCTTTTTTTTTGTTTTTTGTTTTACTTTTTTGTTTCTCATTTTTTTTTCATTTTTCTTTTCTTTCTTATTTTTTATCATGATAATACCAGAGTAAAAATGACCTGGCTACAACACCGATGAAGAGACCAGGTCAAAAGATAGATGTTGGACCCCACTACTCCATCAACGGAGAAGTAAGATCGGAGAACGTTGGTAACATGGATTCAACCACCCCATCAACAGATGGACTGAAACGGATAATGGCGACCTGGAACCGGCTACACCATCAGCGGAGAGCAAGATCAGAGGACGACTGCAGCTTGGACCTAGCCACTCCATCAGCGGAGGATTAGATCGGATAATGACGACCTGGAACCGGCTACACCATCAGCGAAGAGCAGGATCAGAGGACAACGATAGCTTGTACCTAACCACTCCATCAGCGGAGAGACTAGATCGGGCGATGAAAGCTGATAAATTTTCTTTTGATTTTTCATTCATTTTTTCTTTTTTTTTCTTCTTTATTTTTACTTTATTTTTTCTTTTTTTGACTTCTTCTACTTTTTTCTGATTTTTTCTTCTTCTTTTTTCATTTTTCATTTTTTCTTTGATTTTCTTCTTCTTTTTTCTTTGATTTTTTTAGCTACAACATTAATAAAGAGAACTTGAAAATCAGTAAAGTTAGATCTAACCTCGCCATCAACGGAGGGGTAAGATCGAATAATAACATTTTGGACCCTACTCGCCATCAATGGAGAAGCAGAACATTAACTAGAACCCTACTACACCATCAGCGGAGAAGTAGGATAGCAACAATTGGGACCTAGCCACTCCATCAGCAGAGGGACTGGATCGGATAATAACGACCAAGAATCGGCTACACCATCAGTGGAGAGCAAGATTAGAGGACGACAGTAGCTTGGACCTAGCCACTCCATCAACGGAGGACTGGATCGGATAATGATAACCTAGAACCGCTACACCATCGGCGGAGAGCAAGATCCGAGGATGACGAGCTTGGACCCGGCCACTCCATTAGCGGAGGATGGATTGGATATTGACGACTGGAACCGGCTACACCATCAGCGGAGAGCAGGATCTCGAGGGCGGCGATAGCTTGGACCTAGCCACTCTCATCGCGGAGGGATGGATCGGATAATGACGGCTCGGAACCGGCTACACCATCAGCGGAGAGCGGGGATCGAGGGCGGCGATAAGCTTGTACCTAGCTACTCCATCAACGAGAGGACTGGATCGGATAATGACGGCCTGGAACCGGCTACACCATCAGCGTAGAGCAGGATCTGAGGACGACGATAGCTTGGACCTAGCCACTCCATCAGCGGAGGACTGGATCGGATAATGACGGCCTGGAACCGGCTACACCATCAACGGAGATCAGGATCTGAGGACGACGATAGCTTGGACCTAGCCACTCCATCAGTGGAGGACTGGATCGGATAATGATGGCCTGGAACCGGCTACACCATCAGCGAAGAGCAGGATCTAAGGACGACGATAGCTTGTACCTAGCCACTCCATCAGCGGAAAGACTAGATCGGGCGACGAAAGTTGATAAATTTTCTTTTGATTTTTCATTTCATTTTTTTACTTTTTTACTTTTGATTTTTTTTCCCTTTTTTTGATTTTTTAATTTTTCTTTGAATTCTCATCTCTCTTTTTTTTTCAAAATTTTTCAATTCTTTTCTTCTTCTTGATGATTTTTTCTTTTTTCTTGAACTGTACAAAGAAGTAAAACTCGAGAAAAAATTAGGTCTGGCTGCACCGTTAGCGGAGAAACAAGACCTGAATAGAAATTCGATCTGTTTGGGGAAAGGTTCAGATCTGTTGCACCATCAATGGAGAAACGAGATCTTCAGGATGTCTATAATGCTGCACCATCAGCGGTAAAGCAAAACCTGGAAATGTTGGCCTATCAACAATGACGAAGGCAAGATCTGAAAAAGGCTACTTCTGCTGCTCTACTAGCGGAAAGGTATGACCTGAAAATGAAAAAAACATTAATCAATAAATGTTCACAAAATTTGTCATCATTACCTTTTATTGATGTTTCAAACATCCTCTTTGTGTTTGGCCTCCTTTAAGACTAAGGTTGGTCGTTGTGTTGTTGCCCCATGCATTTGAGGCTTTTCGATCCCTTTCGTAGACCTGTTATGTACAAGCGAAAATGCATGAATGCATCTAATTTTATGCCTAAATGCATGTGTCTATCCTAAATGTATGACGACTTAAATGTATGCACCTAATCTAAATGTATTATGTATGCAAGAATGATTCAATGCAAGATGAATGCAGCTAAATGCATGCGACATGATTTGATTTTTTTTGGTCTTCAAAGGGATGCCCCTGACTCTTAACTGGTCACGTCAGGATCTTGGTTTTTTCATGCGGCGGTGCCCCGACTTTGTCCTGGGTTCGATCAGCTTTCATCTGAGTGGATGCCCAAAATTTTGTTCATTACACATCATCTGACACTACTCTTGTAGCAAATTTGAAACTCTAGTGCACATTTTGTTTCCCCCTAAGTTGGGTTTATAAATTGTGTTGGTTCATGACAGCTCATTATTATTATTTTTTGGATTAGGTGCAGTTTTGCAGACAGTGGTCAAGGATGCAAGAGTTTGAGTCGGCAATGAAGGCTGGACCTTGGCAGAGAATGCCCCCAGACTAGGACCTTGTTAGAGGCACAATATTTGTAAAAGATGTGGAGGGTGCTTTTGGACATGCCCCAAGATTAGGCTCTTGTAGAGGTTCTGTAAGGTGCTAGGTCGACCAACTTTGTTGTATCTAATGGGGTAACCCAGGGACCAGTCTCAAAATGAATGCATGTAAAAAACAAAGTATGTCCTAAATCGATGCAATGCAAAATTAAGATTGTGATGATGTTGTGCAATGATGCAGATAAAATCGATGCGATGAGAATAAAATAAAGATGAAACGAGTTATTACCAAATAAAATGATAAATATAATAAAAATAGAGTAAAAAAACTGTACATAAACAAGAAATAAGGCACCAGAGCCTAAATAGGGTGACCACTAATCGGGCAGAGTTTCACATGGCTCTAAAGGGTTGGCTCCTACGGCTCACTATATGCAGTTTTGGTGCTAAGAGGTACCAGAATTGTCCTTGATATCCTCTACTAAGAGTAGCAAGGCCCCCGGTCATCACCCATTATAGGCTCATTTCAACCAGGTTCAATTCAGGGGGACCCATTCGCTTATGCTTGCACGAATGAACGATATCCTTACAAAAGCATAAGGTACTCGAGCCCGAAGGTACTTGCTAGGCCTACACGGAGGAACGATATCCTCACGAAAGCATTAGCGTTTCCCCCCACTTAAAAGGACGGGTTTATATGCCAAATTTTAAATGCGTTAAAATAAACGCGCAATTATAACCGAATGTTACTTTAATAGTCACTTTAATTCGAAATTTCCGATATTAATAAAGCGGTGATTATTTGAAAAAAGCTCGACTCACTTATTTTTTTGAAAAAAAAAATGTCCCCAGCGATGCCGTCATCTGTAGCGTTGTCTCTCTCGCTAAAAAATGATGTGGTTTTTATTTTGTTTTACTTTATTTTGAAAATAACGTCTTCCGCGTGGAGTTTTATAAAACCCGTGTTTTATTTAAAAATGGAGTCGCCACCGGCCACTCAAGGTGGACCGAACACCATAAAAACCAGAGATTTAAAATTGATGGGTTCGGGAGTCGGTTACGGATGGGGAAGGATTATCACCCCCACACCGCCCAAGATTGGTACTTTAATAATTTCTGCTTTATTAATATCAAACTTTTCGGATTAAAGTGACGATTAAATTAAAATTTGGTTATAAGTGAGAGTAGATTTTAAAGGCCCCGTTATTCGAGAGTAAACGCCCAACCACTATCACTACGCGCACGATCTTTGGTCCCGTTTTACGCTTAAATAAAAGGGCACCGTATTGACAATTTATATATATCCGAAATGCAATCTTAGATCATAACAAACATAAACATAAATAAATACAATGCGATAAAAATAAATACTAACATCATAACCTACTAATCCAACATACATAAACATTAATCTAACACATAAAAATGCATTCTAACATAACAAAAAACACTACTCTAAAACATGCATGAATATTAATCTAACTTAGAATATAATAATAATAATAATAATAATAATAACAATGCTAAAAATATGTGAACCAAATAAAAAGAACTAGTGATTAAAATGCATGATCGATAGTTTACATGGCATAAATGACAAATATTAAGGACTAAAATAAAATAAATATAAAACATAAGCTAAAATATAAATAAAAATAAATAAAGGTGCTGAAAAAAAAAAAAAATGGGTGAAACCAAATTGAAATGAAACAAAATAAATTAAAATATTAGACATGCATGAAAACGGAAGGATCAAAAACATAATTATCACGTGACCATAAGTGAAAGCGGGAAAAGAGTTTGGGGACCACTCGTGCAATTAACCCATTTAAAAAAAACGCGGATCCTCCCCTGGTTACTGGGTCACCGCGTGAAACGGCGTCATTTTTTTCAGCTGGTTTAAAACCCAATATAGGTTATTTTTTCATTCGAAACAGATTTAACTAAAACAAACAAAACCCTAAGTCTATATCCTCTCATCTCTCAAACTCGAACGACGCTGCTCAAGGTGGTCTACCACGCTTACCCGACCATTGTTTACCGTTTATCGGCGACAAGCTTCCCGACGAAGGATCGAATGATGGCAAAGACAAGTACAGATAATCTTTCTTTTTCTTTCTTTGAAATAAAAGTTTGAAACAAAACAGATTTTATTCTAAAATAAAATAAGTAAATTTTTTACCCTTAAACTTGTATTTCTTGCGATTCTTGTACAAGAATTTCCCTTTTTTTTCTCTCTATTTTTCGAAATGAAAACAAAAGCCCCCTCCGATTTTATATCTGAAAATTTACATAAAGTAATAACAACCCATCCTTTTTTTTTAATATGCAGATCTGCCTTGGATATGTTCGGATTTTGAGGAGTTTTGGTGAGATAGGGCATGGATCGACACAAGTGAACATGTCGATTTGGTATGGGTTTGTGATTTAGGGTATGGGCTAGTTTAGGGTTAGGTTAGGTTTGATTTATGTTATTTTTTGTGGTTTCTGGATCTAAGATGGACTTGGGGTTTAGGGTTTGTTCTAGAGATTTTTTTGGGTTATTTTGGTTCGAAATGGTGGCCGGCCAGGCTTGACGACGGTGACAATGAAGAAGGTCGGCGGCAGCTAGGGTTACCACTTTAGGGATTAGGGTTTTTTACTTTGGGTCTTTTGGTTCTTGGTCGGGTCGGGTTTGGTCTAGAATCCGATACGGGTTATGGGTTTGGGTAACCCGAATGAAAATAGGTTATTACAACTGCCCCTCTTTGCTCGTTGTTGTGTAACGACAACGGAGAAAAAACTAAGAATGACCCATTTCATCCGGTCTAGCTGGTCATCTCCCTTCTTGACATATGTCTTCATTCTTCTGTAGATCTTCTTTCTTTTTTATGCAGGTCTTCTTTCTTGTCTTGGTTGATCTACCTTGTCACTCTTGGGAAGCAAAATCTTCAAAATAGGGGTTGTGCATTGGGAAGCAAAATAAGTCCAACTTACTATGTTATTGATGACGATGTGATTCCTAAGAAAACTTGACCCAACTGCAACCGACGAAGAAACAGGGTCTACAAAATTTGATCCAACTGCAACACTGACGAATAGGCAGGATCGATGGACGAAAGTTCTGATGTTTGATCCAGCTACAACTCTGACGAAGAGGCAAGATCAGAAAACTGACAACTTTTTCCTTCTTTTCTCTTTTTTTTTGTTTTTTGTTTTACTTTTTTGTTTCTCATTTTTTTTTCATTTTTCTTTTCTTTCTTATTTTTTATCATGATAATACCAGAGTAAAAATGACCTGGCTACAACACCGATGAAGAGACCAGGTCAAAAGATAGATGTTGGACCCCACTACTCCATCAACGGAGAAGTAAGATCGGAGAACGTTGGTAACAAGGATTCAACCACCCCATCAACGGATGGACTGAAACGGATAATGGCGACCTGGAACCGGCTACACCATCAGCGGAGAGCAGGATCAGAGGACGACTGCAGCTTGGACCTAGCCACTCCATCAGCGGAGGACTAGATCGGATAATGACGACCTGGAACCGGCTACACCATCAGCGAAGAGCAGGATCAGAGGACAACGATAGCTTGTACCTAACCACTCCATCAGCGGAGAGACTAGATCGGGCGATGAAAGCTGATAAATTTTCTTTTGATTTTTCATTCATTTTTTCTTTTTTTTTCTTCTTTATTTTTACTTTATTTTTTCTTTTTTTGACTTCTTCTGATTTTTTCTGATTTTTTCTTTGATTTTTTCTTCTTCTTTTTTCATTTTTCATTTTTTCTTTGATTTTCTTCTTCTTTTTTCTTTGATTTTTTTAGCTACAACATTAATAAAGAGAACTTGAAAATCAGTAAAGTTAGATCTAACCTCGCCATCAACGGAGGGGTAAGATCAAATAATAACATTTTGGACCCTACTCGCCATCAATGGAGAAGCAGAACATTAACTAGAACCCTACTACACCATCAGCGGAGAAGTAGGATAGCAACAATTGGGACCTAGCCACTCCATCAGCAGAGGGACTGGATCGGATAATAACGACCAAGAATCGGCTACACCATCAGTGGAGAGCAAGATTAGAGGACGATAGTAGCTTGGACCTAGCCACTCCATCAACGGAGGACTGGATCGGATAATGATAACCTAGAACCGGCTACACCATCAGCGGAGAGCAAGATCTGAGGATGACGAGAGCTTGGACCCGGCCACTCCATTAGCGGAGGACTGGATTGGATATTGACGACCTGGAACCGGCTACACCATCAGCGGAGAGCAGGATCTGAGGACGACGATAAGCTTGGACCTAGCCACTCCATCAGCGGAGGACTGGATCGGATAATGACGGCCTGGAACCGGCTACACCATCAGCGGAGAGCAGGATCTGAGGACGACGATAGCTTGTACCTAGCCACTCCATCAACAGAGGACTGGATCGGATAATGACGGCCTGGAACCGGCTACACCATCAGCGTAGAGCAGGATCTGAGGACGACGATAGCTTGGACCTAGCCACTCCATCAGCGGAGGACTGGATCGGATAATGACGGCCTGGAACCGGCTACACCATCAACGGAGATCAGGATCTGAGGACGACGATAGCTTGGACCTAGCCACTCCATCAGTGGAGGACTGGATCGGATAATGATGGCCTGGAACCGGCTACACCATCAGCGAAGAGCAGGATCTAAGGACGACGATAGCTTGTACCTAGCCACTCCATCAGCGGAAAGACTAGATCGGGCGACGAAAGTTGATAAATTTTCTTTTGATTTTTCATTTCATTTTTTTACTTTTTTACTTTTGATTTTTTCCCCTTTTTTTGATTTTTAAATTTTTCTTTGAATTCTCATCTCTCTTTTTTTTCAAAATTTTTCAATTCTTTTCTTCTTCTTGATGATTTTTTCTTTTTTCTTGAACTGTACAAAGAAGTAAAACTCGAGAAAAAATTAGGTCTGGCTGCACCGTTAGCGGAGAAACAAGACCTGAATAGAAATTCGATCTGTTTGGGGAAAGGTTCAGATCTGTTGCACCATCAATGGAGAAACGAGATCTTCAGGATGTCTATAATGCTGCACCATCAGCGGTAAAGCAAAACCTGGAAATGTTGGCCTATCAACAATGACGAAGGCAAGATCTGAAAAAGGCTACTTCTGCTGCTCTACTAGCGGAAAGGTATGACCTGAAAATGAAAAAAAAAACATTAATCAGTAAATGTTCACAAAATTTGTCACTGTTACCTTTTATTGATGTTTCAGCATCCTCTTTGTGTTTGGCCTCCTTTAAGACTAAGGTTGGTCGTTGTGTTGTTGCCCCCATGGCTGAGGCTTTTCGATCCCTTTCGTAGACCTGTTATGTACAAGCGAAAATGCATGAATGCATCTAATTTTATGCCTAAATGCATGTGTCTATCCTAAATGTATGACGACTTAAATGTATGCACCTAATCTAAATGTATGATGTATGCAAGAATGATTCAATGCAAGATGAATGCAGCTAAATGCATGCGACATGATTTGATTTTTTTTGGTCTTCAAAGGGATGCCCCTGACTCTTAACTGGTCACGTCAGGATCTTGGTTTTTTCATGCGGCGGTGCCCCGACTTTGTCCTGGGTTTGATCAGCTTTCATCTGAGTGGATGCCCAAAATTTTGTTCATTACACATCATCTGACACTACTCTTGTAGCAAATTTGAAACTCTAGTGCACATTTTGTTTCCCCCTAAGTTGGGTTTATAAATTGTGTTGGTTCATGACAGCTCATTATTATTATTTTTTGGATTAGGTGGTTTTTTGCGCATTGTGGTCAAGGATGCAAGAGTTTGAGTCGGCAATGAAGGCTGAACCTTGGCAGAGAATGCCCCCAGACTAGGACCTTGTTAGAGGCACAATATTTGTAAAAGATGTGGAGGGTGCTTTTGGACATGCCCCAAGATTAGGCTCTTGTAGAGGTTCTGTAAGGTGCTAGGTCGACCAACTTTGTTGTATCTAATGGGGTAACCCAGGGACCAGTCTCAAAATGAATGCATGTAAAAAACAAAGTATGTCCTAAATCGATGCAATGCAAAATTAAGATTGTGATGATGTTGTGCAATGATGCAGATGAAATCGATGCGATGAGAATAAAATAAAGATGAAACGAGTTATTACCAAATAAAATGATAAATATAATAAAAATAGAGTAAAAAAACTGTACATAAACAAGAAATAAGGCACCAGAGCCTAAATAGGGTGACCACTAATCGGGCAGAGTTTCACATGGCTCTAAAGGGTTGGCTCCTACGGCTCACTATATGCAGTTTTGGTGCTAAGAGGTACCAGAATTGTCCTTGATATCCTCTACTAAGAGTAGCAAGGCCCCCGGTCATCACCCATTATAGGCTCATTTCAACCGGGTTCAATTCAGGGGGACCCATTCGCTTATGCTTGCACGAATGAACGATATCCTTACAAAAGCATAAGGTACTCGAGCCCCGAAGGTACTTGCTAGGCCTACACGGAGGAACGATATCCTCACGAAAGCATTAGCGTTTCCCCCCCACTTAAAAGGACGGGTTTATATGCCAAATTTTAAATGCGTTAAAATAAACGCGCAATTATAACCGAATGTTACTTTAATAATCACTTTAATTCGAAATTTACGATATTAATAAAGCGGTGATTATTTGAAAAAAGCTCGACTCACTTATTTTTTTGAAAAAAAAAAATGTCCCCAGCGGTGCCGTCATCTGTAGCGTTGTCTCTCTCGCTAAAAAATGATGTGGTTTTTATTTTGTTTTACTTTATTTTGAAAATAACGTCTTCCGCGTGGAGTTTTATAAAACCCGTGTTTTATTTAAAAATGGAGTCGCCACCGGCCACTCAAGGTGGACCGAACACCATAAAAACCAGAGATTTAAAATTGATGGGTTCGGGAGTCGGTTACGGATGGGGAAGGATTATCACCCCCACACCGCCCAAGATTGGTACTTTAATAATTTCTGCTTTATTAATATCAAACTTTTCGGATTAAAGTGACGATTAAATTAAAATTTGGTTATAAGTGAGAGTAGATTTTAAAGGCCCCGTTATTCGAGAGTAAATGCCCAACCACTATCAGTACGCCTGATACTGGTCCCGTTTACGCTTAAATAAAAGGGCACCGTATTGACAATTTATATATATCCGAAATGCAATCTTAGATCATAACAAACATAAACATAAATAAATACAATGCGATAAAAAATAAATACTAACATCATAACCTACTAATCCAACATACATAAACATTAATCTAACACATAAAAATGCATTCTAACATAACAAAAAACACTACTCTAAAACATGCATGAATATTAATCTAACTTAGAATATAATAATAATAATAATAATAATAATAACAATGCTAAAATATGTGAACCAAATAAAAAAGAACTAGTGATTAAAATGCATGATGCGATAGTTTACATGGCATAAATGACAAATATTAGGGACTAAAATAAAATAAATATAAAACATAAGCTAAAATATAAATAAAAATAAATAAAGGTGCTGAAAATAAAAAAAAAATGGGTGACCAAATTGAAATGAAACATAAATTAAAAGCAAGCATGAAAACGGAAGGATCAAAAACATAATTATCACGTGACCATAAGTGAAAGCGGGAAAAGATTTTGGGGACCACTCGTGCAATTAACCCATTTTAAAAAAACGCGGATCCTCCCCGGGTTACTGGGTCACCGCGTGAAACGACGTCGCTTTTTTCAGCTGGTTTAAAACCCAATATAGGTTATTTTTTCATTCGAAACAAATTTAACTAAAACAAACAAAACCCTAAGTCTATATCCTCTCATCTCTCAAACTCGAACGGCGCTGCTCAAGGTGGTCTACCACGCTTACCCGACCATTGTTTACCGTTTATCGGCGACAAGCTTCCCGGCGAGGGATCGAATGATGGCAGCACAAGTAACCTCTAATCTTTCTTTTTTCTTTGAAATAAAAAAGAAATAAAAGTTTGAAACAAAACAGATTTTATTCTAAAATAAAATAAGTAATTTTTTTACCCTTAAACTTCTTGTATTTCTTGCGATTCTTGTACAAAAATTTCCCCTTTTTTCTCTATTTTTCGAAATGAAAACAAAAGCCCCCCTCCGGTTTTATATCCGAAATTTTACATACAGTAATAACAACCCCTCCTTTTTTTAATATGCAGATCTGCCTTGGATATGTTCTCGGATTTTGGTGAGATAGGGCATGGATCGACAGGTGAACATGTCAGATTTGGTATGGGTTTGACAGATTTAGGGTATGGGCTGGTTTAGGGTTAGGTTAGGTTTTATTTATGTTATTTTTTTGTGGTTTCTAGATGTAAGCTGGACTTGGGGTTTAGGGTTTGTTCTAGAGATTTTTTTGGGTTATTTTGGTTCGAAATGGTGGCTGGCCAGGCTTGACGGCGGCGGCAACGAAGGAGGTCAGCGGAGGCTAGGGTTACCACTTTAGGGATTAGGGTTTTTTACTTTGGGTCTTTTGGTTCCGGGCCGGGTCGGGTTTGGTCCAAGATCCGGTTCGGGTAACCCGGATGAAAATGGGTTATTACAACGTGTCGGTCACGCGCGTCAGTGAGTGTGGCAGGCGGCAGCTGTATGGCAAGTCGGTGTGTAGGTTTATTTTAGGGTTAAAGGCATTTATGTAATTAGGGTTTTTTAATTTAAATGGGTATTGGATCTATGGGTTTGGGCTGCTGGGTTTTTAGTTTGAGTGTTGTAATTGTATTGAGTTAAGAGGCCTGGAAAAAATTTGGCATAGCTACAACATTCATTTTATTATTTATTCTCATAAAACAGTGGTAGTAATATTTAGGCATGTCCATGCTATTGATAATGCAGGAAATCGTGTTTGACTGATTCAATTCAATTATTGTGCGAAAATGAGAGGATTATAGGTGATGTCGTTCACTCTTTTGGATCATTATACCCATGTTTTTTTTTCTTGCTATAGAAGGACGTATTCCTCCTTTCATTTTCACAGAGTTTTATTCGCTTTTCGTTTTTTCTCATAAGCTTTCTTAAACATTCTTCGTTTTTGATTACTTCTAAATTTCATTTACTTTTTCGGTAATTCCTTCTTTTTGTTTTTCAGTTTCTTTTAAAAAGAATGATATCATTTGATGGGTTTTTTTCTTTTCTTTTTTTTTTGGTGTATGAAATTTGGAAAACTATATTAATCTTTGGGGGCAACGTTCAATTTTTGGAATTACACTAATTCAAGAGAACTGCTGCTAAGAACGTGGCTACAATTCACATGAACAGATACTAAACATAACAGGTTCAAGAATATTAATCTTTGACGTGTCTCGTAGAATCTTCTTTCGATACTAAACATAATACGTTCAAGAATATTACCAACCTGATGAAAAAAAGGTGGACAAACTCTCAACCAAAGAAATCGATTCACTTCAAGAAATCAAGAATATACTGTAATGACTCAATTTTTTTGTTGTTGTTTTTGACAAATTTAAAAATGTGAAATGCGGGAATTTAGGGTCGCTAGAATGAAAAATATTTTGTGGATTTTTGTTTTTGAATTTTTTGCTTTTTCGCTTTTTGAAAATTGGGTGAAAATTGAATTTTTGGGAATTTTGTTTTAAAAATGTATTTTTATTTTAAAAATGAAGCGTTGGAGTCGCCACCGGACACCATTAAAACCATAGATTCTTTTGAAAATGGGTTCGGGAGTTGGTTACGTGTGGGGAAGGATTAGCACCCCCATCACGCCCGGAAATCGGTACCAAAACAGACGTTGCCTTTTAATCGACGGAAATTACTGAAATTCAAAATTAAATTTAATTAATTGTTCTCAATCGAATATAGGCTTTAATTAAACGGGTTTTAATAATTTAGTGGGTTCGAATTAATTGTCTGTTTAATTAATAAGGGTGACTGTACATCGGACCGTAGATTAAACCGACATCGAATAAGTTCGACTGTCGTGTTAATTTACGGTTCGAATCGAGTACATCACCTTTATGCATGATGCAAACAGTTAAAATGATGTTATGAATTGTCAAAATTTTATTCATTTAAATATTTACATTCAGACAATAAGAATTAATTTGAATATTTGATCTATATCTATTAAACTAAAATTAAAACTAAAGTAATCGAATTAATAAATATCTCTTTTTTTATGATTTTAGCTTATGATGGCTGAGATTGAATCCAGGTAATTTAGAGATGTTTATTGGGGTCGTTTTGGTCTATGTAAACAGTATGGCATTGTGCCTCCAGGGTCTGTGTTTTGTGATCTTTGTAAGAGAGGTTTTAATGAAACTCATATACTTTCAAAAAAAAAAAAAAACCACTATTTTTTAACGAGAATTAACAATCTGCACTATTTTCTATAAACCTTGTCGTTCTTCTAACTACCACACGGTGAAACAATGTCTAAACCAGAATTTAAAGTATAGGAAAAATAAATTAAAGGGCTCTTTTCTTTCTAATAAAATAATAAATCGTGGCCAGACACTAACTCCCCACGTTAACATGGCTTCTCACTTCTTATAATTATCCATTTTCACACTACTCCATTTTTATTCGCTTGGAGACTTATCCCTCTAATTATTATATACATATATAATACGAAAATGCTAATTAATTATATACGAATGTATCTGTCATAACCCGTTTTAACCCCAAACAATGACCCGACCCGATTCAGACCCATGACCCGACCCGAACCATAAAAACTCTAACCTTAATCCCCATTAACCCTAGCCGCCACCTTCTCTGCCGCAGCCGCCGCCGCTACCGTCCACCATTTCTGGCGACCAACCCCAAAATCATAACCACAAAATCCCAAAACTCTAACCCATAAACCCCAAAAATAATCCTACACCAACCCATACCCGGCAACACCTTAACCATTTGTCATAACCATAACCACTCACCATACCCTTCTCCTACTTGGCAGATAATCCCCTAAAATCCGGCTGTGCACCATGAAATCAGATCTGCAGGAATAAAATAAGGAGTTGTTATCTTTTATTATTGTAAAAAACCGGATATAAATCCAAAAAGAAATCAGATTGTAAAAGGGGGATCGGGAAAAAAATTTGCAATATAGAGAGGTTTTAGATCCAAAACTTCGAAATTTCTTCTCTTCTATCTTATTTCTTCAAATTGAATTTTTACTAAAACAGAAGAGATTTCTTAGTTTGAAAATTTTTGTTTAGTCTAAATTGAATCAAAAAATATATAAAAAAGAGATTTCGAATCTATCTGGTTAGTCAGAGCGCTGCAGTTCCGCAGTTAACGGGTCGTTCCTCGCCATGAGGCCGTTCTGGCCGATGAACGGCACCTGAAAGCCAAGCAGCGGCGCCGTCGAGTGAAAGAGAGAGTAAAGGAGAAAAAACGATTGGGTTAGGGTTTTTTCTTTTGTTTGATTAATCTGTTTCGATACAAAATAATGACCCCTCTATGTGTTTTAAGCTGGTGTCCAAAACGACACCGTTTTGGTGACCCGATCCACGCGGTGACCCGTAACCCGGGGAGGATCTGCGTTTTTGCATAAGGGTCTAATTACACGAGTACTCCCTCTACTTTTCCCATGTTTTGTTTTTGGTCGTGGTAAAATTACCCTCCAGGTCCCTAAACTTTCAACCCGTTTATTTTTTGTACATTGGTTAATTACAGATCCGATCCCTCTTCTTGTTTCCCATTTTCACTTTTGTCCGTGGTTTAATCCTGTTTTCAATCCTTATACTTTGTATGCGTGTTTATTTTGGCTTTCGGTTTATGTTTCATGTCATTTTAATCACCATATTTAAATTCCAGCACTTTATTTCTGTTAGTTTACATTTATTTCCTTATATTTCATATCTATTGCATTTTAGTCCATAATACTTGTCATTTATGCCATGTAAATTATCACATCATGCATTTTAATCACTAGTTAATGTTTTTTAGTTGATTCATATATTTTAGCATGGTTATTATTATCATCATCATCATCACCATCATCATTATTATTAGGTAGTAAGCTTTTTATGTGTATATATTAATATCATATAAAATATGTATATATATATATTATCTATAATACATATTTTGTGTATATAGTATTTTTATATTGTATATATATAAGGTTTTATATATTTAAAATAAAATATGGTTTTTTGTTTAAGTATATGTAAAATAATAATAAACATTCATTGTTTTAGGAATAATATGTAAATATATAAAAACTATTAACTTTAAATATATCTAGATATTTTTTATAGGTATAAGTATTAAATATTTTACCGTAAGTATGTTTTCTAAGTTAGATTAATATTTATGAATATTTTAGATTAGTATTTTATTATGCTAGTATTTATTTATATTTTTATCGCATTATATTTATTTATGTCTGCCATGTTTTAAGTTGCATTTCAGAATATAAATTGTCAATGTGGTGCCTCTTTATTCGAGCGTAAACGGGGCCAGTATCAGGCGTAGTGATAGTGGTTGGGCATTTACTCTCGAATAACGGGGCCTTTAAAATCTACTCGCACTTATAACCAAATTTTAATTTAATTGTTACTTTAATCCGGAAAGTTTAATATTAATAAATCAGTAATTATTAATGTACCAATTTTGGGCGGTGTGGGGGTGCTAATCCTTCCCCATCCGTAACCGACTCCCGAACCTGACATTTTGAAATCTCTGGTTTTTACGATGTCCGATCCACCTTGAGTGGCCGGTGGTGACTCCATTTTAAAATAAAATACGGTTTTTCTAAAATCTCACGGAAGACATCATTTTTAAAATAAAACACCATTTTTTAGCGAGAGGGACATCGCTACAGATGACGACTCCGCTGGGGACAAACTTATTTGTTTTTTAAAAGCAAAAAAGAGAGTCAAGCTTTTTAAATAATTACTACTTTACTAATATTAGACGTTTCAGATTAAAGTGACTATTAAATTAACATTCGATTATAATTGCACGTTTATTTTAACACATTTAAAATTTGGCATATAAACCCGTCCTTTTAAGTGAGGGGAAAACGCTAATGCTTTCGTGAGGATATCGTTCCTCCGTGTAGGCCTAGCAAGTACCTTCAGGGCTCGAGTACCTTATGCTTTCGTAAGGATATCGTTCCTTCGTGCAAGCATAAGCGAACGGGTCCCCCTGAATTGAACCCGATTGAAAGGACCCTACAATGGGTGATGATCGGGGGCCTTGCTACTCTTAGTAGAGAACAGCAAGGACAATTCGAGTACCTCCTAGCACCAACACTGCATGTAGAGAACATATAGAAACCCACCCTTTCAGAGCCATGCGAATAACCTAGGTGTTTTAGACGAGATGTAAATAGGGTTGTTTTGCCCTTTTATTTGTTTATTTATTTTATTCGGTACTGACTCGTTTTCTTTTTTGCTTTGCTTTCTTTTTTGTATACATCATTGCATTTGCACTACATGAAGGTGTTGGTTCATGTGGTTTGCCCGAGCAGAAATCTTTCATTTTTACCCTATTTTAATTTATTCATTTGATTATTCTAATTTCAAATTGACCCATTTTTGTGATCACATCATATCTGTTCATTTTGGTATTCACTGCATGGCATATCATAACACTTTAATTTTTGTATTTTACCAGCATGAAATGCCGATTCACGACTGGTTCTCAATTTAAAAAATTATCATCGAGAGAAAATTTAGTACTCTAGATATCGAGGCAATATTCAAAGTTGCAAATGAATCCCGTGAGTTCGGAAGTTGTGCCACGAGAACCATTTTTGAATCAGTACTTTCGCATCTAAGACATGCACCTCACATTTACATGCATACATTTTGAAAATTTTAAAGTCGGTCCTCGGGTTGCCCCATTAAATAAAACGAAGTTGGTCGATCTAGCACCTTACAGAGCCTCTTACAAAATTTTGGTCTTAGGGCATGTCCAAAAGCATCCCCACATTTTTTACAAACATTATGCCTCTAACAAGGCCTCAGTCTAGGGGCATTCTTTGCCAAGGTCCAGCCTTCATTGCCGAGTCAAACCCTTGCACCCCTGAAATGTCTACATTGACCACAGTCTGTAAAACTGCACCCAATCCAAAAAATAATGAGCTACCATGAACCAACACAATTTATGAACCCAACTTTGGGGGCAACAGAATCCACACTCAAAGTGTCAAATTCAAGAGCAGTTTTAGATGATTGCATAAGAACGAATAAAATGTTGGGGCATGCACCCAGATGACTGATCGAACCCAAGAAGAGGTTGGGGCACCGTCACATACAAAAGATCAAGATCCTGACAGGACCAGTGAAGAGTCAGGGGCTCCCTTTAAGGACAAAAAATCGCATTCACACGTTCAAATCATTTTGCATGTAGGATAAAATGCATACATCTTACATACATTTAAGTTGTCATGCAATTAGACTAGGCACATGTATTAGGCACAAATTTAGGTGCATTTATTTGTGCGAACAGGTCCAGGGAAGAGACCGAAGAACCTCAGCCATGAGGGCAACAATACAACTGCCAACCTCTAGCCATGAAGAAGGCCAAACATGCAGAAGAGCTGAAATCTTTAGACAAAAGGTATCAGCGGATTTTTTTTTGAACAAATACTAACTAATGATTTCTTTCATTTTCAAGTCTTTTTTACATCAGTAGTGGTGGACCAGCTCAGACAATCCAAACAAATCCAACATTTTGAAGATCCTTTTGTCCGTTGATGGTGTAATAGGTCAAATTTTCTTTCGAATCTCGTCCCTTCGCCAGTGATGTGACAGATCTGGCATCTTTCAAATCTCGCTTCTTCGTTGATGGTGCAGCAAAACAAATTTCTACTCAAGTCTTATTTTTCCGCTGATGGTGCAGCTAGACCTAACTTTTTTTCTCAAGCTAGTTCTTTGTACAGTTACAAAAAAAAGTAAAAATAAAGAAGAAAAAAATGAAATAAAAAATCAAAAGAAAATTTATCAACTTTCATCGCCTGATCTAGCCTCTCCGCTGATGGAGTGGCTAGGTACAAGCTATTGTCGTCCTTAGGTCCTGCTCTCCGCTGATGGTGTAGCCGGTTCTAGGCCGTCATTATCTGATCCAGTCCTCTGCTGATAGAGTGTCCAGGTTCAAGCTATCGTCGTCCTCATATCCTGCTCTCCGCTGATGGTATAGCCGGTTCTAGGCCGTCATTATCCTATCCAGTCTCTCCGCTGATGGAGTGGCTAGGTACAAGCTATCGTTGTCCTTAGATCCTGCTCTCTGCTGATGGTGTAGCCGATTTCAGGTCGTCATTATCCGATCCAGTCCTTCGTTGATGGAGTGGCTAGGTCCAAGCTATTTTTGTCACCAGATCCTGCTCTCCTCTGATGGTGTAGCCGGTTCTAGGCCGTCATTATCTTATCCAGTCTCTCCGCTGATGGAGTGGCTAGGTACAAGCTATCGTCGTCCTTAGATCCTGCTCTCCGCTGATGGTGTAGCCAATTTTAAGTCGTCATTATCAGATCCAGTCTCTCCACTGATAGAGTGGCTAGGTACAAGCTATCGTCGTCCTTAGATCCTGCTCTCCGCTGATGGTGTAGCCGGTTTCAGGTCGTCATTATCCAATCCAGTCCTCCGCTGATGGAGTGGCCAGGTACAAGCTATCGTCGTCCTCAGATCATGCTCTCAACTGTTGGTGTAGCCGGTTCCAGGTTGTCATTATTCGATCCAGTCCTCCGCTGATGGAGTTGCTAGGTCCAAGCTATTGTCATCCTCAGATCCTGCTCTCCGCTGATGGTGTAGCCTGTTCTAGGTCATCATTATCGGATCCAGTATTCCACTGATGGAGTGGCTAGGTCCAAGCTGTCGTCGTCCTTAGATCCTACTCGCCGCTGATGGTGTAGCGGGTTCCAGGCCGTCATTATCCGATCCAGTCCTCCGCTGATGGTGTAGCTGAGGTCCAAGTTGTTGCTATCCTACTTCTCCGCTGATGGTATAGTAGGGTTCCAATTAATGTCCCGCTTCTCCGCTGATGGCGTCGTAGAATTCGAATTATTCGATCCTGTCCCTCCGTTAATGGTGTGGTTGAGGTCTAAGTTGCTGCTATCATGCTTCTCCGCTGATGATGCAGTAGGGATCCAGTTAATGTTCTGCTTCTTCGTTGATGGCGAGGTAGAATCCAAGTTACAATTCGATCTTACCCCTCCGTTGATGGTGTGGTTAGATCCAAATTTACTGACTCTCTTTATTAAAGTTGCAGCTAAAATAACAAAACAACAAGAAAAAATAGAAAAAATAGAAAAAGTGAAAAAAAAAAAAAAAAAAAAAAAGAAAAAAAAAAAAAAAAAAAAAAAAGAAAAATAAAAAAGTAGAAAAGAAAAAGTAAAAAGAAAATGAAAACAAAAAAGAAAAAGAAAAAAAAGAGAAAATGAAGAAGTTGTAAGTTTTTTGGTCTTGTCTCTTCGTCAGAGTTGTAGCTGGATCAGACATCAGAACTTTCATCTATCGATCTTGCCTCATTGTCAGTGTTGCAGCTGGATCAAATTTTGTAGACCTTGCCTCTTCGTTGGTGTTGCAGCTGGGTCGAACTCTCTTTAGCTATTAGCTTATTATTAATAATGTAGCAAGTTGGACTCATTTTGCTTCCCCAACAGACAACCCCCTATTTTGAAGATTTTGCTTCCCAAGAGTGACAAGGTAGATCAACCAAGACAAGAAAGAAGACCTGCATCAAAGAGAAAGAAGATCTACAGAAGAACGAAGACATACGTCAAGAGGAGAAGCCTAGCCGGACCAGACTAAAACAGGTCATTCTTAGTCTTTTCTCTATTGCTGTTACAAACAATGAGCAAAGAGGGGCAACTGTCATAACCCGTTTTAACCCCAAACCATGACCAGACCCGATTCAGACCCATGACCTGACCCGAACCATAAAAACCCTAACCTTAATCCCCATTAACCCTAGCCACCACCTTCTTAGCCGCAGCCGCCGCCGCTGACGACCAACCCCAAAACCATAACCTCAAAATCCTAAAACCCTAACCCGTAAACCCCAAAATAATCCTAAACCAACCCATACCCGACAACACCTTAACCATATGCCATAACCACTCACCATACCCTTCACCTACTTGGCAGATAATCCCCTAAAATCCGGTTGTGCACCATGAAATCAGATCTGCATGAATAAAATAAGGAGTTGTTATCTTTTATTATTGTAAAAAATCAGATATAAATCCAAAAAGAAATCAGATTGTAAAATGGGGGATCGGGAAAAAATTTTGCAATATAGAGAGGTTTCAGATCCAAAATTTCGAAATTTCTCCTCTTTTATCTTATTTCTTCAAATCGAAATTTTACTAAAACAGAAGGGATTTCTCAGTTTGAAAATTTTTGTTTAGTCTAAATCGAATCAAAAAATATATAAAAAAGAGAGATTTCGAAAGCTTACCTCTATCCGGTTAGTCAGAGCGCTGCAGTTCCGTATTTAACGGGCCGTTCCTCACCGTGAGGCCGTTCTGGCCGATGAACGGCACCTGGAAGCCAAGGAGCGGCGCCGTCGTGTGAAAGAGAGAGTAGAGGAG
Organism: Hibiscus mutabilis; assembly: GCA_019671005.1. Taxonomy (NCBI): domain Eukaryota; kingdom Viridiplantae; phylum Streptophyta; class Magnoliopsida; order Malvales; family Malvaceae; genus Hibiscus; species Hibiscus mutabilis. The sequence goes on along the minus strand of CM033740.1, from coordinate 32,743,955 downwards.
AAAAAACAATAGGGTTAGAGTTTTTTCTTTTGTTTGATTAATTTGTTTCGATACAAAATAATGACCCCTCTATGTGTTTTAAGCTGGTGTCCAAAACGACACCGTTTTGGTGACCTGATCCACGCGGTGACCCGTAACCCGGGGAGGATTCGCATTTTTGCAGAAGGTCTAATTACACGAGTACTCCCTCTCTTTTCCCCTGTTTTGTTTTTGGTCATGGTAAAATTACCCTTCAGGTCCCTAAACTTTCAATCCTTATACTTTGTATGCGTGTTTATTTTGGCTTTCGGTTTATGTTTCATGTCATTTTAGTCACCATATTTAAATTCCAGCACTTTATTTCTGTTAGTTTACATTTATTTCCTTATATTTCATATCTGTTGCATTTTAGTCCCTAATATTTGTCATTTATGCCATGTAAATTATCACATCATGCATTTTAATCACTAGTTCATGTTTTTTAGTTGGTTCATATATTTTAGCATGGTTATTATTATTATTAGGTAGTAAGCTTTTTATGTGTATATATTAATATTATATAAAATACGTATATATATATATTATCTATAATATGTATTTTGTGTATATAGTTTTTCTATATTGTATATATATAAGGTTTTATACATTTAAAATAAAATATGTTTTTTTTGTTTAAGTATATGTAAAATAATAATAAACATTCATTGTTTTAGGTATAAGTATTAAATATTTTATCGTAAGTATGTTTTTTAAGTTAGATTAATATTTATGAATGTTTTAGATTAGTATTTGATTATTCTAGTATTTATTTATATTTTTATCGCATTATATTTATTTATGTCTGCCATGTTTTAAGTTGCATTTCAGAATATAAATTGTCAATGCGGTGCCTCTTTATTCGAGCGTAAACGGGGCCAGTATCAGACGTAGTGATAGCGGTTGGGCGTTTACTCTCGAATAACGGGGCCTTTAAAATCTACTCGCACTTATAACCAAATTTTAATTTAATCGTCACTTTAATCTGGAAAGTTTAATATTAATAAAGCGGTAATTATTAAAGTACAAATTTTGGGCGGTGTGGGGTTGCTAATCCTTCCCCATCCGTAACCGACTCCTGAATCCGACATTTTAAAATCTCTGGTTTTTACGGTGTCCGGTCCGCATTGAGTGGCCGGTGGCGACTTCATTTTTAAATAAAATACGGTTTTTTAAAATCTCACAGAAGACATCATTTTTAAAATAAAACACATTTTTTAGCGAGAAAGACATCGCTACAGTACCTAACTATTTATTTTATTGAATTATTTAGTACTTCTAGAAACCAACATCTCTTTTGTCTTTGTGAAAAGAAGTCGGCTAACTTGTTGGGTCCAAATTTAAGATTTAATCTGTGTTTTTAACAAAAATTAAAATCAACTCAAATTAATTCATTTATTCAATTAATTAAAATCCGTGTATAATTTGCATAGGTAGAAATTGAACATGAGACCTCATTTTAAGTTCCTATTTTGCGTGTATATTCCCCAATATGGCGCGTTTATTTTTTTTTCTGAATTACATTTAATCAATAGGATTAACTGTCAGTTTTTTTTTTTTGCCTTTTATTGTGAAAAGTGTAAACCAAGAACAAATTAAATGGTCATTGGTACTTTGATGAGACATGAGTTAAACAAGCTGTCGCATTTTTGCTTTTGCTTTTTTTTTTTAATTTCCAAAAACCAAGAAAAATAGAGAAAAAAATTGCAAACCAACATCAAGGGATTAGTGGAATTAGTGAGAAAGCAACTAATTTTAGATTCCAAATAAAGAATAAAATCAGATTTTGACAAGTTAAAATATCCAGCTGCGGCTAAGTTTCCTCTTGATTTTGTTGGTTTAAATTCCCCAACATTCTAGAGTTTTGTTGTTTGAAAGGTCGTGCAATGGGCGGCCAAAGACCTTATCGGAACTTTCCCCTCCAAATTCAAAACAATAAAATATTTTTTTCTTAAAAAAAAAACAAAATTGATCTCTACCTGACACGTCAGTTTATCAACGAGGGTTTCGCCGGAATCATAGGGGGAATTGTACAATAATTTTGAAGTATGTTCATGGTTTTGTTCATGTAATCTAATGGATTATTAATTACTATATATATTGTGATTAACGACGGTTCAAAGATTTTAAGGGTTTTGTATAATTTATAAATTATAACTCTTAATTTTAAAATTTTAAATATTTTTCTGATTTGTCGTGCAGTGGTAACTTACTTCTGAGTAAGAAATGAACTTAACAAAACCCAAAATCTATGGAGTACAACATCGTTTTGCTCTTCTCGTGTGTTTTACCAATAGTTCAAATTATCCTTTTGCTTTTATCTTGTAAATATTTAACTCAACTCATTGAGACTTTTCTTTTCCTGAGTCCTAGCTAGAACCACCTCTGATTAGCACTAGAATGAGCTTTTATATATATATGAATATGATTCACTTATACTATGTAAAATTTAATTAGTTTTACATTGATTGATGATCATTAGATGAATAAGATTAAAAGTTAAAAATGAGGAGACTTTTTAGGAAAAATAGATATGGGTGTTTAATCTTATCTATACATTTTACTCATCAAATAGTCATAAATTAGTGTAAAACTAATTGAATTTTATATAGTATAAGTAGATCATATCCCTATATATATATATATATATATATATAATATTTTACAGCTGGGACCATATGGAGTCTGTCATAGATATTGTGCGTCGGCTTTAGGGGAATCTTAGGTTTATTTATTCCGCACGAAGTTACCCATCTTTATATGATCTATTATTTGCCTGTTAACAAAATCTGATAGAGATTTTCTTTCTATTTCTTTATAGAGAGAATTTCGGAACCATGCAAAGAATTCATGAGTTGTGCCAGGTAAACAGGGGCGTCCTAGGCAACTGGGGCGACCACCCCGTCCATGGCTCACACCCAATAAAATTAAATGAGTAATTTTTACAGGTAGATGAAAAAAAGAACCAAGTGATAAACACATATATATAGTTGGATAAGTTTCGAGAGCCCCATAACAAGTATTAAAAAATTAAATTATTAGAGTATGCTCATATTAAAAAATATTAGGAAGAAATCGAGCCCTTAATAATAAATATTAAAAATAATTTAATTTTTAAGAGAATGCTCGTAATAACAAATATTAAAATTAAATTTTTTAGTACTTATTATTAGGGATCTATTTTTCCCACTATTTATTATTGTGCATACTCTTAAAATTTATTTTTTCAATACTTGTTATTATAGACGTACTCTTAAAATTTATTTATTTTCAATACTTGATATTATAGACATGTATTTAAATAGAGGTATGTAACCGCAACAGAAATTGTTATATAGCGGTAGAGACACATCCAAAATCACAATACCTGCAACCGTTATGTCCACAATAGCATATGTTATTAAAAATTTTTACAACTGCGATATCCGCAGTGATAGTAATAACATTCGTTATGTCTGCGACCGTGATAAACGCAACATGACCGAATATATGACCGCAACCGCAATTTAAATTCATAATTTAAAGTCCAACTTTAAGTTCGCCCTAGGGCCACTAAAATCTCAGAAATAGCCACGCAGGTAAATCATAAACAAGGTAAAAAGATGCTAAAAAATAATTATAAAGAAGACTGCCTGGTGATTGGATCACTTGTTGCGGAATAATTGCATTTTATTTCTAAGTTTCACATGGTTATCTTCACCAGGTGCATGCTTTTGGTACAGATATTGGTAATGAGAGTCAGCCTTACCCATATTAGGGTTAATGTTGATATATAACTATGCTTGGGTTTTTCTAAATTATTAGGTTCATATCTCTATATATACAAATACATATCAAACATCAGAATCGAACAGATACAATACAAGAGTAATTACCAGGTTGATAAACGGATGAAAAATTCATTTTCAGATTTATGAACAAAAGAATAGCGAAAGATCAATCCGCTGCCTACTTTAAACGGAGTTGTTGAGAGTGATGTGTTTGTACCAATTCAACTAATGTTTTTTTATGAAATAAAGAACTTTTATATTGTAAAACAAAAGACAAATGCGAATATTCAAATTCATACAAGATGAGACAACTTAAGTATTTTTGACCACTCAGCTAACTGATGGATCTCAATCTAACTAATGTTTTTTATTAAGTAGAGATGTACTTACATTCTAAAGATAAATACCGTGATTCAAACTCACATAAGATGAGACAATACGAGCATCCTTAACCACTCGGTCAATTAATGGATCAAAATCTAACTAATATTTTGATGGTTCATATAAAGTTACAAGGAATAAATTCCAAATGAACAACTGTTAGGTCGATGCCAGTTGCCCATTCAGGATAGGGAGCGAGTTTGGCGGTTACCGTATAAGATTTTTAAGTTCATTTTTGTAGAATGTCACACTCCGTCCCTTTTCTGTACTTTGTTTTTTTGGTTGTTTGCATAAAATTATAACATTCCTCATTCATGCTTATTGTATTCAACGGAAGGTTCTCACATTTAAAAAAGGGAGGAAACTAAGAGTATTCCAATCCATACGCGTGCTCCATTCTCTTGCCCTAACTAAATCACCTCATTAATGACTAATTAATCACCTCTCAATGATTGTTGTTGGACCCCTTATGTCATTTTAATCGCACTTTTGTAACAGGTCCAAGGTGCTTAAGGGTCATTGAACCCTTTGCATTATTTGAATCCACCATTTCATGAACTTGGCCACCTTATGAGTTGTACTTTACCTGGTTTTTGCCCACAGTGGACTCTTGGATTGGTAACACAACAATAATTGGGAGTTAAGAACTATATCAACCAATGTGAGTCAATCCTCTTTTAGGGTTTGGGGTATATATATATATGTCTCTGGTTTTTGCTCACCCCAAAGTACCTTCTGAGAGCTTCAGTTTGCAAGTATCAGGGAATCCAAATCCATCGTTTTATCAATGGATCCGCTTGCAGCCTTTTCTGATGTAGAGTGGGACTCATTTAACAAACTCTTCTCCATTGAAGATCAACTTGATTTCTCACACCAATTTCTTCAGCAATTCTCGTTTCCTTCGGACCATGACGAGGGCTTCAGCTTTATAACCCCCTCCACCTTCTTTCCAAATCCTCATGTAAATGAGATTTTTATGCTTTGTGCCAATGCTCTCGACTCTAGTTTTCACTGTGAGCTCTACAGCCTTGCTGGTTCTAATCCTACTGCTGCAACGAATGATGTCACTAAAGTTACCAGCTCGTTTCCCCCAGCATTCCCAAGCACTATTAACGTCATTGAAGATTTGAATACTCAAGGGGACAAAATAAATAGCATTTCAACTGTGAACACAAGGAAACGACCTCGGGCTTCCAAAGATGTAAGTGAATAAAATAAGAAATTTTAAGCTAGCTATATGTGTGTGTGTGTTTTATTATGGTATTTCTAATTCATGGTTTGAAATGCAGCCATCAAAAGTTGACAAGAACGTGCACAACTCAAAGAAGAACCGCAGGAACAATGTGAATGGCAATGAAGGAGAGTGTGAGATGGTCGTGGATCATGGACATAGTTCAAGCACAACATGTAGTTCAGAGGATGACAATGTTTCTCAGGACACCAATGGTGTGGGAAACTCGGGTTGTATAGGGTCTCAAGCTCTTAACTTGAATGGAAAGAAAAGAGCCAGTAGAGGATCAGCAACTGATCCCCAGAGCCTTTATGCAAGGGTAAGAAATTCATATACTACCCTCTAGCCTAGCTATTATGATTCATTATTTGAAGTTCCCCCCATATATATATATATATCTAAGTACTTGTTTGTTCTGATTACTGCAGAAAAGAAGGGAGAGGATCAATGAGAGATTGAGGATTTTGCAGAACCTTGTCCCCAATGGAACAAAGGTAATTAACCAATATTATTCTTCCGTAATCCTTATATATATCCGGGGTTTATATTACTTATAACTAATATATATTGATAACAATACAGGTTGATATCAGCACAATGCTTGAAGAGGCTGTTCATTATATCAAGTTTTTGCAGCTACAAATCAAGGTAACTGAGGGAAAATGGATTTACTAAAACCTTGATTAAAACAAATATATGTTTTGAGCATTAATTACTAATACGAAACTGCCCTTTTTTGCATGATTGATTGCAGCTTTTAAGCTCTGATGTGGGTCTCAAGACGAAGATCACACTTTTATGACCTTGGAAAAAAGAGCTACCCTACACAGAAATAATTATTGGCAACAATTCAACAAATGAAAAGAATAATAATACTATACTATATCATCTATATATATATACAACTGCTGACTTGTAGTATTGAGAATTCTGAATGAAATTAAATCAAATTTTCAGTCACGAGAAGTAATGAATTATCAATCTATCTGTTTCATTCTATTTGTATATTTATATTATATATTTCCAACCGAATGTCCCCTAGCACATGCTTAATGATGCGTACTTGCATAAAATTCAGTGGATGCTTCTGCTTAAAGATACGTAATTACCCAAAAAAAATTTACATTGATTTTAGATCATTAGACAAGTACAAACCGGTAAATGAGATTAAAAATTAGGGATAAAGAGATTTTAAGGTAAAAAATGATAAATGATTAAGTTACGCCATAAATTTACATGAGAAATTATTTTATGCATTGCCGGTGAAAAAACTTGTTTTTCACAAATTTCTAATTTGTAGGGTTTAGAGGTTAAGGTTTATGGTTTATTGTTAAGGGTTTAGTGTTTGTGGTTAGGTTTTAAGGTATGCGAATAGATGTTATGGTTTAAAGTTTAAATTTTAGGGTCTAAGATTTAGGGGTTAGGGTTCAGGGCCCTAAAAGATACATGTGGCAGTTTCAGAAGCTCGCTTGTGGAAAAAAAATTATTGACGGTGCATTAAATAATTACCCAATATGCATTCATCCAATGATCCAAAATCAGTATAAAACTTATAGTTTTTATGTCGTATAAGTGGATCTTAACTTATATATATATATAGACGGATCAGAAATCAAGTTCATAGAACAAAATATAGGGTAAACTACCTATTTAGTACCTCAACTATTCTTGTGTTTCTGTTTTGGTCACCCGACTATTATTTTTGGCAAAATCATATCTAAAATTAATAGATAAACTATCTATTTAGTACCTTACATATTCCCGTGTTTCTGTTTTGGTTATCCAACTATTATTTTTGACAAAATCGTAACTAACATTATAATTTTTTCTATTTTGGTCACTAACAGTTAAAAAATTAACAAAGATGTTGTCGTGCATTTTTTTATGTTTAAATTTTTTATGTCATTTACTCTCTCATCGTCAGCAACACATGTAACATTTTTTACTATTTTTCTTTGACATCAAATAGTGACACATGTCATCACCTCATTAGTGAAATAAAATCAACCAAAATACCGCTCCTGCTATTGAACGAGGGATTCAAACCACAGCCGTCTTAAAGAGGGACAAAAATTTCAGTACCTTTTTTATGTCCGACACTAAATAAAAATTCTAAGCCCTAATTCTAAATTTTAAATTCTAAACCAGAATTCTAAACCCTAAAAGAATACACCCATCTCTAATTCCCTAAACCCTAACCTTAAACTTTAATTCTAAACCTAATTTTTTAGTTTGTGGCATACATAGGGCACCGAAAAGAGGTAGAAGATTTATATTCATTAAGGAGAGGCCGTAGCATACCACAAAGATCCATGTGTTTAACCATTGAATTGGATTAAGATTTCATTAGTTTCATCAAAATTAATATTTAAGTTATATAATTGTTAAATTTGAAACCAGGTTAAAATTACTTTTCTACTTTATTTGGGAATAAAAATAATTAAATGACTATTTATAAATTTAATTTTAAATTAGTATACTTGTTGATAAGTTTAAGCCTCCACAACATGGTTTGTATATTCTAACTCTTACAGCTGTTCTTTTCATTTTGTTTATTTTTTGTTCAACAATTATTGTTATAAGTTGTTTAAGAAATAGGTCAATAATAACATTTCTTTTATGAGGTCAATAATGCCTTCCAAATTTGATAAGCACAAATTCCTTTAGACTTTCAAACGTTTCTAATTCAAAAATCCAAACTACAAATGTCTATACAAAATCTCTTCATTTCGAAGTAAAAGCTTCGGTGAAAAAATATATATTGGCATGTTCCAAAAGATCGACATGTCTTGCAGCTGTCTAAGTGACCTCCCCAAAATATTTGTTGGCCTTTTTCAAATTCACTGTGTAACAAATCGTCTATCATATCCAATGATGCTAATCTATTGATGTATAATGAAGTGATTAAGAAAAAGATAGGTAAAACCAGCGTATAGGAGAAGAAAACTCGGACAAACATCAGAAATCACATATCAATATAGCTCTGATCTCAGATTAATGCTACAGGAATCAGCTTCAAAGAGCAGCAATTGGCATCCCAAGGAATCCGAAGCAGATGCTGACAAACCACTGCCGCAAAGTGAGAGGACAAGAACCACTGCCGCAAAGTGAGAGGACAAGTGCTTGAAAAGGTACCGAGGAACTCAACAATTAGGATTTGGAATATGATGGTGCAACTTAGCACAGCCACGAACACATGGTTTTTCAGAATGCCTTTGAAAACGTTTATCTTTTCCATACGGTGTAAATCAAGAATCCAAGCAGGTAAAGAAACAGAATCAAACATTTAGATAACACAAATTCACTATATATAAACATTAGAAGTTCGAACATATATAGATCAAGTCAAAGTCGCTCTACGTAAGTTATATACATCATCATCGGCTAGTAAATGTTTGATCATATATACTTCATAGGCTCCCAAAAAAGCACAAAGAACTGGAATACGTTCCTCTATATAGGACAGTCCAATTTAGATCAAAGTATCAACAGTTATATGCAAGAGTAAGACAACCGGTAGAGTCAAATATCAAAATGTTTTAACATTACCTGGAGAAAGACAAACGAATTGAAAATAAGTGTGTTCAATATCAAATCAGAGTCTGAGCCATCAAGACGAAAAAGACCTTACCTCTTGTTTGAAGAAACCATATAATCACAAATTGATAAGCAGACTGCCCTAAATTATTCCTCCACATTACATTACTGATGAAATTTCCCTTTGTTCCAACGGGAGATCTCTTCATCAAGTCGTAATTAGGAGGCTCGGTAGCTAATGCAAGTGCCCTCAAGTATCCATGATCATGTTAGACCCATAGAAGTTAGACAACTGTGAATTACATTGCTGATGAAGTTTTCCTAAAGTGGCCTTCGGCTTTTTGAAATACAACAGGTTCGAGAATTGAAGGCAATGTTGATACGGTATTCCTTATTTTCAGGGATTTGGGACATGCTGATTTCAGAGTCGTTCTTATCCAGGGCAATAGGGGCGCCCGGCCATGGCCTCAGCTTTAAAAATAATAGAGCAGCAAGCATATTAATTATCTTGAATGAGTAGAGATGAAGAGTTGGGCTCACAGCTTTAAATGTAATGAAAGATTAAAACTTAATTAAAAACAAAAGAATAAATGGGAAGAGTGGGGCCTAAAGATTTTATAATAACATTTATATATATATATGTATGTCTTAATAGAGAATAATATATATATATCTAAAGAGGAGGAGCGGGAGAATTTCAAAAAAAAAAGTTTATTAAAATAGAAAAACCCTAGGCATGAACGAGAGCGAAAGTTCCGGGGGAATTCAACCTAAATCAATGTTGGCGCCGTTTGGTCGGCCGCCGGACATACATGTGCCGATCCCTCCACCTCTTGTGGTAGGTGCTGAGAGTAGGACGTCTGGGAAACTAAGGGAATACAGGAGGAAGTTATGGAGAATATGGATTCGGATCATGAAGGCTCAAAACGAGTGCAGATGGCAGCCGAGACTCAGGCCCAGGAGACGATTGCTGCCACCACTGACCAACTGATTAGGACAACATTTTGCAACATGGTTTTAGGACAGACTGGAGCTGAGCAAAAGGATAATTTTATAAGTGATATTAAAGTGGAAGTTTTGAGCGAGGATGTCATTATTGGTTATCAAGGAACGGTGCCTGAGATTCGATTCTCTGATCGAGTACACAAAGCAATCGATGATAAACTTACAAAGTCGTTAATTGTTAGATTACTGGGCAAGTAGATTGGATATTGAGCGTTACGTAATTAGATTCAAGCGATGTGGAATCCTATGATGGAGATCAGTATAATCGATTTGGACAACGAATACTTTTTAATCGATTTGCGCTTGAGGAGGATTATGAGAAGGTGTTGACTGAGGGGTCGTGGGTGGTGTATGGGAGTTATTTGACTGTACAACCATGGTCGCGCTAATTTTCTATAGCGGTGGAATATTCAAAACAAATTATCACATGGGTGCGACTACCTAGATTGCCTATAGATATTATTCTAAAAATCTGTTTCAGGCGATCACTAGTGTGCTAGGAACTGTGGTGCATGTTGATTTCAATACAATGGAGAGACGGAGAGGGCGGTTTGCCTGACTTGTGGTAGTGGTGAACCTGCATCAACCGTTGATTTCGGGTATAATAATTGATGATAGGTATCAAGTGATTGAATATGAGGGGTTACCGGTTATATGCTATGGATGTGGTAAATATGGACACTCTTAAGAAAGTTTGTGAGGTTCGTGAGAAGGAATCAGTTGTGGAACAATCGGTTAATGTGCAAGTGCTTCCTCAGATACAATGTTTGGTCCATAGATGCAAGTTGATCGAAGAAAGAAACGATAAAATACAACCGACAGAACTGATACCAGGGGTAAATGTGTGGCTTCGACAAGTGGGAGGTCACGGTTTGAGGTGTAGCCCATTTGAATAAGAATGGATTATCGGTACATGAGAACATAAATTCAGTTTAAGCCCGAGTAATAGAGTAGGGAATTTAGAAATCTTAACACCGGCCAATGTGCCGGCCAGGGTGATTTTGGCTAAGGTGCAAGTGTCGAGTGATGGTCCGTGCTTTGAGGGTGAGCTTTTAGGCGTTACACCGGTAGGAATGGATTGCGATAGGGTGTTGGCAGTGACCTCTATATTAAATGAAGAGCAACCTGCTACTGCTATGGGCGAGGAGTTATTTCGATCAGTAGGGGAAAAGTGGTTTGAACTGGTTTGATAGGGTATGAGGGGCCTGTGAGCTCGCCGAAGGTGGTGGCTATGCGTGATAAAGTGGTGCCAGTGTAGTATTCACTAAAGGCGGATACGCATAAAGTAGTACGGGTAGTTGAGGAAGGTTTGAAGCGTGTGCTTAAGGATAATAATGGTAGGCCAACATATAGATCTGTAACCCCCTTAACCTGGCCTAGCCGAAATCGGACTAATAAATTCACATTAGGTTTGCCGAAGTAAACCGAAACTAATAGCCTAAATCGAGCCCATTTTTTTCTTTTTATCTTTTCTATATGCATATTATTATCCTAAATGATCATGCTTCAGCGGAAACGTCACATTGAAAATAGATTGCAAAACAGGATTCATTAGCTCATCAATTCACATTAGGGACCAAAATATAATTTCTACAAACTACAAGGTTCCCAACTTAATTAAGATTACCCATCCCCAATTAAGTCAATTTCATGCTCACAAGTTAGATTTCAATCCAAAACAAACATCCAATCTCATTCAATTGCATACATAACATTTAGGGACTAAATTGCAAGATTTTCAAATTTCAGCAACAAAAACAACAGGACGTACTGATACGGGCAAGCCCGTACCGATACGGCTTAACTAAAAAAATAACTTCTCGTACCGATCACGTATAACTGTATCGATACGGTAGGTTGACCAAACCGTACCGATATGGCATTGACCTCGTACCGATCCCCCCTTTGTTATTTTAAGACTTGAAATTCCAGTAACTAGAGCCCATACCAATATGGTACCCTATGTATCGATATGGTATATTAAAATCGAAGAGATCGTTTTGGTACGCTAACCCGTGTACCGACACCTGTGCACATTTTCCCTCAAGGCGTACCAATACGGTGGCTAAGCGTACCAGTGCCCTATGCTTTATTTCAACGATTTGAGCCTTAAAAAAATCCCGCGTACCGATCCTTGGGTACTCGTACCTGTATGCAGAGGCCTTTAATGACCCCTAGGTCCAACATAGGACACTTTGGCTCACTTCAATTAACCTTAACACATACCTAAACATCATATAACATCATCAACATGCTTTAACATCAACATGCCAACATTTAAAGCCAACCTAGCTAGTCTAGCATAATCAACCACAAAGTCTATGAGCATATTTCCTAACCAACATCCAAAACATAAATCCATCCACACCTCAACCACTTTAAACTCCTTACAAATCCAATACAACAATCAAAACTTGCACAAACAAGGAGTTCACCAAAAACCATCCCAAAACATTAATGACACATTGCCCTTATTGTAATGCCTTGGTTTTAGGCCTAGCGATTTTAAGGCTAGTTAGATGGTCTGGTGGACCAGGTTAGAGATTTGAGCCAGATTCATGGGCAAATATTTTTTCTAAAAGATAAAAAATATGGAAAAATGTTTAAAAATTCTATTTTAATATATTAAAAATATTGGTGAAAGCAATTTTGGAAAATGAGCTTTAGAAGAGCGACATTTTGGTTAGTGACCAAAATGTAATTTTTGAAAACTATTTTTAAAGGTAACTGTTTTGTAAAGAGTCAAAACTTTGAATCTTTAAGGATCTATTTTACCATTTGGTCTAATTTGAGTTTTCTCTTAATTAGGATTATTTTTAAAAGAGTTTTAATTAAAAGAATTAAAAAGGATTTAGTTAAAAGGTAGTTATTTTTCCAAATCACAATTTGACGTAACTTTCTTCCTCTCATATTTTCTCTCAAAATACTCTCAGCCAAACACTCTTTTTCCTATCAGATATTTAAGGTAATGATCTTGTTTCTTAATTCTTTGATTTGCTAAATGATTCTTTAACTTGTTTTCTCAAAAATCTTATTGAATCTCATTGTTTTTCAAGAGAAAAACAACCAATTAAGGGGAAACTCACTCATTGGAGGTAAGTTTCATTCTTCTCCTCTAATGAAAGGTTCTTTACAGAAATTCCCAAGTTCTTGACTCTTTATATATGTTTTTAATGGGTTTTAATTAATTATGGAATTTTGCTTAATTGAGGTTTATTTAATGGAATCTTGTGATTTTCGAATTGGATCTATTTTTCCAGTGTTGAGGATTGATTTCAATCTTATTTTGGATGTATTATAATGTGGATAAGTTGTTTTCATCAATGAAATCCTGGAATTGGTTGAGTCTCTAGTTATTTAGGTTGTTAGTTAATGGTTTTTGGGCTGTTTATGGGGTTTAATCTTTGTTGGAAGTAAAAATATGTTGTAAAAGGGTTTTTAGATGTTATTTGATGAAGTTTGATGTTTTGAATCGTTATATTATGGCTGGTTAAGATTGAGAAATGTCTGAGGTTGATTTTAGTAAGTTTCGGATGAGTTTTGAGTGGGCATCTTGAGAGTTGCGGGATTTTGGTTTGAAATAGAGAGTTGGATGTATTTTAATGCATGTTTCCTCTGGTTTTGTGTGGCCAAAATAGGGGATAATCAAGGCGTAACATCTTGAGGTGGCTTGCGGCTTGCCGGGAGCTTGTTTCACATTAGCAAGCAAGGCGAAGTGGTCTTAAAAGTCTTTCAAAGGTTTGAAAGTGGTTTTGGAAGTTTAGATTAAGTTTGAAACGCTTACCTAAGCTTGGAAGTAAGTTTCCCTCATTTTCTCTTTAATATCGGTTCGGATATGAGCATGTGTGATTCATGTTTTGGTCGTAAACATGGTTTGTTTTACTTACTGTAAATGCATGATTTTGAGTACATATGTAGTGGTTTAAAAGCATATGAAATGCTAGTGAGCATTGGTTTTTATTCCGGTCGGGAATGTGGTATTGTTATGTCGATGTGAATTGCATATGTGGGGATTTTGTATAATGCATTGTAAAACAGTGAGTAAATGGTTTTGTAAATGATATATTTAAAAATCGATCGTGGTTAAGAGTCCTTGAGGTATAGCAGTCAGCTACTCAGACTATGTTGTTATCACTTGGGTTAAATGGTCGGTTCCCCTTGTTGAAGTAAAACTTGTTATCGGCAAGGTTGTTAACTCATGCGGTCGGCATGGTGTAGTCTTGATGATGGTCGGTCATTAAGGGAGATTTGTGTATCTGATGTGTAAGGTTAACGGTTGGTTAACTAATGATTAACAGTCGACTAATCAAGGATAGTGGTCGACTATCCAGGGTCACTATAATTACCAATATACGAAAGTTCTAATGTTGAATCTATTTTACTGCTTTGGGATTTAAGCATGGTTTATGATTTAATGCTTTAGGATTTAAGCATGGTTTTGTATATAATACTTGGAATTCAAGCATGGTTTGTATAAAATGCTTTGAGGATTTAAGCATGTGGAATATATCGTTTTGCATATGGTTGATATGCATGTTTTGAATTGGAATCATTGGAACTTGCTTAGGTCGTAAGCATGGTTTGAAAACAAGTGTTGGTTTTCAAGGGTTATAATGCATCCTTGTTTTAATAGCATTTAGGCTTGGGGCAGCAAAGGCAAAGTCGTAGTGATCCAAGAGGTAAAGCAATTTTGAGTATGAACTCGGTTTATGTTTCCGGTTAATAAGGCAATATGTTCGCCATGGATTTTGGGATATGTAATTCTATTTTCCCCTAGTTTTGAGCATGTGTAATGCTGTTATTTTGGAGTTTGATTGATGTTGTTAAGCATGTTGTGCATCATTACCTATGGTGAATGTTATGTGGTTGCCTAGGTATGCATCTAGATGGTTTTGCTTGGATGGCATGCTTTGATGAGCTTAACATGTTGAATATGGTATTAAAGTAATGTTGGTATGATGCTTGTGCTGGTAAATGTATATTTGAGCATTTTGGTATATTTGGTTGGGTGTTTTAAGAAGCATGCCTATAGATTAATCCTTTTGATAGCCTAAGTTTGCATGGTAGCTAAATCTTGGTGCAAGTGTTGATAAACATTTTGTTGGATGCTTATATGCACGTATGCAAGTTGCTAGGACCTAAATGCATCTAGATTTGTATGAAAACCAGCTAAAAATGACATTACAGGCCCAGACGTATCGATACGCTGGGGACTGTATCGGTACGATTCATTGCTACATGAAATTTCTTTTTTGGATCAAAACCCACGTACCGAAACACCCATAAGGCGTACTAGTACGATTGTTGGGTGATTTTAAACTGGTTGTTAATTTTAGTTAGGCGTACTAGTACGATACTTAGTGTACCGAAACGAGGGTTGTTGGTTTAGGGCACCGTATCGATACGATTGGTAGCGTATCGATACGTGTGGCCGTTATTTTTGGTTAATGTCATGGATATGCAACTCTGTTTTCTTACATTTTAGTCCCTGAATGTTGAAGATGCAATTGAATAAGTATGAACGATATTTTTGAGATGGTTTTTGTCATGTGAGCAAGTAACCTGACTAATTGAGGATTGGTAACCTTAATTTCAATTTTGGTCCTATAATTTAAAGTATCTACATTTTAGTCCTCGTAATGTTTGTGATGCGATTGGTTTTCTTTCTGAGATTCGTTTTCTTCAAAAATTCACCTGCTGCGAGTATGTACATGTAAGATTAATATTTTGCATCTAGACAAGGTAAGAGAAAAAAATAGACCAACTGATTCGGTCAGACGTCTAGGCCGGGTCGAGGGGTTACACTTATTACTATTTAAAATACTTCAAACCATACTTTGAAAACAAGTCTTGGATTTCCTTTCCTTGCTTCCTCGCTGTCCCAGGCTTTAATTCCCTGCATTGATGGAAAAGAGAGCGTAAGCACACTAGGCTTAGTGGGGAATGCTCAAACAACATCCATCATCAATGCATTTTAAAGCAATTTACATTCCTTTTAAAATCCACTTTCCAAAACACTTTTCAAACATCCTTTCAACATGATGCCTTATCAAAACCATGCGCTTAACATTTCCAAAACAACATATTAAACCATATGCAACATGTTTCATGGATTTAATAGTAAAGTCCCATTTGCTACCCTCAATTTAATCTTTCCCATGCATACTATCAATGCAAGGCTTAAAGAGTATTCACATGTATAAATCACAATATACAAACAATCCATCAACATAATACATCAATTCATTATATTGGCTTACAAGTGATCCATTCCCACATCTCATTATTATCATCAAACCACATCGGATACACAGATTTCCCAAGCGATATCCCAATCACTTACACCTCAATGGCATAGAGTAAATACAACACATGCATAACCTCTACACTAACAAGGCTCATCCTCCAATTTGGAGTAAACACCTTCAATGCATCACCTCAACGATCGCGGCCGGAGTAATATGCCATTGAAGTATTACCTAAACAATATCGGGGTTCACATGATCGAAGTTAATACTCTCAATACGTCACCTCTACGAACCATGAACGACTTATTATAGTGCACTTTAAATCCTATGGTCGGCTAATTACATCCAATAACATTTCAATAACCTTTTCGTACCATCACTTGACAATATAATTCATCTCATTAACTCGCTATTTCATATGCATAGATCAAAGTCATTTTATCAATGCATTAAACCATGCATTACCTTCAAATTCATCATCATCATTTTATAAATATTTTTTAGCACTAGACCATGCTCAAAACATGCATAAACAATGAGTAATCAATATATTTAAACAAGTGCATAAAATTATTTGCCAAACTGAGTTCAAGAGAGAATTCATCCTTTACTTACTTTCAAGCTTAGACCGGCATTTCAAGCTTGATCTAAACTCCCAACCACAACTTTCAAACATTTGCAAAGCTATAAAATACGTTCTCGCTCATCGACTCGCAGAGCCTCGCTTGCCGATACGGTAACCTCTCCTCCAAAGCTTCCGAAACAATCGTTCAAGCTTGAGGATTAACTTTACATGCTTTATCCAGACAAAAATAGAGGGTACATTGCATCAAAATGCAATCAACAACACAACAACACAAATCCTCAACATTCTTCACCAAAAACCACTCCACAATAATTTAGCATCAAACATCTTCCAAACTTTACCTAGCCACAAAATAACATCTTAACCCATCAATTAACATCAATTAACATCTAAAAACACATCACTAACATCCTTATACCTCCAGCATTCATAAAACCTCCATAACTCTTCAAAAAACATAACTAGCAACCTAGAAAATTAGGAATTCAATTAGTTTCGGAATTCCTATGATTAAACCATCTTATTAACATCATTCAACATCAAAATCATGATCTATATCAATCCAAATCACAAGAAAATAGAACCACTATGGAATTAAATCAATTTCACCAATTAAACCTTGATTTAACCATTTTCCTTTAATTAAATCATCAAAACAAGTTAAAAAAATCATAAGTAAAGGATCATGAACTTGTGAATTTCAATAAAGAACCTTGTATTAGAGGAGAAGAACGAACCTCACCTCTAATGGCTGCTTTTCCCCTTAATTAGATGAATTTCATAACAAAACAATGAGAAACCAAATTGATTTTGTTAGGAAATCATTATAATCTTAATTGAAATCAAAAGATTAATTAAAAGAAAATTTTACCTGAGAATTTTGAAGAGAAAAAAGTGTTTGGCTGGAGAGAATTGGAGAGAAAATTCTTTTGTGAAAAGTTAGTTACGTTAATTTTGTTTTAAAGCTTTTTAATTAACCAATAAATTCTCCAACCCTTTATATTATTTTTAAACCATTAAAAATAAATAATTAAGGGAGAAAGTCTGATATTAGACTTTAGGGTAAATAGCTCCTTAAAGATTCAAAGTTTTGAACCTTTTATAAAACAATTTTGAAAACTTTACATTTTGGTCACTAACCAAAATGTCCAATTTCGAGACCTTTTTTTGTAAAATTGATTTTACCAAAATCATTTACATATTAAATAATGATTTTAGATAATTTTTCCATATTTTTAACCCTTTCGAAAATATTTAATCTAAATTAAATCCCGAAACTAACTCGAATCCTCTAATCCGATCCAACGGATCGTCTAAACCACCTAGAAAACACCTAGGCCCAAAACTGGGGTGTTACAGGACCGATCTGTAAGGCTAATTCTTAATGATCCAATAACAATTTGAGTATTGCTAGGTTGCCCTAGAAAAATAATAAACCAAAGAAATCGACTGAGGTTGATCAGAGGCTGACACTGGTAACGGATTGGGTTGCGTCGGTTTCTAAAGTTTTGGATAATGCGACCACTTCGGCCGAACATGGTGCGATACTATTAACAAACCTGAGTGGGGGTTCTGGCAAAAAGGTCTAGTGGATTGCCAACAGATCTTTTGAGCGGAATGTGGATGCGAAGGTGCCGTAAGTATGATTTTTGTTTTACCTTCATCATTTATTTTTAATGGTTAAAGTCATTTTTTGGAATATCAAGGCGCGCTTGGCTTTGATTTTAAACGATATTTCAAAATATTTTTAAAAACACAGAATCTAGATATTGTCGCAGTGATAGAACCTCGAGTGAGTGGAATGGATGCAGATGATTTTATTAAGAGATCTGGTTTTGATTGTTCTTATCGTATAGAAGCGGATGGATTCATTACAAGGATTTGGGTGATGTGGAAAGTGCCAATTCATGTTGATATTGTGGCATTCTCTAATCAGTTCCTTCATGGTGTTTGTGTAGATCATGGCTTGAATAACACCTTTTTTACGACTTTTGTATATGCGAGTCTGAACTATAGTAGGCGAAGCTTGGTTTGGAATCAGCTTAGGGCCCTTGATTCGGGGTCTGATTGGCCATAGATGATTGAAGGGGATTTCAATGCCATTTGCAGTATAGATGAGAGAAGCGAAGGGTCTCAGCGTATGACTGTAATTTGTGCCAAGTTTTGCGACTGTATTTTTTTATCGGTTCTGTTGGACATGGGATTCTTGGGTCTGCGTTTCACATAGAAATGTGGGGACTTGTGGCAAAGTCTTGACAGAGGTCTTTGCAATGCACGTTGTAGTATCCTATGACTGAAATTACCCATTTGCCGCAGTTGGGTTTAGACCATAGACCATTTCTTCTCACTACGAATGTTATGAGGGCACATCAAGGGAATCAACCTTATCGATTTATTTTATGTTGGAATGAGCATCCTAATTTTGAACGACTGTTGACTGAGTTTTAGAATATAGATGGGAGTATTTTTGATAATCTATTTGCTTTTCGATCTTAGACCCTTTTTTTGATAGATTTGGATGCGACTCTTAAAAAGGAGTTGGATATGGTTATGGGGTAGGAGGAAAGTTTGTGGTTCCAGAAGTCACGTAGTAAATGAATCCAGCAAAGTGATAGGAATACTAAATTTTTCCATATGTCAACTCTATCACACCGTAGAAAAAATACTATTTGCATGCTCCGTTTAGAGGATGAAACTTAGTGTCAGGATGCTAGTTTGCTCGAAGACCGTGCAGTGCTTTATTTTTAAAACCTCTTTACATCTGAGCCATGGTAAGCTTTTATTGCCGAGTTTAAGGGGTTTTAAACAGATGTCGAATACTTTTTTGCGTGGTTTGGTGATGCCGATGTCGAGGGATGAGGTACGATGAATGGTTTTTAGTATGGATCTGCTAAAAGCACCACGTATGGGTGGTTTTCAAGCGGGTTTCTTTCAGAAATATTGGGCAACGGGTGGAGAGTTTGTTTTTTGTTTTGTGGATAATTTTTTCAGTTAAAAAGATTAAGATGACACGAAAAATAGGACCTTAATGGTGCTTATCCCAAAGGTGCCAAATCCTGATAGTTTTCGACAGCTACAACCTATTAACCTTTGCACGATGGTGTATAAGGTGATTACTAAAGTGCTTATTGATAAACTAAAACCATTCTTACCTGATTGGGTATCGTTGACTTAGGAGAGTTTTGTGCCTGGTAGATATATCATGGATAACATAATCTTAGCTTAGGAAGTGATTCATACTATGAATAGGAAAAAGAACGCGAAACTGTGGATAGCTATCAAAGTGGACATGGAAAAAGCCAACGACCATATTAAGTGGAGTTTTATTGAGGAAATGTTACAAACTGTGGATTATGAAATGTGTTTGCTCGGTCACTACTCAAATTTTGTGGAATAGGGAAATAACGTGTAGTTTTGTGCCGACACGTAGAATTCGCCAAGGTAATCTGCTTTCCCTATACCTCTTTGTTCTGTGTATGGAACGACTCAGTCAGGAAATCGAATAGAAAGTTAGCAATGAAGCATGGAAACAGATACATCTATCTCGTCATAGACCACGACTTTCTTATTTTTCTTCGTTGATGATCTCGTTCTTTTTGCAGAAGCTACTACGGATCAGCTTGAGGTAATTAGTGATGTTTTACTTTATTTTTATGCTTTTTTACGTCACAAAGTGAGTGTTACGAAGGCTCAAATTTACTTCTCGAGTAATTGTTTGATTGATAGGAAGTTATCCATAACTAATAGCTTCGGCTTTGAGGTTGTGGAAGACTTTGGCAGGTATCTTAGAGTTTCTTTGTTACATGAATAGGTAATGAAAGACACATATCGTTATTTGTTGGACCAGATTGAGCAGAAATTATCTGGATGGGCAGCAAAGATTTTATCATTGGCAGGTCGTATTACCTTAGCAAAGGTAATGTTACAGGCAATCTCGACATATGTAAAACGATGTTGGTGCAAAAAGGTATCTGTGATATGATGGAAAAGATGATACATCGATTTGTGTGAGGAGAAACTAACGAGTCTTCAGCTCTCGCTCTTATCAAATGAGAAACTGCGGTTTTGCCTAAAGATATTGGTGGTTTGGGTTTTCTGGAACTTAGTTGCCGTAATAATATTTTTTTGATGAAACTTGGGTTCCAGTTGGCGCGTGGGGAAGAAAAACTATGGGTACAAGTTCTCAAGGCAAAATATAGATAGGATGGGACCTTGCCATTTCCTATTGCTCGACCTCACTGTTCGCAGTTATGGAAATGGCTCAGTAACATATGGGATGAGGTTTATCGAGGAATTTGTTGGCAAGTGCGAGATGGGTGGCACACAAATTTTTGGTGAGATTATTAGTTAGATGAGATGGAGCCGCTAGTAGCCTTTTGTGCGCTCGATATATCATTTAACTCTTCGCTCGTGGATGCTATGGTGTCAGCTTTAGGTCAATAGGATTAGCAGCGTCTATCGTAGGTTCTCCCACAGGATGTGGTGTATAAAATCACTACGATAATTCTGTCCTATACAACACTTGGTTAAGACCTTATAGGGTGGCGATGGGAATCACATCACATGTTCTCGACATCTTTGGCTTATAAGGCTTTGAGATTGATTATCCCAGCTTTAGGGAATGAGAAGTGGCGTTTAGTTTGGTCTTTGAACGTGCCACAATGCATTCGAACATTTTTTTGGTTAATGAAACATGGTCGAGTATTAACTAATATAGAGCGATGTCGTAGGCACATCCCAAATTATGGTTCGTGCACTATATACAACCAAATAGATGAAGACATTGATCACATCTTGTGTCATTGTCCGAGGGCGAGGCAAGTTTGGGTGCAGCTGGTCCGGTCGAGCCTGCTACAAGGATTTTATGCGATAGATTTTGATGGGTGGTTCTTGGCAAATATTTAAGGTCGTGTGAATGATCATGCAATGGGGAATGATGGGGTAATACTTTTATTTGTGGCATGTTGGTCATTATGGAGAAATAGGTGCCACTATATTTTCAATGATGGGTGTGATTTGTTTGGCGATGTGGCTGTGTATTGTCACTGGTTTTAGAGAGGGTTGGCCTAGAGTGGCCAAGGGATAGCGAGTATATCTAGGGCTGGCAGAACTGAAATTCAATAGACAAAACCACGCCAGGGTTGGAGCAAGTTGAATGAGATGGTGCGATTGGAGGAACTCGCAACATGGTATCGGTGGGAGGTATAATCCGTGATATTGGGGGTAATTGGTTATTTGGCTTCGCGTGAAGCCTAAGAATTTGCTCTGTTCTTGTAGCGGAGCTATGGGTGGTCTACATTGGTCTTGAACATGCTTGGGATTTGGGTTTTTGCCGTTTAGAGTTGGAGTCGAATAATCTATTGGTGGTGAAGATATTGCATGGCGAGTCGTGTGCCTTAGTTGATAGTGCTCTTTACACGCATGTTTAGGTTTTGCCCAGTTAGAATTAGGAGGCTCGGATCACTCATGTGAGTCGTGTGGCAAATCAGGTTGCAGATGGCTTGGCTAGAATGGTCAAATGGCAGGACATAAGGGAAATTACTTTTGCTAGTCGTCCCCGATGGTGAATCAGCTAGTTATTGCTGATCAAGAATTATCCTGATGTTTATTTTGTTGTTTTGTTTGTTTGCGCGTTGTTGCGCTTGGAGTAATGAATGACTTTCTGTACCTATTACCAGGAGTACTCTTTTTCTCCATTTAGGTTTAGGGAGGTTTTTAACGAGGCTTCTGGTAATGGTTCCCCTTTTTAATAAAAAAAGTAAGAGTGGCGCCCAAAGATTTTATAATATATATATATATGATATAAGAATATTTACTATTGAACCCAACAAGTGTCCTAGTGGAAAATCGGATGATTTCCATCCTAGAAGACACAGGTTCAAACTGCTTTGTCTACAAGGTGTATGCACATTGTCAAAGGGTTATGAATATTTATGAACAAATACTACCTTGTAATCACCTTTAGACTATTCAACAAAAAATAATATTTATTATTATGATCTATCTTAAAATTTAATTTTTGCAATATTTATTATTAATGGTCTATTTTTTAATATATTTATTATTAGGTGTCTAATTTTTTCAATACTTGTTAGTAAGGTGTTAATTTTTCTAGTATTTATTATTATGAGTCTATCTTAAAATTTAATTTTTTTCAATACTTATTATTAAGGGCACAAAATTTTTTCCACAAAATTTTTTTTATTCTGGACATAATCTTAGAATTCAATTTTTTCAACACTTGTTATTAGGAAACCAATTTTTTTCAATACTTGTTATTATTGGCATACTCTTAATTTTTTTTTCCAAAACTTACTATTGGAGACATAGATTTAAATAGTATTTTGCAGTCACAACAATGATTGTTATATAGCGGTAGTGACTATAACGACTCAAATTTTGGGTTAGCGAATCGGGTCTTGGACTCGAGTATTGGGCCTTAGGTTGAGGGTCCAATTAAGAATTTGGATTTGGGCTTTATGGTAAAAGATGGTAGGGTTTTATTAATTATTTGGTAGAATAAAAAGGAAATAAAAGAAAAAGAAGAAAAAGAAAATAAAAAGGAAAAATAGAATAGTTTGAATTTTAAATAAGTGGGTGGGTGGTTGAAAAGTAAAAAGGAGATGATGGATGAGAGAAAAAGGAAAAAGATGAGAATGGTGGGAGAGAGATATGAGAAAAGAAAAGTTGAGAGAAAAAATTTTAAACTCTGATCTATGGAGATCCATTCGTTCGATCGCCACACCACGACCGCCATTGTATTCATCTCGCTGAGACGAGTTCGTTAGTACCAGCGGCACCGCCATCGGAATCACCGTCGGAGGAGGTGTGAGAGAATAAGTTTTGGGTTGCTAAGTTGAAGGGGTTAGATGGCTTAAATCGAGAAACGGAGCAACCATTGAGTTCACCGGCTCGAGAATAGTCGACCGGTGAAGTTTGGTTGCCGGAAGCTACCAGAAATGCCGTCACACGCCCCCACGCGCCACCATTGCGTGTAGGCGTTGCCCTGCTTTAGGGGATCGAGTCACCTGAGTGGACTCGGCCAAACTCGGCCGAGTCAGGCCGTGCTGATTCAGCCCAAGCCAAGCTGAGCTGAGCCAAACTGAGCCACCACCAGCTGAGCGGAGCTGAGTCGCGCCACCGCTACTGCGTCATCGCCATGTCGCGCCGCTGTCGCCGTTGACTGTTAACCGGCATTAACTTTTTTCAGAGAACCCTAACCTGGGGTTTCTCAACATTCTAGATCCAATGGCTTAGTCCGTTTTGCTAAATTCAAACCAGATAAGCTATTTTTACGTGTTTGACCTTTCATTTAGTATAAAAGATGCATGAAATTTAAGTATTTTTTGTTTTTATTGATATGCGGGGATTATTCGAGTTTGGATATTGGATCAAGTGGATTTTTTAGGAAGTTTGGATGAGGATTTTAGCAATATAGGCTTAAGGTTATTACACCTCAAACTCCCAAATACTTCATGAGCATCACAAGTGTAATTGTCTTGCATGTTAGTGGTTGCAAAATATAGATGAGTAATAAACATGCGTTGGTACTGGTATTACGAGGCTTGGTAGTTGAGATACATTATGAGTTTGAGAATGTTCA
This sequence comes from Hibiscus mutabilis, assembly GCA_019671005.1. Classification (NCBI taxonomy): domain Eukaryota; kingdom Viridiplantae; phylum Streptophyta; class Magnoliopsida; order Malvales; family Malvaceae; genus Hibiscus; species Hibiscus mutabilis. Next base: position 32,719,579 of record CM033740.1, on the reverse strand, counting down.
AGTATATTTGAGCTTTAGAGACTATGTAGGATTGTTTGAATTTTCGTGCAATTATCTGATGATTGGTTGATTCATTGATAAATGATGATGCTTTGTATGCTAGCTTGAATAAGTGGATAGTGTTGTGCGTAATAAGTACTCCGCAATTGTGCAAGTGTACACGTCGCAAGTTATAGTATAAAAGATATCGTCTCTACAGGGATTGGTGTCACTTCAAGAATCTAATCTCTTGCACTGTAAAAAGTAAAAGAAACACAAGTAGAAGATTGTAGAAGTTTAACTAACAACTAAAATAGACAGCAAATAAGTAAAAGAAGATGTAATCAAATGAGAGAGAATAGGCCAGGTTATCGTGAGTTGAGGTGTGATAGCCGATTGGATCGTCTTGGTAAAAGAGTGCAAGGGCAACTCAGTTGCGGTGGCAACTTGCACAGCAGGGTTGCCTTGGCAACTAATCGATGGTTGCCTGGGCGACTAGCTGGGCAACTACTTGGGCGGCTGGGCAGCAACTTCAAGGTTCGGCGGAGCGTTCTTCAATGGTTTCTTCTTATCCCTAAGTCAAAACTCTAGCTATTTGTGCATGCCTTGATAATACATCCCTGCATGAATCAAGGGTGAACAACAACCAATCTTGCGCTCCTCTTAGCCGTTGAAATCCTTAACTTATTTCTAAGCCGGATTAATCTTCACCATCAATAGATTGAATAAAGACCATACTCATTTATTTCTTGAATCTAAATCTCCCGATATTAGATAAATAGATGAAGTTACGAGATCCTCTCCCAATTCATTCCCAAACAAGAATAAGAACCAAGAATGAGTAAACCTTGAATTGAAAGTGCAACTCTTATTACCTAAACAAAATCCAATTGTTTCTCACAACCACAAAACACAATAACCTTAGCCAAATAGATTTAGTTCATGGCTAGGTTCCAAAGAAACACAAAACAAAGAATTCCTAGCATAAACCTAATGGAACAAGAAAGAAAAAGATGAAGAATGGTTGAAGCCTTGTTGAAATCTCCCTTGCTCTTTGTCGAAAATTCTCTCCTCTCTCCCCCTTTGGAGTTGACGGCTTGATCCTTAATTTATAGGGCTAGGTCAAAGTCTTTTTTGAGGAAGAAGTTAAGTTGGAATTAAATATCTTTAAAAAAAATATAAATCTTTATTATATTCAAATTCCTTCTAGAACTTATCCTATCTTCTTGGGATTTAATTTCTCTTTAACCTCTTCATGGGAATCAAACTCCTTTGGGATTTAACTTTGCTCCACGTCATCTTGGGCTTATCTAGTCATCAATTTTGACTACCATATCATCTTATCCCTTGTAAAAAATTGCCCTGGCAACTAGCTCGACATCTCCTTCATGCATTGCCCTGGCAACTAGCTCCAGCCTTGCTTTGGCAAGTGATTTTGCACACACACAAAAACACACCAAAGTAGTATCTTTTTCCACAAAATTAAGCAAAATATGAAATCAAGCTTGTCCACCAAGGAAACAATGCAAATATGCATGGATGGCTAATAATGCAACTAATATGAGCCTAAGTCTCGTAATAATATGAATAAAAAGGGTAATAAAAATAGTACTTTTGAACACTTAACACACCCCCAAACTCGAACTATTTCTTGTCCTCAAGCAATGCAAACTAATAATTACCTGCCAAGACTTCAATTTTAACAAAGTTAGCTTTGAACTTGATTTCAATTCTCAGAACCGGGGCACAAAGTATGATTGGCTTTTCATTTTTCGGAAAACTTAGGAGTTACTCGGAATCAAACTATAATGCTTGTGAGTGTGTGTGGAGTTGTGTGCAAGTTGATTTTTCAGATTCTATGCAAACAAGAGGTTTTCAAATTACTTCATTGGGTTCTTTTAACATGTTTTAACTAGAGCCGATTTCGGGCACCTCTAGTGTTTTATTTTTAGTTTTCTTAAGTTAATTAATTTATTCGACTAGAGCCGTTTCAGGCATCTCTAGCGATCAATTTTTAGCACATACTATAGCCAATTTTGGGCACCTCTAGTGATCAATTTTTATCACATACTAGAGCCAATTTCGGGCACCTCTAGCATTCATCCAATTTTTATTCTAATCCCCAACTTTTTAACTATCAACCTAAGTTCGCTAGAATTCCTTAAATCAATCAAGCCACACAGCGTTTCATCAAGTTTAGCATCATAGTACGATTTTAAATGTTTCCACGTTTATCCTAGAATAAAAGGTTCTATCAATTAAGTACATTGGAAAAGTCATCATCAGATATTCATCAAATCTAGGCAATTCTTGTTCCAACTAAAGGCATGACAAGCAATTTATGTATCCTAAATGCAATACTTAAGATGAATGCAACTAAACATGGTAACTAACTGATAAGAATCCCCCCAAACTCGAGTGAGGCATTCTCCGCAATGCATGCAACAAAGAAAAATAAAAATAAAGGAAAGTAAAATATAAACGAGGACTTACTCCGAGAGTTTGTCGTCGTGGGTGATTAGTTTCCTTTTGTTCGGTGTCTTGATTCTTTTGCTTGAACGCGGTGGTTGCTTCCTTGTTGCCGATAGTGGAATCGATCCTCGTACGGGGTTGTCCTCATCGTCTTCTTCATCAATGTCATTGGCTTTTCGCTTGGGCTTGGAGGATTCGATTGGTGCGGCCATTGTTAGTGCACTGGAGGACTCGTCCGAATCTGAAAAATCAGACAGTGAATCAGTACATGTTGATTCGAGCATAGGTGCTTTACCTTTGGCTTTTACAGTGGTTGTCGGTGCGTCTTTAGCTTTGGTTGAAGCGACATCTTCAGTGTTGGTTGTCCTGGCAACTGCTTGGGCAGACGCGGTGTAGGTTGTCGCGGCATCATCTGCTGCAGTTACCGTGGCAACTGCTTCTTTGGTTGTCGTGGCAAGGATTTCGGCAGGAAAGATGGGGAACAACACGCGGCTGTCCAGGTACTTTTCTAGGATAACTTGGGTGATGGCATTATTGTGATCCTTCATGTACCGCATGAACATTAGTTGTCGGTCTTCAATTTGCCTAAGGCGGTTCGCCAACGGTTGTAAGAGTACTTCAAGTTGTCCTGGGGTTGATGGCCGAGTTTCCCGAGCATCAATTGCTTGGGCATTAGGGGTTGCCGCGGCGGCAGGAGTTGCCGCGGCAATTGAAGGCGTTGGGGATTTTACCGGTGCCTCTCCCATTAGCTTTTAGATTTGTGCTCGATTCCAACCGGACTTTGGTAGGGCCTTTTCATCAGTGGACTCACTTGGGACATGCATCTCCTTGCAAATATTGGAAATTAAGCAAGAGAAGAAAAGAGAACCCTTGTCTTTTGTGCTACATACAAAAATCTCATCACAAATAATTTTTCCAATGTTAATGATGCCATTATGCAAGATAGAATGTATGAGCAAAAGACGAGGTGTATCAACGGTAGTATTGTGTATGGTGGGTATTAAAGAAGTTTTAACAAACTTATTCCATAATTTTGCCTCGGGTTTAAGCCGAAGGCAATTTACCGTGCCCTTGTATTTACCGTTGTTCCAATGAGTTCCCGGTAGAGTGAGTTCTTGAAGCACCTTGTCGAGTTGCTTGGGTGTGAGTTGATCAACAAAGGCTTGATGCTCGTCTTTCTCAATGTAGAGCCCGTAAAAGGTGTTGATATTTTCGGGGCTTATGAGTATAGCCTTGTCACGAACAAAAACATAAGGATTATCCGGGTTAGGTGAGTGAGCATAGAATTCTCTTACCCATGAGATGTTACCCGGTTCCAATTGATGGCAAAAGATTTGCCACTTTTGATGTGCAATCCTTTCGAAGATGAATGGTTCAAGGCCAAAATCTTGATGAGAGTTGGAGTATTCAAAGCCTTGTTCTTCGCAAATCTTTCAGCTTTCAAACTTGGAGTGAAATCTTTATTGAACCACCGGTGTAGCAAACTTCTTGTATCTTGGTTCTTTGGAGGAACTTGGATGAACCAAAAATTTGATTTTGGATGCCATGGATGATCTTGGTTGTGAGTTTAGTAGAAACAAAGAAAAGAAAGCAAAAGAAACTAAAGAGTTGCAAGGTGAAAAGTAGGAATAGGTTTCTTGGAAGTTAAGAGTGATGGGTTAAATAGAAAAGATAGGTAGTAAATATGGTGGGTGGGAGTAATTTTGGAAGAAATAAAACAAGGGTTTAGATTGGGGAAAGGTGACGGCTAGGGGGTTTAGGGAAGGGGAAGGTTTTGGCCGGTTATGTAGGGTTTATTTAGGGTAAATTGGAGGCTTAATATAAGATTTAGATTCAGCCCATTAATTTCCTTGTTGAAGAATTTTCTTCTTGAATCAAAATTTCTCTTTATCTTGAACTCTTTTCCTACAATTCAAAAACAAATAAAATAAGTATTACAATTAAAGATAAACTAATAAAAGAAAATAAATAAAGATGTGCAAAGAAATTCTTAAACTTAAAATTTTAAAAACAATTAGATAAATATGAAAGAAAGATGTAGTTTTAATCTTAAAGAAAATAAATAAATCTATCATAAAAAGAAAAATAACCGAAAATAATAAATAAAAATTAAATAGTTCGAAAGAAAATAAAAATAAAAAGAAAATATCGAAAGGAGAGCATGCTCATGCATCTCCTAAGGTGAACACTTCTTTGTTACATTCAACATGGGCACCGTTGTAGTGCTTCAATTTTTGTCCGTTAACTTTGAATTCATGTTCGTCAGTGATGGACCTGATTTTCACGGCACCATGGGAGATCGGTTTGACAACTTCGAATGGTCCCGACATCTTGATTTCAGTTTTCCCGGAAAAAGTTTCAGCCGATAATTAAATAAGAGAACTAGTTGCCCTGGCATGAATTGTAGTGGCAATAGTTTCTTGTAATGCAATTGCTTTATTTTCTCCTTGTAGATTCATGCATTGTTGTAGGCGAGTGCACGAAATTCTTCTATCTCGTTGAGGTCCAACAAACGCTTTTGTCCGGCACTTTCCCAATCCATATTTACGGTCTTGATTGCCCAATATGCCTTGTGTTCGATTTCCACCAGTAGATGGCCTGTTTTGCCATAGACAAGTCGGAAGGGAGACATACCTAAGGGTGTTTTGAATGCAGTGCGATATGCCCAAAGTGCGTCATCTAGTCTTACTGACCAATCCTTTCTATAGGGAATTACAACTTTCTCGAGTATACCCTTCAATTATTGGTTGGAAATTTCTGCTTGCCATTGGTTTGTGGGTGATATACCGTGGCAATTTTGTGTAACACGCCGAAGCGTTGCAACATCTTGGCAATAAGTCTATTGTCAAAGTACTTGCCTTTATCACTGATAATTGCTTTCGGCATCCCAAACCGTGTAAATATATTTTTCTGCAAGAATTGTTGCACGGTCTTGGAATCGTTGGTGGGAACTGCAGCTGCCTCAACCCATTTAGACACGTAGTCAATGGCAAGTAGAATGCAGAGCTTGCCGAATGAGGATGGGAAAGGTCCCATAAAATAGGTCCCCATACATCGAACAATTCCACCTCGATGATGTTTTGGAGCAGCATCTCATGTCGTCTAGAGATATTGCCCATCCTCTAGCAACGATCACATTGCTTCTAAAACTCTTAGGCATCTTTGTACAGTGTTGGCCAATACAAATTGGATTGCAAAACTTTGGCCGCGGTACGTGTTCCTCTAAAATGTCCTCCATAGGGTGAAGAATGGCATTATTGGAGCACTTTTTGTTGCTCCTCTTCAGGGACACATCGGCGTATAACATGATTTGCACATTGTTTAAACAAAAGAGGCTCATCCCAAAAGTAATGATTAGCATCATGGCGGAACCGCTTCTTCCCTTGGTGAGTAAGGCCATAAGGTAAAATACCACAAACAAGGAAATTAACTAAATTTGCGTACCAAGGTATTGCTGAGGCATGTGTTTCCGTGGTAACTGTTTCCATGGTTGCCAAGGCGTGCGTGTCTAGAGTTGCCGCGGCATGCGCGTCAAGGGTTGCCGAGGTATGCGCGTCAAAGGTTATCGAGGCATACGCGTCTGGGTTGCCAAGGTGTATACATCAGTGGTTGTCGAGGCAACTAACAGTTGCTCATCCGGGAATACATTGCATATCTCTAAATCCACGTCCTCCTCCCTATTGAGTTCTAAGCGTGATAAGTGATCGGCCACTTGATTTTCTGTTCCTTTCATGTTCTTAATTTCAATGTCAAACTCTTGTAAAAGTAATATCCAACGAATCAAACGAGGTTTGGCATCCTTTTTAGCAAATAGATATTTAATTGTTGAGTGGTCCGTATGGAAAATTACCTTTGTACCAATCAAATAGGATCAGAACTTGTCAAATGCGAAAACTACGGCTAGTAACTCTTTCTCAGTTGTTGTGTAATTCACTTGAGCACTATTAAGAGTTTTACTAGCGTAGTATATCACATGAAAGGTCTTACCTGTGGTTGGCCTAGGACTGCTCCTACCGCGAAATCACTTGCATCACGCATGAGCTCAAAAGGTAGCGTCCAATCTGGTGGAACGGCAATAGGTGCCGAGGCAAGCTTTTCCTTTAGGGTTTTGAATGCTTGGGCGCAAGAATCATCAAAATTGAAGACTTTATCCTGTTCAAGCAAATTGCATAAGGGTTTAGTAATTTTAGAAAATTTATGAATGAACCTCCTGTAAAAACCTGCATGTCCAAGAAAGCTTCGGATTCCTTTAATCGAACTTGGTGGGGGTAATCTCTCGATCACGTCCACCTTGGTTTTGTCTACTTCAATTCTCTTGGATGAAATCTTGTGGCCGAGCACTATTCCCTCATCTACCATAAAATGGCACTTCTCCCAATTAAGGACTAAATCGGGTTCTTCACATCTTGCCAACATCTTCTCTAAATTGACGAGGCAACTGTCAAAGTAATTACCAAAAACAGAAAAAATCATCCATGAAGATCTCAAGGAAGTCTTCGACCATGTTTGAAAAGAGTGACATGCATCTTTGGAAGATTGCTGGGGTATTACACAATCTGAACGGTATTCTACTGAAAACATAAGTACCGTATGTGCATGTGAAGGTTGTCTTTTCTTGATCTTCTGGTGCTATGGCAATTTGATTGTAACCTGAATAACCATCAAGAAAACAATAAAAGAGTTTACCTGCAAGACGGTCAAGCATTTGATCAATAAAGGGTAATGGGAAGTGATCTTTCCTAGTGGCTCTGTTTACCTTTCGATAATCCATACAAACCCTCCAACCGGTCACAGTCCTGGTTGGAATGAGTTCATTATTTTCATTACTTACCACCGTTATACCTCCCTTTTTGGTTCACATTGTACCGGACTTACCCATGTACTATCAGAGATAGGGTATATGATGCCGACGTCAAGCCACTTGATGATTTCTTTCATTACAACCCCTTTCATGGCATGATTCAGTCTCCTCTGGGCCTCAATCGAAGGTTTGTGATCATTTTCCAACAAAATCTTGTACATGCACACTGCCGGGCTAATTTCCTTCAAGTCGGCAATTGTCCACCCTATTGCCTTCTTGTGTAGCATCAACATTTTGATTAGCTTTTTTTCCTGCTCAGGCTATAACTTAGAGGAAATAATTACAGGCAATGTATTATCGGTTCCCAAGTAAGTATATTTTAGTTTCCCTGGCAACTGTTTCAACTCAAGAATCGTGGTTGTTCAATGGGGGGCTTTTCAAGTTTACCTCCCTTACCTGAGTAATCTGGTGGTTCAAAGTATGTACCTGGTCGATTGACTAACCAATTTTCCTCTTCTTATTGTTCCTCATCGATCGGTTCTTTATACTCCTTAGGTTCCTCTTGATCGGCAATGTAGTTGCCGAGGCAACTAAATTCCTCATCGAAGTTAAACTCTACCGTGGCATTCTTCCGGATCATCGGCATGCCTTAACATATTTAGTTTAACTTGCTGGTCATTCACCCTCGTTGTGAGTTCTCCATTTTCAACATTGATCAAGGTTCTCTTTGTTGCTAAGAAGGGTCTCCCAAGAATGATAGGTGCATGTTCATCTGCTTCATAATCCAAAATAATAAAATCAACGGAAAAATAATTTTTATCAACTTTTACTAGTATGTCTTCGATTTTTCCCTCTGGATGCACATAGGATCTGTCGGCTAGCTGTAGCATAACTGTTGTAGGTCTTGCCTTCCCGATTCCTAGTTTCTAGAAAACCGATTTAGGCATCAAGTTTATGCTTGCTCCAAGGTCACATAATGCTTTCCTGGCATAGTGGTTTCCAATGGAACAGGGTATTGTGAAACTTTCGGGATCCTTCAACTTGGGTGGCATGCGATTGTGCAACATGGCCATGCATCCCTCTGTTGCGGCAACTGTTTCAAACTCTCCTAGCCTTGTTCTTTTGGACACAATGTCTTTCAAAAACTTGGCATAGTTCAACATTTGTTCAATCGCCTCAACCAATGGCAAGTTGATGTGGACTTGCTTTAGGATATCAATAAACTTCTTGAATTGATATTCTTGCTTTTATCGCTTCAACCTCTTTGGGAATGGTGGTGGAAGTCAGATATCTTCGATCCTTTCATTGGTCTGGAACCTGATTGATGGCATTGCAGATGCAATTGGAGTTACTGAGGCATTGTCAACTGGGGTTGTCGTGGCATGCCTATCATTGGTTGCCGCGACATCCTTATCGCTGGTTACTGAGGCATGTTTATCGCTGGTTGCCGCGACAATTCCTGGTTCAGCATCTGAGGCATTGCCGCTAAGTTCGTCTTTATCTTTTTGTTTGATGAGCGAGCTTGAGCCTCTTTAAGTTGTTGGCCACTTCTAGTGGTGATCGCCTTACATTGGTCATGGACAGTTCCTCTTGCGACTTCAGTATCGCTAGGTAAACCTTCTTGCGGTCTAGTATTCAGGTTTTGAGCAAATTCTCCGACTTGATTTTCCAATGATTTGATTGTCGCCTCTTGGTTTTGCAATCTCATCTCGGTCATGTTAATAAAAGTATCAATTCTTTTTATGAAGTTACTATTCTGAGCCATATAAGATTCAATTTTCAACATAAAAGCTTTGAGAAAAATTTCCAAAGAACTAGATGTTGTCGGTTGTTGTTGTGGCAACTGTTGCCGTGGCATATTCTGTTGGAATCCCGGTGCTTGTGCATTCTGATTGTTCTGGTTTAGAACATTGTTGGGATTACTCCATGAAAAATTCGGGTAATTCTTCCAAGCTGGATTGTATGTATTGGACATCACATTGTTGTTCCAGTTTTAATTCCCCATATAAAAGCTAGATTTCAGATTCTGCATACATTCAAAATAATAATGGTTACCACCACATTACTCACAAAAGGAATCCATTACCTTGACCTCCTGTGTGTTGTTTGGTTTCTGCATGTTCTGGACCATCTTAGTTAGAGTGGCCAATTGTGCCGAAATTGAGTCTGATGATCCAGTTCATGTATTGTGGCTTGGCGTCTAACTCCTCCTCTTCTAGCATATAGGAATTGATAATCATTCTTGGCAAGCCTGTTTAAAATTTGCATTGCTTTCTCCGGTGACTTATCTAGGAGTATACCGTTTGCCGAGGCATCTAGCATCATCCTTGTTGGTGTATTCACAGCGTTGTAAAACATTGTTACTTGTGTCCACTCTGGGAATCCGTGTAGGGGGCATTTGTGTAGAAGTTCTCTATATCGCTCTCAAGCCTCGTACATGGATTCATCATCTGCCTGCCGAAAAGAAGTAATTTCGTTACAAAGCTTATCAGTCAAATTTGTAGGATTAAATCGAGCAAGGAAATCACGACAAAGACCGGTCCAAGATCCTATTGATCCAGCAAGAATACTATTCAACCGTGCTTTCGCCCTATCCCTCAGTGAATAGGGGAATAATCTTAGTCGTAAAACATCGAGGTGACTCCTTGTATTTTGAATGAATTACAAATCTCGAGGAAAGATTTAAGATGTTGTCGTGCATCCTTAGTTGATGAGCCGCCAAATTGACCAATTGTGTTGATCATATTAAACATCACCGGTTTCAACTCAAAGTGGTCGGCTTCAATTTCAGGTGTAACAACTCCTGGATTAAGTCCTTCAAGATCTTCTTCAAGATAGTCTCGAATAGTTCTGTTTCGAGCAAGAATCACTCCTCCTGCTGGAACATCCTGATTCATATTGTCGTCTTGATTAGCCATTACTACTCTTAACCTTCGTCTGAGTCTTTGCAAGGTTCGTTTGATTACTAGATCAAAGGGATATTCTGGTGTAACCGGTCTCACCCTGTTCATATACCAATGCAAAACCAAAGATTGTTAACCCTTTGAATCTTAAAGAAGAAAAATAAAAAGTGCAAGAAAATAAAAATAAAGTTGTTATTGCCAATCCCCGGCAACGATGCCAAAAACTTGTTGCGCGTAATAAGTGCTCTGCAATTATGCAAGTGTACACGTTGCAAGTTATAGTATAAAAGATATCGTCTCCACAGGGATTGGTGCCACTTCAAGAATCTAATCTCTTGCACGGTAAAAAGTAAAAGAAACACAAGTAGAAGATTGTAGGAGTTTAACTAACAACTAAACTAGAAAGCAAATAAGTAAAAGAAGTTGTAATCAAATGAGGGAGAATAGGCCAGGTTATCGTGAGTTGGGGTGTGATAGCCGATTGGATCGTCTTGGTAAAAGAGTGCAAGGGCAACTCAGTTGCGGTGGCAACTTGCACACGGGGTTGCCTGGGCGACTAGCTGGGCAACTACTTGGGCGGCTGGGCAGCAACTTCAAGGTTCGGCGGAGCATTCTTCAATGGTTTCTTCTTATCCCTAAGTTGAAACTCTAGCTATTTGTGTATGCCTTGATAATACATCCCTGCGTGAATCAAGGGTGAACAACAATCAATCTTGCGCTCCTTTTAGCCGTTGAAATCCTTAACTTATTCATAAGTCGGATTAATCTTCACCATCAATAGATTGAATAAAGGCCATACTCATTCGTTTCTTGAATCTAACTCTCCCGATATTAGATAAATATATGAAGTTACGAGATCCTCTCCCAATTCACTCGCAAACAAGAATATGAACCAAGAATGAGTAAACATTGAATTGAAAGTGCATACTCTTATTACCTAAACAAAATCCAATTGTTTCTCACAACCACAAAACATAATAACCTTATCCAAATAGATTTAGTTCATGGCTAGGTTCCAAAGAAACACAAAACAAAGAATTCCTAGCATAAACCTAATTGAACAAGAAAGAAAAAGATGAAGAATGGTTGAAGCCTTGTCGAAATCTCTCCAAAGCCTTGTCGAAATCTCCCTTGCTCTTTGTCAAAAATTCTCTCATCTCCCCCCCTTTGGAGTTAACGGCTTGATCCTTAATTTGTAGGGCTAGGTCAAAGTCTTTTTGAGGAGGAAGTTAAGTTGGAATTAAATATCTTTAAAGAATATAATTCTTTATTATATTTAAATTCCTTCTAGAACTTCTCCTATCTTCTTGGGATTTAATTTCTCTTTAACCTCTTCATCGAAATCAAACTCCTTTGGGATTTAGCTTTGCTCTATGTCATCTTGGGCTTATCTAGTCATCAATTTCGACTACCATATCATCTTATCCCTTGTCGAAAATTGCCCTGGCAACTAGCTCGACATCTCCTTCATGCATTGCCCTAGCAACTAGCTCCAACCTTGCTTTGGCAAGTGATTCTGCACACACACAAAAACACACCAAAGTAGTATCTTTTTCCACAAAATTAAGCAAAATATGAAATCAAGCTTGTCCACCAAGGAAACAATGCAAATATGCATGGATGGCTAATAATGCAACTAATATGAGCCTAAGTCTAGCAATGATATGAATAAAAAGGGTAATAAAAATAGTACTTTTGAACACTTAACATATAGGTTCCGATAAAATGATAGTTAAGAGATAATACCGATAAATAATTGATTTAATAGGAAAAAAGCTGGTAATTAATATTAATAACTTAAATACGTTAGCCACACACTTAAACGACCTTCATAAGCTTTAGGGATTGATTAAAGAATAGTAAACATCATGATTCGAGGAATCGTGTGAATGTTAATAATTGATTATACCTTGATAAATGGAATAGTATGGATTGCTTGAGACAATGAATGAGATAAATTACACACTTCTCCATAATGTATTAACAACTAGGTAAAGCTTGGGTGATTGCTTGTAATAGTAACCTTAGGGATCCTTGATGGATCGTATGTGGTTGTGCCATGTGTTGGCACTTGGTTGGTTTTGAGTTTTTGTTTGGTGGGATTCGAATACCTAGTGAGTGAGTGTTGCAACACATGAAGGTCAATCAATGTGAGATTCTGAGTGATGAAATAAAGGCCATCCGATGTAAGATTTTGGGTGATGATATTTTCTTGATGTGAGATTTCGAGCCCCGCTCGATGCGAGATTTCGAGCAAAGACTCAATATGAGATTCCGAGTATACCGCTCGATGTGAGATTCTGAGCAGCTCGATGTGAGATTTAGAGCATGGGTGGGTCTCTCAATGTCGGGTGACATTGGGCCTCACTCTTGGTTTGTTTTATTGATGTGCTTTTGATATTTGTGATGTTGCATATATGCTTGATATGTGTTTAGGCGATTATGGTAGCGCCACATGTTTATTTATCTCTTCTTATTGCTCGTACTAGCTTGCATGCTTACGTTTATGATTAGCATGGGGTATAGTAGAGTAGATGTGTACCACTGAGCTTTGTAAGCTCAGTGCTCAGAATCGTTGTTTCCGTGCGTAGGTTGCACATTGGATCATGGGATATGAGCACTATTAGACTGAGATTCTAGCATATGGTGATCTTCAGAATACGATATTTGAGTTTAGTGGGCTATGTGTTCATAAGACCTTACATGTTGGAGTTTGTATTTATTACTTGAAATTGAATTATTTAAATTGTACATTCAAATGTTTTAATTTAAATTGGAGCTCATTTGTAACATTTTATTTATTTGTATACATATATTTTAATCGTTGGTTTTAAATGTTTTTGCGAATTATTTGTTGGGTTGATCTAGTTGAAAAATTTTATGGTTTTGAGTTTGGGCTTGATGACCAAATGTGACATCCGGGTAGAGGGTGTTACAGTGACACCATCCGAAACTGTGATGCATGCAACCGTTATATCCATAATAGCATATGTTTTTAAAAAAATCACAACTGGGATACTCGTTGTAACCGAAATAGCATTCGTTGTGTCCGCAATGACAATAAATGCAACACGACCGAAAATGTGATCACAACCGTAATTTAAATTCCTAATTTAGGGCCCAATTTTTAAGTTCGCCCTAGGGCCACCAAAATGTCAGAAATGGCTATGGCTGGTTTGGAAGTTCGACACACGCGATACTTTTTAGTTAGTAAGTTGTCCAGCTTATTGATGCTTCAGGATGTAGATGTTGATCACAATGATATTCGATTTGTGTGGAGACAAGAGGTACCTCTTAAAATTCAGTGTTTCTTGTGATTTATGGTATTGGAAAGGTTGCTGACTATGGTCTTCTTGAGGAATCATGGGTGTAGCAGCGTTTTGAAAAATTATTTTGGGGCAATTTAGAAAAGCTCGTATTTTGAATAAAATTAAAGGAGTCGTCATCAGCCACTTGGTTTAGGTAGACTGGACACTGAAAAGGTAACTAGAGAAAAAAAATAAGTTCGGGAGTCGGTTATGTGTGGAGAAGGGTTAACACCCCCACCACGCCCAAAATTGGTACTTAAGGATTCGCATCGTATTTACCAAGACAAATTGAAATTCGGTTTAATTTAATGTTTAATCCCTAAAATGCATGAATGCATGGTCATACCATTCGAATATAAAAACCTCATAATTTACGGTACCAAGATGAGATGACACCTGAAGACTCGGGATGACAATCTTAATAGGATACCGAAACCTTGAGGACCTAATTCTAAACGCCACAAGATATATAATGCATGGACAAAACATATGAACATTAACATAAATAAATGGTAACATAAACATAGGCATGAATAAAATAACGAACAACCATACGTGTGTGTATATATATATATATAATATATGGATATAGTATATATAACATATAAGAAATATAGGGATGAGATATATATAACATATAAGAAATATTATGTATAAGATATAAAACTAAAATATAAATAATATAAGTATATATAACATAATAATATAAATATAGTATTAAAATATCTGAAACTATACATAGCACATAACATACTATATAATATAATAAATAAAGAAAATTATATAGATAATACGTATACATGTAAATAGATGTACATACAAACATGAGTAAAAACAGTTTTGACATAAAGTATTGTGTAATATAATAATACATGTAAATAATACTATATTAAAACAAAATATGTACCTTATACCCAGCACGATTTCTTTTTATAATATAAAATATATATATATATATATATATATATATATATATATATATATATATATACACACAATAACATACACTATAAAATATACATAAAATAATAATAGCAACCATATATTAAAAGCATATACGTAACAAACATATATGTACATATATAAACTTAACATAGCATATATATATATATATATATATATATATAAAGAAAGAACACATATATAAATAAGCATAAAAAAGCGAAATTAAATATATAAAAACAGTGCAATGAATTAAAAAGAAGAAGAAGCAAAAGGCATTAAATTAAACACATAGAAAAGGGAAAGGGGTTAACGGCTAAATAAACCATTGGTCTCGGGCTAAAATAAAATTGAAATTGAAATTTTAAGGGACCAAAAAGGGGATTTTATCACTAAAAACCGGATCAAATGTGGAAAAGGGAGGAGATTGAAAATCATTCCAAACTTAAGAGACTACGGGGCTAATTTTGAAAAACGGAAAGACTGGGGATGTTATTACGAAAATGCGAAGGTCCTTAATGAAGGGATTAAACCATTTTAAAAGGGGAACAAGTATAAAACTTAAATATTTTTTTAAACACCCCATTTCCAACCGGTTATCAAAAAAAGAGATGAGAAACTCTCTGAAATATTCAACCCAAACTCAAGTTCCGGCAGACTCTCATCGTATCGTCTGCCATCCACGCCACATCAACTCTCGCTTGCCGACAGCCGACGAACCCAAAAAATCATTTCAAACCCTTTTTTCATTTAAAATTTAAAAAAACTAACTTAGATTCCAGAAACCAAACCCATATCCTCTTTTTCCCTTTAAAAACATATTCGAAACCCTAGAAAAAAAGGGAAATGATGCAGTTCATCAGTTCTTCTCCCTCTGCCGTTAACAACCACGGCGACCCAAGACCAGAAAGGTAAAAAACCTCTTCTTTTTTCTTTTTGTCTGTTCTTATATGATATCTTTATGAGTTTTTTTAACTAAGAAGAGAAAAAATACCTCTGAAGATCTTTTTTTGTATTGATTCGAATCTAATATTACAAATGTTTTCTTTTACATCATATATATCTAATAATTTTTTTGTCTACATCAATAATCAACAATAAAGAAAAACATTATGGATGATCTTTGATCTGGCGTTTCCTCTTCTTTTTCTAATATTTTTTTGCACGATGGTTGGGAGAGGACGGTGGCAGTGCGATGGCGGCATAATTTTCAGCGACGAGACCATGTGGATGGGAAGATGAAGGGTCAGACACATGGGAGTCAAGCAGTAGCGGTCGTGGGGAGCACGTGCGCGTGTAGAAGTTGGTCGCGTCTCTTTTACTTGCATCTAGACTGTTCGATCAGATTTGATCCAACGATTAAGATTATGGAGGCTGCAGAAGAAAAAGATGGGGTTAGGATTTTGTAATTAGAATTTAGGTTTGGGCTTTAAACGGGCCATGTAACAAAAAAAGGATATTGGGTTATGTAATTGGACTTGACCATTTAATTAAGATGGGTTTTAATTTCATTTTTTGATCTATTTTATTTAATAATAATAATAATAATAATAATAAAGACCGGATGAAAATTTTATTAATTATAGCTGCTCTTCTTTGCTTATTCTTATGAAACGAGAATAAAACAAAGATCATAAGCATTGATTTTTATCCTACTTACCTGTCTGAAGCCTTGAAATCACGAGTTCTTCTCAAACTTTTTGCTTTTCCTCGGTGGACTCTTTGAGCTACAAGTGCGTAAACCTTTGTCTTTAGAAAACACCCTTATGAAAGGATTTGGGTTTTGAGAAAAACATCCTTATGGAAGGATTGAAAATTTGATTTTAAAAAAAATCCTTATGGAATGACCAAATTAAAGAATTTGATTTTAAGGATTGTTTTTAAGAAAAAAATATCCTTATGGAATGACTAAATTAAGAAATTTTATTTTTTAAAAAATATCTTTATGGAAGGATTAAATTAAAAAAAATTGATTTTAAGAAAAATATCCTTATGGAAGGATAAAAATTAAGGAATTTGTTATTAAGAAAATATCCTTATGGAAGGATTAGATTAAGAAATTTATTTTAAGCAAAACATCCTTTAGGGAAGGATACAATTAAGAAATTTGTTTTAAGAAAAATATCCTTATAGAAGGATTAAATTAAGAAATTTGTTTTAAGCAAAACATCCTTAGGGAAGGATAAAATTAATGAATTTGTTTTGAGCAATACATCCTTATGGAAGTATAAAAGTAAGGAAATGATTTTAAGAATATCTTTATGGAATGACTAAATTAAGGAATTTATTTTAAGCAAAACATCTTTATGAAATGATGAAATTAAGTAATTGATTTTTAAGAAAAGTCGTATCTTGCTTTGAGACTACCAGAAAGATAAATCTTTAAGGGATCTAACTCTTTAATATGAAGTTGCAGATCCAAGTTTTTGCTATTCTTTGAATATCTGTTAAAATAAGCAAAATGCTTTTAAGTTAGCATGCTCCTAACATAGGGATTCTTAACTACATATGATGCATGAAATTTTTAGAATTGTTAAAACAAGCTTCTGTCCCCTGATCAAGAATCCAAGCAGAAACAGAAACATAATCATACATGTAGAGAACACAAATTCACTATATATAAACATTAGAAGTTCGAACATATATAGATCAAATCAAAGTCGCTCTACATATACATCATCATCATCTAGTAAATGTTTGATCATATATACTTCATAGGCTCCCAAAAAAAGCACAAAGAATTGGAATACGTTCCTCTATATAGGACAGTCCAATTTAGATCAAAGTATCAACAGTTATATGCAAGAGTAAGACAACCGGTAGAATCAAATATCAAAATGTTTTAACATTACCCGGAGAAAGACAAACGAATTGAAAGTAAGTGTGTTCAATATCAAATCAAAGTCCGAGCCATCAAGACGAAAAAAGACCTTTCCTCTTGTTTGAAGAAACCATATAATCACAAATTGATAAGCAGACTGCCCTAAATTATTCCTCCATATTACATTACTGATGAAATTTCTCTTCCTTCCAGCAGGAGATCTATTCATCAAGTCGTCATTAGGAGGCTCGGTAGCTAATGCAAGTGCCCTCAAGTAGCCATGATCATGTTGACCCATAGAAGTTGAACAACTGTGAATTACATTACTGATGAAGTTTCCCTAAAGTGGCATTCGACTTTTTGAAGTACAACAGGTTCGAGAATTGAAGGCAATGTTGATACAGTATTCCTTATTTTCAGGGGTTCAGGACATGCTGGTTTGGAAGTTCGACACATGCCGTACTTTTCAGTTAGTAAGTTGTCCCGCTTATTGATGCTTCAGGCTGTAGATGTTGATCACAATAATATTCAATTTGTGTGGAGACAAGAGGTACCTTTTAAAATTCAGTGTTTCTTGTGGTTTTTGGTATTGGAAAGGTTGCTGACTATGGTCTTTTTGAGGAATCATGGGTTCACTATTGAGGAGGACAGGATGAATTATGTGTGGTATGGGGAAGGATTAGATGATTAGGATCACATTTTTTACTCTTGTCGAGTGGTGGCTGGGATCTGGGTATGGGCGTTACAATGTTGGAGGTTGTATTTGGTTCTCCCAAGCTGCTTGAGTGAGTTCTTGATGCATGGCTTGCACTGCTCTTTCAATGGAGTAATCAAACAATGGTATCTTGTGTGTCGTTCCACGATCTTGTGGTCCTTGTGGTTAGCTAGAAATGATGTTATTTTTAATCAAAAGAAACTATCGTTGTCTGAGGTTTTCTTAACTAAATTGCGGTCTCCCTATTGGATCAAAGCCCCGCGTGATGCGAGCATGATATTGGAATCGTAGTGGTGGAAATTCCCCTAGGAAGGTCAATCCGGGCGGTCCATAGCTGCGTGAGACCAAATGTTGCGTGGTTTGTCGCCCTTAATAAATATATTAAAATTTAATACCAATGGTTTTGCCCGAGGGAAGCTAAGTCCTGCTGGATTTGGGGGGTGCTTCTTTGACTGCTACGGTGCGATTTTGGCTTTATTATCAAGTATGATTTTTATATTATAAAAATAATTATAAATTAAATAAAAAATCAAATTCGATTCAGTTTGAGTAACCACAATTCATAAACTTAAGAACCATAAACTGTCTAAACACTTCAATTCGGATTGATTTTTCGATTATCCATACTCAGACTAAAGGGCTGGGATACTAAAATTCTTTGCACGGGTTGATGTTTCCCTTATTTTCTTTTAGGATAAAAGTTATTGAGACCATTTCCTTCCCCGCGCACGACCCTAAGCTTGCCATTTCGAGAAGCCCATTTTCATCTACAATTATACAATCGATGACTCATTTTTCTCCCACTCGGACACCCGTTGTCGTTAACTACAAGCAAAAGTTGCGTCAACGGGGAAAATGATGGTACGACAAACAAGAAATACTTCCAAGCTTATAGGAGACTCTCTAGTTGTTTCCCCAAAGTTGATTTAAAGTGGGGAAACTATTACTATAAATGGGATTTATATTTAATGAACTGAAATTTATATAAATTTGTGCAATTATTAAAAAATTATACGATGTCATTTGTTAATAAAATTCAATTATTTATATTTGTTTTTAACCTTATCTAACGAGGAATCAACATGTGATTATTTAAACATCGAAAATGTATCAAATAGGGGTGTATTTTGGATTTCGAATCTCATCGGATCGAAAATTTAAATATCCGAAATTTTCGAATCGTCAAATTAGTGATACGTATCTGATCTGAAAAAATCAAACATTCAATTTTTCGGATATCCGAGTATCCGAACTCATGACTTGGTTTAAGTATTTTTTTTTGAATTTGTCGATAATATCTATGAAAAATTTGGGTGTTCGAAAATGACAAGCAACAAATTATTGAATATAACAAGATTTGTACCTATGAAATTTCAATTGTTTATATATAACACGTAAAAATATCGAATATAACAAGATTCATATATATATAAAATTTTGAACTTTTAGATATCTTATCCGAATGTAAAGTCATTATTCTTATGTGATCTGAAATTTTCGTATATCTGATCCGAATTATTCGAAAAATAAAAAACAAATTAAATATCTAAATTATCATATCGAATCAACAGATAAACTAATTGAATCAAGAATCGAATTTTTTTACACATCCCCAATATAAAATATAAAACTCAAATCTCAAAATGAAGTTTCAAAGTAGTAATAATAGTGGAGCAAATATGAAGTAGCGGAAAGCACCAAAGACTTTGAAGGAGTAGGTAATTGGAATCAACCTAGCTTATCTTCTTCTCTTTTGTTTTTTGTTTTTTTTTTTCGAAACAGACATTCATTTCAAGGGGAAAATTACAAGAAATTTAAAAGGACCGGGTTTGAAATCCAATCCGATGAACAAGAGTCATTTTGCATTGATTTAGCAATAAAGTCAGCAGCAGAGTTCAAAGATCTGGAAATAAAAGAGAAACTACAAGAGGAGAGAGAGAGAGACATGTTGATAATATCCTTTTCAATTCCTGCAGATCCCCGAAGGGATTGACTATTATAGGCAAGCCTTTTAATCAGGCTTTCATTATCTGATTTCACAATGATATTGAGGAAGCCACCATTAACAGTGAAAGAAACACTCAATCGAATAGCTTCCGCTTCCGCAGCTGCAATCGAAAGAGAAAACACAATTTTTGAAGCTCCCCCACCATGCGACCAGAATGATCACGAATAATAGCAGCAAGGCCAGAGAATTCAGAGGAACAATCCCTAGAGGCATCGCACGAGACAATGAAGAAACCTTCACGCGGGGGAGATCACTCAATCTGACGTGGATCTGGGGGCTTGGGGATGAAACAACATCAGAAATATTCTGAAATTCGGAGAAGGCCATATCTGCTGCAATCCATATGTCAGATGGGTTGTCTATTTTTCCATTGAAAGTTAGGTTATTTCTGGACTTCCAAATCATCCAGAAAGGGAAGGCAATTCTAGGAAACGCATCAGTAATAGAAGACTGAGCACAGATATTAGCCATTGACCACCACCATTTTAAGAACCCTGGAAAACCTTCGGTTGAGGGGCAATAGTTAAAGTTTGAAGCTCTCCAAACAGCTTGAGCAAAGGGGCAAAGAATGATAATATGGTCAATACTTTCTTGACCATGGAAGCATCGGCCACATCAAGGAGAAGGATGCTTCAATCTTCTATGCAAATTGAGATTTGAGGCAACGACATTTTGTCCCACTTTTCATAAGAACGATTTGATTTTTGGAAAAACTTTTAAATTCCAGATAGATCACCAAATTTTCTTGGAGTCAGAAGAATTATATGCAGATTTAACCAATACAAACCTAAGTTATTGTGCTTCCACACTAGATTATCAGGGATAGTGGGACCTCTAATAGAAACTTTTAAGATACAATCCACTTCAAAATCAGAGAAGAGACAGTGGAGTTTTGGGGCGTTCCATTCACGTCCTTTATTGGTCAAAAGATGTGAAATCTTAAAATCACGACAGTTGAGAGGTTTACGAGAGATAATAGAGCCATTAGGCAGATTTAGCACCCACTGGTCATCCCAAATAGATACTTCGTTCCCTTTTCCAATCGTCCAAAGCAAACCATCTTTAAGAGCCGAGAGACCATCATGAATACTGCTTCAGCCCTATGATGGATTGCCGCCTTTTGGTGCATTCAGGAAACTTTCATTTGGGAAGTAGATCCCCATCAAAATCCTAAAAAAGAGAGAGCTTTGATCTTTCAGAATTCTCTAACCTTGTTTAGCAATAAGGGCTTTATTAAAGGTGTGGAGATCACGAAAGCCCATGCCTCCCAAGTCCTTGGAATTGCACATCATACCCCAGTTGATCCAGTGCATACCGCTTTGTGGTTCGGCCGAATTTCCCCACCAAAATCTTTCAATTAGAGAGTTTATGTCGTTACAGAACGATCGAAGTAAAAGGAAACTTTGCATAATGTAAGATGGGATAGCTGTGGCCACAGCTTTAATAAGAACCTCTTCTCCAGCTTGGGAGAGAAGTTTGTTTTTCCAATCTTATAGTGTTGCTCGAACTCTGTCGAAAAGAAAGCGAATAGCTTCTCTTTTGGCTCTGCCCCAAATTGAAGGGATATCAAAATAGCGACTACCTTTGTCTATTTGGGCAAACCCTAAACCCTAAATTTAGCTTATTCAACTAAAAAGACATGTCAAATCTAATTATAAGTCACTGCAGCCACAAGCTGACCTATCTTACTTGCATGCCAAAAAAAGTTAAAAACTTACTGTCCATAGTATACTACTAGTAGTAAATATATATCATCCTTTGATCAATATATATATATATATATGGATTATTATCCTATGCATTGGTTAGAATTTAAAATTTTAGTTTAGGGTTTAAAGTTAGGCATTTAGATTGTAGGGTCTAGAATTTAGAGTTTAGGGTTTAAATTTTACGTTAGAGTTGTAAGGTTTTAGGTTTAGAATTTTAGAATTTAGTTTTTAACTTGAAATTAAGTATGCTTGTGTAAAATCATTTTACGCTAACAGTATATTAAATATTCACTCATATACGTATATATCATTCATCCCTGGTAATAGCAAAGGACTAAAGATAGATGGAAATACTTAGCATCACAGGAAGAAAAGGAAGATTAAAGAGGAAGTAAATGATTAATGTCCAAAATTTATTCTCAGTAATAATAGTAATAGTAATTACCTACTAAGCAATGATAGGGAATTGAAATCTAAACTTTCCAACTCCCCTATCTCTTTCTTTCTACAAGGGAATCCAATATTTTATAGTGGACATGAACTGCACAATCCTTTTTTCAATATCTCAAATTCTGTCAATGATTTTATCCATTAAAAATATATATTAGTATGCCATGCTTGTGGACCATTCATGTAAAATCCATTGAATTCTAATACCATTTTATACAAACTATTCATTTCAAGAACAATGAAAGCTATATACACTTGATAAGGGTAAGATGAAAGTTTCAAAGAGAAACACTCATTTTGATTCTCCAACATGTGGTTTACAATATTTCCCATTTGTTATGTGGATTAATATTGGATAAAATAGCTTTCTTAACTACATGTTTTTCCTATTAAGCTTTCCAAAAAAAAAAAATCCTATTGAGCATAAAGTTTTTTCAAGTATTGGACGATGAGTTGATGCTCACCCACAGAATCTGTCAATACCAAATAGTAATTATGACAAGTGTATAGAAAGGGCAAAATTAATCATTTTTAGGCAAAAAAATTAAAGTTGTCTTTTAAAGATGAAGTATTAGGCTTTGTTTGCGGTTGAGGTGGCAAAACTAAGGTTTTGGGCAAATCAAGGTTTGAAAAATTAGCTTTTGCAAACCAAGGTTTGAGAAGCTAGTTTGGGAGGCAAGCCAAGGTTTTGACACTAAAAAACTGCCTGTTTTTTGTTGTTTCTGGGCAAACCAAGGTTTTGACACTCAAAAGCTGCCT
The DNA here is from genome assembly GCA_019671005.1 of Hibiscus mutabilis. NCBI lineage: Eukaryota > Viridiplantae > Streptophyta > Magnoliopsida > Malvales > Malvaceae > Hibiscus > Hibiscus mutabilis. Next base: position 32,696,712 of record CM033740.1, on the reverse strand, counting down.
GTTTTTGGTTGCTTCTGGCTTTTCCACCCAACCTCAACCGCAAACAGGGCCTTAGTGACTTGTAACGACTTTTGGATGAGATTTGTGTATTTCTTAATTAAAATATCTTATATGGATTGATCGATCAGTTATATTTTCAACTTATCTTGAAACATCCCAATTAGTCATCCGAAATTCAAAATGCATTTGCTTTAGCAACAACAAGACAATAAAAAAAATTATACATAACCTATATATGATTTTTGAATTATTATAAATTTTCAATAAATTTTCAATTTTTTTAATTAAATTAAACCTAGGAGTTTTTTATTATATATTTTAGATGATGTAAGATCGGATATATTTTTTTTACTAAAAGATTTAGATAAATTAAGATTTTATTGTATTTCTTTATTATTTATCTACTTGATATCCTAGTTCAGTTTAAATATGCTTCTTTGTAATACACCTTAATTTAGGATTTTACTAGTTTATAAATAGGCTCTCCTCATTTGTATTCTTCACATCATTCATTTGGAAATCAATAAATATTCTTCTACAAAATTCTATGAGAGAGTTTTGTATTTCTTGTTAAAGATTTTTTATAGTGTTCTTACTTCTGAGTGTGAGTGTCCAATTGTATTATGATGGATATTTCACGTTTTTCTCTAATGTCTATGTTATTAAGGGTAAGATCCTTAGAGGATTAAACACGAAATTATTTAATGGATGTTTGTCTAAGACATGATTTTTTAAGAAGGGATGTTGTCGTATCAAATTTAATTTATTTGTTATTTTAATTTTTTTGTTTGTTCTTCTTTTATTTATTTAGAAAATTCTTGAATTTTAACTCTTGAACCATAATTTTAAATTATTCAAGATTATCAACTGTTTATTTTGATCCAGCTTCCACTTCCTTATTATATTATAGACAAATATTAAAAGAATTAAATTTTAAGAGTAGGCCATAATAACGCATATTGAAAAAAATTGAGCCTCTAAAAGCAAGTATTGAAAAAAAAGGGTCATAATAAAAAATATTAGAAAACATTGAATTTTAAGAGTAAATCTCTAATAATAAATATTGAAAAAAAATTGAGCTCTAGTAACAAGTGTTAAAAAAATCATATCACTAAGAACAAATATTAAAAAAATAAATTTTAAGAGTAGACTCCTATAATAAATAATAAAAAGATTGGACCTTGGGCGGGCTCCTTTTGCCCATGCCCAAGGACCGCTTTGGCTATACATTGCTGTGGTTTCCATGCCTAGGTTGAGGTTGGAAGAGCTCATAGATGAATGCTTCCTCGTGAAACTTGATAGCAACTTCGGTTATGAGTCATATGTCATCGTTTTGGTATACCTTCATTCAAATTAAAGGTACTTTATTGATGAATGTTTGTTCAAATATGATTATGGATACTTATCAAGCGAGTCGATCGTGAGTTGAGTAGTGTTTGACTCGTGCTCGTTAAAAAATTTTGTTGCTCGACTCGATTCGTTGTTCGTTAAGCTCGATATATTTTTACTCAACTCGTGCTCGCTAAAATATCTCGTTGCTCGACTCGACTTGTTGGTCATTAAGCTCACCAAAATTTTCACCTTGTTTTTTTAAACATAGGTAAAATCTAGTAATACTATTAGAGCTTAATATAAACATACAAATTCAGGGGAACGTGAGGATTGTGGAGATAAATAAGCGAACATGTTATGATCGAGTTAGAGATGAAATCAATATTCGAGTGTGAGACACTTTTTAGTTTCTCAGCAATCTTCGACGAACAACAAAGGAGATAAGAACTTATAGATTTCTAAGTTTTAACTTTTAATCGTATTTTTTTATATTGAAACTGAAGGCTTTTCCTTTTCTTTTTTTTACTTTTATACATGAAGTAATTATAAAAGGAGAAGGAAAAGGAAAAGGAAAAGCTTTAATTACAATTAACTTTTTGAATTTTCGGGAAATACAAAATATTTTGAAAATGTGAAATCAAATATGTTATCGGTAAATTATCTAGCAAGTTATTATATTATTTTGGAATTTTCAACTAGCATTTAAACGTCTTAGAACATAATTTTTTAAGGTAGCCACCAGAAAATCATAAAAAAATATTATAAAAAATAATGAATTGCTCGCGAACTTATCGAGTTGAGTTGGATCTTGCCCGACTCGCTAAAACCTCGAGTCGAACTCGAACTCAAATTGAACGTTGACCGAATTTTAATTTACTCGAGCTCATAAACTAAACTGCTCAATTAACACTCTAAATATCACAATGCTATCCCTCAATCCGAACTTCTCATTAATGATGTGAAGCCTACCAAAGACGCACCACGTAAGACACACTCTGAACTATTTTTAACCCAACAAATGTGCATGTTCTTAACCCTTTTTCAAATTCATGAAAAACGCGTGGATTGAGCTGAGTTTATCGTTTCCGGGCAAAATATGATAAATTTTGAAATTATTCAACAATTTAAAATGTTGTACTTTTTTCATAATATTTTAGGTTAATTTTTTCGTGATTTTTATATGTTTCAAAACTTAAAAAATAGGTTATAAAATTTGAATTTTTTATAATATTTTATGTTGGTGATTTTTTTAGACATTTTAAATTTGTAAAAAAATAACTTAAAATGTTATCAAAAAGTCTAACATTTTAAATTGTTTGAAAAAATTTCGAAACTTATCATTTTTAGTCTTAAATTAGGTTATCATTTTTTTAGACTCTCATGTTGATTCAAGAATCTAAAACGTTATATTTTTTTATAACAAGACGCGTTTTCAGGGGTGAACTATAATGAAGTGAAAGGAGCCTGAACCCCCCCAAAAAAAATGGAAAACCAACATTTAGCCCTTCAATTTTTTAAAAGAATTACTTGATCCCTTAAAAAATAAAAATTTTAATTTAGACCTGCTAAAATTTTTAATTAAATCCCCTTTTAAAAAATTTTAAAGTTTTCAATCTCAAAATTCTAAAAACTGTAATTTAGTCCGTTGTCAAGATTCGTCATTGTACGTTTCATTCTACATGACATTCATTCAACAAATGTATGTTATTCCTATAAGGCATAAAGCTAAAAAAATAACTCTAACATTTGTTTGAATAGTCATTTTGGCTCATATTCTTTTTTAGAAGCAATTTAACCATTAATATTTTATTTTGAGTCAAAATAGCCCCTCTACGGATGAAAATTGTTAGTCAACTAATAGTAAACTACTTGAAATAACTTGACAGAATGACAAGCTAGTTAACAATAATTTTATATTTTATTTATAATTTTATAAAATTATTTTTTAACTGATGTGATATTCTTTCAAGTCAACACATTTGTTTATATAACATTGTCATATCACTGTGCACTGCCATGTAGGTTTGTCACGTCATTTCAAGTCATTTACCGTTAATTGACTAACAATTTTCATCCGCAGAGGGCCCCAAAAATAAAACGTTGAGAATTAAATTGCTTCAAAAAAGAATATGGATCAAAATAACTATTCAATCAAACGTTAAGGATATTTTTAACTATTATAATAATACGAGAATAATACAATTTCCCTGAGGCGTTTGGTTCGCAGAAAAGATCATTACCAAGGGGAATTATCTTTTCCAGAATCACATACCACGTTTGGTTTTGGAGAATTCCCTACAGAGGTAATACTATATTCCTAATAGTAGCTTCTTTTCCCTAAAATGGTGGGAATGTCATACCCTATTCTTAGGTATTAGACCATTCCTACCACTTTGGACTAAAATACCCTTAAAATAATATTGTATTCAAATAAATCATTATTTTCTATTTCTCGAACAATATTTTTTTTGTTTTGATATGTTAAAACAATTTCTTATCTAACCTAAATTATTGCATAATAAAATATATAAACCACACTCATCATTAAATAATAATAATAAATATTAGAAATAATTTTTAATATTATTTCTTCTCTAAAAAATAAAGTTTTTTATTTATATGATAAAAATATGTATTATTTAATTTTAAATCATATTACAAATTTTGTTTGAAATTTTAGATTTTAAAAAATAGTTTTTGATTTTAAAATAATGTAAATTGAGTAATAAAATATATTAATATAATATTTATAGTTAGTTATTATAGTTAGTTTATGATTTTGTTTTTCCTGTATTTTTTAAATATATAATTATAATAAATCACAAATATTTAGTGTACTATAACATTAAAAATTATATTCAATTATTTGTTTAAGAACTTTATAAAAGAAAATTATATAAATTAAAAATGATAGAAAAATATATTTCCTATAAAATTTTATTCAAATATTTTTACTTTAATATTAAATTTTGACTAGTTAAAAAGAAAATATATTACAATGATAATTTTATAAAATATACATTATGATAATCTTATAATCTATCAATTAATATGTCAAGTAATGAATCATTATAGAAATTTTATTCTTAAAGATAATATTACATTCCGTAAACCAAACACACTTAATATGGTGTCATCGAGATAGAAAACCCAAAACCTGTCCCACTGAACAGTTTAGCGGCCGAAGTGGAAGTTTGAATGCACGTTCACTCTTTTATGTCAATATGTAGTGGTTGTATTTTGCATCATTATTCGCAATTGATATAGGTTGCATGTCTCCATTAATTAGCTTAAGATAAAATCATCACCATAAAGATTAAAGGAGGAAAGATGCTTCATTCAAATCAATATAAAATGTCTAACCTGTAAAACCAAACCTAACCTACCCCCAACCACAACCCATTCCTAGTACCATGGGTAACAACCTTTTAGAAGCTTTGAACGTTCGGGTTGTTGGCTCCGGCGACAGGTACCTGGTCCTTGCCCACGGTTTCGGCACTGACCAATCGGTCTGGCAACGAATTCTCCCGCTCTTCACACCTTCGTATCGTATAATTCTATACGACCTCGTTTGTGCTGGCAGTGTCAACCCCGATTACTTCGATTTCACTAGGTACACCACTCTCGACCCCTACGTTGATGATTTGCTTAATATTCTCAATGCTCTCGGCGTTGACCGTTGCGCTTACGTCGGCCACTCTGTCTCCGCCATGATTGGTATCTTAGCTTCCATCCGCCGCCCTCAACTCTTCTCCAAACTCATCCTCATCGGCGCTTCTCCCAGGTAAAAAAAATAGAATATTGGTTTTGCTTTATTTTTCGTATGCTTTACCGGTGAAATATTGTTGGGAAATGGAATCGTCTAATTCCAGTTTAGTCCCTCTGACCAGTAAAATTATATACATAGAATGTCGAATTAAATCAGATGGATTGAAGATCAAATTTCAGGACTAAATTCGGAATTAGAGAAAATGAAAATTGTGGTTTCCAGGTTTCTTAATGAGGAGGATTACCACGGAGGGTTCGAGCAAGGTGAGATTGAGAAGGTATTTTCAGCAATGGAAGCGAATTATGAAGCTTGGGTCAACGGGTTTGCCCCACTAGCCGTGGGGGCAGATGTGCCGACAGCAGTTCGAGAGTTCAGCCGGACACTTTTCAACATGAGACCGGACATATCATTGTTTGTTTCCAGGACGGTTTTCAACAGTGATCTGAGAGGGGTACTTGGACTGGTGAGGGTACCATGTTGCGTGATCCAAACCGCCAGAGATGTGTCTGTTCCAGCTTCGGTGGCAGAGTACTTAAGGACCCATCTAGGTGGACGAACGACGGTGGAGATTTTGAGAACGGAAGGCCATTTGCCGCATTTGACCGCACCGGCGTTGCTGTCCCAAGTGCTCAGGCGTGCCCTTGTTCGGTGAGTTTCTACTTAGGGGGTGGGGTCCAGTGAGAAACTTGACAAGTGGGATTTCGACACGTGTGGAAAATTTGTGGACCTTCTTTTCTTCAAAAAGGACAAGAAAATCCACGTGGTTGTCACGTGATGATGCAATGTGTTTTTTTACTATGTTTTTCTTCTTCCAACCGTTGTTTCTTCCCTTATTTTGTTCCCTCTTCTTCTCTCCTTGATTTGATTTTACTCGCAAAAACAGTCTCAAGTTTCATTCGAAAAATAATTGTTTTAGTTGAAATACTGTATTTTCCATTTGTTGTGTCTGAAACAATCATGGTTATTACCGTGCCATTCTTCAACAGGGTTCAATGGGGAGGCATCAGTTAATCATTAGGTTTTCAAGCATGTAACATAAATCTAAACCATTAAGCTTGGAAATTGAAGGTATCCACCATCCCCTTCAAACTCCAATGCAAATTTCAAACAATTCTATACATGCATGCATATAACCTACTTATCTTATATAATTATTTTGAAGAAACCCATATCCTCCGAGTTTATCGATCTTAGCATTAATGTTGTGATTTAAAGCACCTTTAAAATACATTTTAAATGTTGGGATTCGAACTTTAACATTCATTTCACACCTAATATCATTTCTTAAGTTAGTTTTAGTAAGGGAGATTCCAGTACAGCCGAAGAACTCCAAGACTTTTGTCCAGCTAGTTGGTCCTTTGATCAGATATTTGAGACATCAACATGGAATCTGAAAAATTAAAAGATGTTTGGGAGTTCAGAAGAGATGTTATGAATAATTTCATAATGCCTAAAACCCTTGTAATGGACGATTGTTGAGAATAATCCAGTTCAACTCCAATAAAATTCTAATTCGGGTTTAAGTTGTACTACAAGTTATTCGGATCCAAATATCTTAATACCCAAGTCAAATTGATGTTTTCATATTTTAAATTAGCATTGAAAAATTGAGAACTGGTTTAAACCTTGCATTCTTTAAAATGGACAGGTCAATTACTCTAGATGTCCCAAATTATGGGTTGAATTCTAAAATTTTACAACATTCCAATTGAATCATCAAACTAAAGCATGTTCTAATCAAGTTGATAGTAGACTCGCTTATATACTTTCTTTGGAAATCCGTTGCAAAGAAATTCCTAGTAACTCGGACTTCAGGCATGGTAACTGGTAAGGATCGTAGACTCCCATTAGGTCCGAGCTTCGTCGGTGAGGAGCAGTATAGAAAGCATGAGTTTATATTCCGGAGAACATCATTGTTCATAATGTACATAGTGTGATTGGGCTAATATTAAAAAGTTTTGGGTTAACTGTCTTCATAACTGATAAAGGAGTAGGCCCAATATTGAGATAACTCGTCTATTGAAGATTTTGTTCTATACTATAAAGTTCAAGACATAGCCCCAACGAATTTCTCGAACATAGATACCTTGTTCTTATAGAAAGTTGCTTGTTTAAAAGACAACGCGGTAGTAGGAGGTAGAGGATTGGTGTTCGAAACGTTTGAAGTCTCTAGTTCTTTTTCATTATGAGAGGATATGCTTTTTGACTCATCAACGGTTCTACACGATTCATGTAGCATCTTTATCACTATAACATAACAAATAGATTGCATCAAGTAACAAGTATTTATCAGACACGAACTTTAGAGATCTAGGTGGCATGTACTACATTTAACATGCATTACGGGCTTCAGTTTAGTCCTAAAATCCATTAAATTTAAACTTTAATACCATTAAATGTAACACATCATTTTTATATAAAAAAATGTAGCACCACCTACCTTACGTGAAAACTTAATCGAACATTACTTGTTACATTCATGTATCAAATCAGTTCGGAATCAATAATTACTAAATAATATTAAGTAAATAAAAAATACTCATTACTAAATTAATAATAATAATATTTTAAAAATATTATAAGAATTACTAAATAATTAAGAATAAAATTAATTGTTAATATTTATTAAAAATAATTGATAAATATATTTGAAATATTTTAATAATTATGTTTTCAAAATAATATTAGAATATTATATCAATATTAAACAAATAAAAATGACTCATTATTAAACTTTTAATGATATTATAAGAAATATTGAATAATATTAAGAATAAAAATAATTTATAATATTTATTAAAAGGTAATTAATAAATTTATTTGAAAATTTTTATATAGTTTTTCCAAACAATTCTAAAATATTATATTAATATTAAATAAATAATGTTATTATTATTCATATTTTAATATTATTATTTTTAAAATAATATAAGAATATTAAAAATAATAAATATTATTAATTATATATTATTAATATAAGAATATAGTAGTACATATTCTTATATTAATAGTTATTAACTACAGTTTTAATCATATATAACATGTTACCACTTTTAACATTGTATTTGTCTTAGGTCAATGGTTAAGTAATACACTTTAGTTCCGTTGAACCAAATCCTCACAATCTCTTTTTTCTCTCTTTAATTTTAAAAACAAGACAACCTTGTTTTCCTTCCTAACATGCGTAGTGTTTAGTAGACAGTTAAAAAGCTTCTACCCTCTCTTTCTCTTTCCCTTTCAAACCCTCGTATCCCTTTTGGGGAGGTTGACTACAGTGGCTGTTGGAGGTCGGCCTCCCACCCCATGCTTTCTATCTCTTACCTTTCTTCTTCTTTGATCTCATTTTTCTTGCTCCAACTTCTCATCTTCTCTCCATTGGGGTGTTTCGTTGCACCTGTTTTTGGCCTGCACGCTATCTGCCTTTGACGACCACGGCTCTGCTTGGGCCCTTTTCTGAGACAGTTTTGTGGTTGCAGGCGTGAAGGGAGAGTCCTCTTTCTTCTTCTCTTCGTTTTCCTCTTTTTCCGTCTCGATTTTTGTTAGTTATTGTTTTATTGGTCTTTGTTCTGTAGGTTTCGACTTGGCGGGCGGTGTTTTGACTCTTGAAGTCTATGTCGATTGCTGACCGTCGGAGGATCTCTTGCTTTGTCTCCTTGTTCTCCTTCAGGCATCGTTGATTCAATGATCTTTCAGGATGACCCCTGTTGGATGTCTCACTACATTCCGTTCAACGTCTTCGTGCTTCTATGTCCCCAGATGTGTCATACAGTAGATGATTGGTTGTTGGCTTCGTTTGGTTCAGTTCTTCCCTTCGACTCTAGTTCGATGAGTTTTTATCACCAGGTTTTGTTTCTTCCGTGTTTTTTTCTTGTTCCGTTCTGCATGTTATCTCTTTCCCTTATTTTTTGATTATCTGTTAAACCTTCTTCTCTTTTGTTCCTCTGTATGTATGTGGTGTCCTTTATGTATGTTGTTTGCTTTTTTAATGAAGCTTGTTTTTTTGTTTAGAAAGAAAAAGACAATCTTACCCACTTTCAACAAGTCGCATGGCTTGGCCCAACGGTGGGAGCATTTACTCTTCATGCCACTGGCCTAGCTCAATACCCACCACACCCTCTATTTTTAGGGGCGTAAATAAGACGGATCGGGCCTAAATAGTATTGAGCTCAATTCTGCTTGAAAAGCTAGAACTCGTAAAGTTTGAACTCAAACTTTATAATTATTTTTATGAATTTTTTTGTGACTTTCCAAACACAATGTCAATGTGTAACACCCTAAAAATTCCCTAATTCAAAAAAAGTCCTAATTCTAGATTAACACCCTAACCAATATTCTATATCCTTTACTAATTAGGGTATCACATAAAGAATATACCAATGTATCACATTAATATTTATAAGAAAATTTATAAATTTTCTATTTTACTATTTATCGCGTAGAAATCATATTTCAAATTTTTATCCCATCAAATAAAGTCCGATTTCAGGCAGCAACTTAACAGTTATTATCTATGATATATCAGGAATATAACTGCCTAAAATAAAAATCTACCCGATTGCTCTATTTAACCTTTCCTAGTTATTATCCGTTTCTAAATCTAATATAACTACTTATCATCCACTATAAACACAAACTAGTTTGTATGTTATTACAAACCATGTATAAACTAGTATATAACGACTAATTTTAACATATACATGCCATCTAGAAACATCAAAACACATCAAAAGATGTTATTACTAATACCGTGATTATACTTTAGATAAGTAGGATGCCAACTCCTTACTCCGGTTTTTGCTTTTTACCTACGCCTGAAAACCATCAGACGCTAAGTATATACTTAGTGAGGCAATAATAATATTAAGTGCAATATAACATAACTATAACAATTGACCTATAAAATTTTCATGCATCATGATCACTAGATATGCATTACCATCATGTTAATCATGTATTAACATAATATAACCAGATATAATTTCTTACCTATATATTTGCCATAACTTTGAGAGTTTGTAACTCTTTCACCTATTTATCTATTATTTAACAATAAATCATAGCCCAAATATAAACCTATAAGGACCCTAGGTACTCGAGTCAAATATGCACCGAAGTGTTAATACACATAAGGTCGTGCCTACCATCCGCACATAAGGCTATGCTAACCATCCGCACATAAGGTTGTGCTAACCATTTACACTAAGTGTCATTTATATACACTACAGTGCTAAACAGAGTATGTAGCGTGCTGTTGGACTCTATGGCATGCCAACTATATCATGTCCCTTAATGACTTACTTGGGCATATTTTCCATATTTATTTTGATCCATGGCAATGTATATCAATATAATTTAACATTAGGCAGTTCATACCCGAAATAAAATTCATAATATAACATCATATATAACTAGTGATCCATGCATTTATATTCAACTTTTGACATATTTAGAATATGTCAATTATATGATCAATGACATAAATATCATGCCAATATATAAACAAGGTAGACTCATCTCAAGTCTTCCTAATGATGTATAAAACATTCATGTGTCATGTTATGTATGCATTGCACTCACCTGGTGCCTCACTAGTAACATTACTGTCGATTCTAACTTTACTCTTGAACTTTTTCCTTATCTTTAAACTTGCTCGTATTACGATCTTGATCTTGATCACGATCTATAAAGTCATCATTTATCAAACACATACAATTCAAAGCTCATGTTAGTATCATTCTAACATAGGCATATACTAGGAATGAAATTCCTAAAAATAATTTCGATGCTCAATCGATACTAATTTCATTTTATAACATCAATGTTTACCATAAAATGAATTCTTTTGGAATTCATCTCAATATTTCCAAATTATTTAAAAAGGTCCTCTTGCCATTAAACTTCAAATTCCATCACTTAACAACATAGTTAAGCATTCCAATAATACATCCAAGCTTAACACATTGACTTCTAGTCAATTACCATTTCAATCTCAACTTTCCCTTAATATACTAATTAGTCCTCGACACTTTACAAACTTCCAAATTGGTCCAAACAACATTCTAAACCTTGTAGAATCATTCTTACATCATTTCTAGACTTAGGTAAAATTTCCATAAATTTTCTCTAATTTCCTCCCTAAGGCCAAATATGAAAGGTCACTACATTCAAAATTTCTAACTTGATTCAAGCATGAATTCAACTTCTAAACCTCATTTCCAAGCTTCTATAATTATTCCCAAATCAAAATCAATCCAAATTTAACTTCACATCAAAACCCTAACTTTAACCAAATTAGGATTTAGCTACTTTCAAGTAGTTTCAATCATAATACAAGCTTGGATATGATTCTGCAACAACAACTTCATCAAAATCTAATCTTAAATCATCCAAATTAAACATCCAACTAAATTAGCTTAAAAATTCAAAAGAAAATTTTTCTCTTACCTTGGAGGGGGTTTCGAACAAGGGGAGAAAGATGGAGAAAAGTCTTGAAATTTCAATTCTTTTTAATTAGGCCATTTGTCATATTTTATAAAGAATTTAATAAAAAATTCATTTTATGACAAAATGACCATTTTGCCCTTGTAATCCAACGTCCCATATCTTTTTACATGTCAAAAGATTCATCCAAGGGTCAAAAATAAACCAAGAAGTTAGTGATTACCAACTTTGCCCTTGGAATTTTCCAAAATTACCATTTTGCCATTTTCATCCAATGACTAATATCCAACATGGAAAATCTTCTTTAAATCCAATGGTCCATGTTAAATCCTACCATTTTAAGACATGGAAATGACATTTTTAACCTTGCCTTATCATCCTTTAAAATATCTTGAATATTTGATTCGATCCGATTATCCAAAATATTTTTCTAAACTTTATCGCTTTATAGCCAATAATACAAACTCCGTACGAAAAATTCGGGCAACAAAAAAACATCATTCTCGGGGGTGAACTATTCATGTACGGAAACTAAAATACATAACTTTTGAAAATTACAATTTAACCCTTGAACTTTTCCAAAGTTTATACTTTAGCTACAAAACTTTTAAAATTTTCATTTTAGTCACTAGCCAAAATTTGGGATATTACAATTCTCCCACCTTAAGAAAAATTTGTCCTCGAATTTTCCTTACATACTTGGTTCAAAAAGGTACAAATACTGATTTTTCATTGCTTCCTCTGTTTCCCAAGTAGCTTCTTCTACTTTGTGATTTCTCTACAGGACTTTAACTAGAGGAATCTTTTTGCTCCTTAATTGCTTTTCTCCTCGAGCTAAAATTTTTACAGGTTCTTCATCATAAGTCAAATCTGATTCAATCTTGATCTCTTCTGGTGTAATAACATGTGAAGGATCTGATCGATATCTTCGAAGCATGGACAAATGAAATACACATGAAACATATGAAATACATGTGAAAGAAAGCTAGTTGATACGCCACTGGACCAACCCTTTTTAAGATTTCATAAGGACCAATGAATCTTGGACTAAGCTTTCCTTTTCGTCCAAAGCGTAATATCTTTTTCCAGGGTAAAACCTTTAAAAATACTTTATCTCTAACTTCGAACTCAATATCCTTTCTTTTAAGATCTGAATATGACTTTTGTCTGTCAGAAGCAGCCTTGAGATTATCTTGAATTATTTTTACCTTATTCACTATTTCTTGAACAAGATCTGGTCTGATGATTTTTCGACCCTCCAACTTGAACCAATTCGATGGTGTTCGGTATTTTCTTCCATATAATGCCTCATAAGGTGTCATCCTTATACTTGATTGATAACTGTTGTTGTAGGCAAACTCAGCTAATGGAAGATATTTTTCCCATGAACCTGCAAAATTAATTATCCATGCTCTGAGCATATCTTCAAGTATTTGAATAGTTCTTTCTGATTGTCCATTTGTTTGAGGATGAAAAGCAGTAATGAAGTGTAGCTGAGTTCTCAATGCTTCATGTAATGCACTCCAAAACCTTGAAGTGAATCTTGGATCTCTATCAGAAATAATAGACATAGGAACACCATACAATCTAACAATTTCCTTAATATATAACTCGCCAACTTGTTCAAGGGGTAATATGTTCGAACTGGTATGAAATGTGCCATTTTAGTCAATCAATCCACAATTACCCAAATCGAATCTTTTTTTTTCACAAATAGGACTGGAGCTCCCCAAAGTGATATACTAGGTCGTATAAAACCTTGATCTAGTAATTCTTGTAATTAATCCTTAAGCTCTTTAAGTTCTGTAGGAGCTATTCTGTAAGGTGACATTGATATTGGTGATGTTCCAGGAAGCACATCAATACCAAATTCTACTTCTCAATCCGAAAGTAATCTTGATAATTTATCTGGAAATTCTTGCACCGTAGGTATCTTTTCCAGGTCCGTCTTTGTTTCTGGAGTATTTATCACATGAGCTAAATATGCTTCATACTCATGTGATAATAACTTTTCAGTAATTACAGCTGACATCTCACTGCTCAAATAATTATGTGTTTTGCCTACAAATATTACTTTTGAACCATCTAGTCCTTTTAAGACTACCATTTTTAATCGACATTCAACCGTAGCATCATATGCCGATAGCCAATCCATTCAATAATGACTACAAACTCTTGAAAAGGCAATTCCATAAGGTCAACTAGAAATTCATTTTCTTGAATCTTTATAGAACACATTTTGCATATTCGACATACTTTGGCACTTTGTTATATTGGATTGATAACAACTACCTTACTCGAAATTGGTTCTATCGGAATATTTCTTTCAAGTATTACTTTAGAACTAATAAAAGAATGGGTAGAGTCTGGATCAATCAATGCAAAAATAGGTATGCCAAAGAGTTCGATCATACCTGCTACGATCTCTAAATCATCTCGATCATTAGCAGTCTTGATATTATATACCCGAGCAACAGCCTTATCTTCTCGACTAAGTATGGTCTTAGATACTTCTGGTTTGCCACCTTTGTTTCATCTGCTTTTCTAAGGCGATGCAACTGACTGATCTAGATAAAGCTCTGGACAATTTTTTTTTAAATGACTAGCTTTCCCACAATGATAGCATACCCCACCAGCGAACCAGCATTGACCAGAATGCCTCTTTCTACAGTGTTCACATTCTAGAATATAACGAAATCTGAAACCTCGAGAACTTGCAATAACAATCTGAGCCTGCTTTGATTTTCCTCCGAGGTATCCCTTTTTGGCTAAAGAAGCTGATGCTACTGGATTTTTCTATGGAAATCCTTTACTGCGTTTAAATGACGATGCAGTAAATGAACTTCCAGATCTTTTTCCAGTTTGAACTTGTTTCCCCACTTTTTCCTCAAGATCCACTTTTTAATAGCTTTTGCTCGATTCACTATCTCTTGGAAAATGGTAAAATTGAGAGAAACTAATACCCTTTTATATTGAGAATCTAACCCAGCTATGAATTTATCAATTCTGGACTTTTCGGTTTAAAGAAACTCTACCGCAAATCAGCTCAGTCTATTAAACTCACATTCGTATTCATAGACTGTCATGCCCGATTGTTTCAGATCCAGGAACTGCTGCCTCATTTTTTCGATGAATAGGTCCCCAATATATTTTTCTTTGAATTTTTTCAGAAAGAATTCCCATGTAATCTGTTCTAGAGGAACCCGTGTAGTGACTACATTCTACCACACACTGGCTTGCTCCATTAGCAAGGATACAACTCCTTCTAACTTTTCTTGATCATCACATGGAATCCTGCTCATCATGATCTTAATATCGTTTATCCAGTAATCATTGGCCATAGGATCTGCATCAGTATCACCTCGAAATTTTGGTGCTTTCATTTTCCTTAATTCCTTTAGAACTGATATTGGTGCTCGCCGATTTACAATAAGCATCCAATGCCTGAAGAAATAAGCCTTGATCTTGCACAAACATATTTTGTTGTTCCTGAGTTGGTACCTCTACGTTTTGCTAAGCAAAAGGTGAATCCTGATTCACCTCATTACTCCCACTTTGTGTCAAGATATCATACTCAACTCCTTGACGGGATTCTTGATGATTAGACATCTGTTAATGTCACAATCATCCTTTATAAGTAAGGAGTAACAATACTAATTACTAGGCATCCAATTATATTCATATAAATATCAGTAATTTTGACATCCTAGTGGCATGCATATAATTCCGACTATTAATAAACCCGATTCATATCCAGAACCAGCTAAACTTGTAGCTCTGATACCAATAAATGTAACACCCAAACCAATATTCTATACACCTTACTAATTAGAGTATCACATAAAGAATATACCAATGTATCACATTAATATTTATAAGAAAATTTATAAATTATCTTTTTTACTATTTATCGCGTAGAATCATATTTCAAATTTTTATCCCATCAAATAAAGTCCAATTTCAGGCAGAAACTTAACAGTTCTTATCTATGATATATCAGGAATATAACTGCCTAAAATAAAAATCTACCTGATTGCTCTATTTAACCTTTTCTAGTCATTATCCGATTTAAATCGAATATAACTACTTATCATCCACTATAACATAAAACTAGTTTATATGTTATTACAAACTATGAATAAACTAGTATATAACCAACTAATTTTAACATTTACATGCCATCTAGAAATATCAAAACACATCAAAAGATGTTATTACTGCTATCGTGATTATACATCAGATAAGTAGGATGCCAACTCCTTACTCCGGTTTCTGCTTTTTACCTACGCATGAAAACCATCACACGCTAAGTATATACTTAGTGAGACAATAATAATATTTAGTGCAATATAACATAACTATAACAATTAACCTATAAAATTTTCATGCATCATGATCACTAGATATGCATTACCATCATGTTAATCATGTATTAACATAATATAACCAGATATAATTTCTTACTTATATACTTGCCATAACTTTGAGTGTTTATAACTCTTTCACCTATTTATCTATCATTTACCAATAAATCATAGACCAAATATAAACCTATGAGGACCTTGGGTACTCGAGTCAAATATGCACCGAAGAGCTAATACACATAAGGTCGTGCCCACCATCCGCATATAAGGATGTGCTAACCATCCGCACATATGGCTGTACTAACCATTTACACTAAGTGTCATTTATATACAATATAGTGCTAAATCGAGTATGCAGCGTGCTGCTGGACTTTATGGAATGCCAACTATACCATGTCCCTCAATGACTTACTTGGGCATATTTTCCATATTTATTTCATCCATGGCAATGTATATCAATATAATTTAACATTAGGCAGTTCATACCCAAAATAACATTCATAATATAACATCATATATAACTAGTTATCCATGCATTTATATTCAACTTTTGACATATTTAGAATATCTCAATTATATGATCAATGACATAAATATCATGCCAATATATAAACAAGGTAAACTCATCGCAAGTCTTCCTAATGATGTATAAAACATCCATGTATCATGTTAAGTATGCATTGCACTCACCTGGTGCATCACTAGTAACCTTATTGTCGATTCTAACTTTACTCTTGAACTTTTCCTTATCTTTAAACTTGCTCGTTTTACGATCTTGATCTCGATCACGATATATAAAGTCATCATTTACCAAACACATACAATTCAAAGCTCATGTTAGTATCATTCTAACATAGGCACATACTAGGAATGAAATTCCTAAAAATACTTTCGATGCTCAATCGATACTAATTCCATTTTATAACATCAATGTTAACCATAAAATGAATTCTTTTGGAATTCATCTCAATATTTCCAAATTATTCAAAACGGTCCCCTTGCCATTAAACTTTGAATTCCATCACTTAACAACATAGTTAAGCATTCCAATAAAACATTCAAGCTTAACACATTGACTTCTAGTCAATTACCATTTCAATCTCAACTTTCCCTTAATATACTAATTAGTCCTCGACACTTTACAAACTTCCAAATTAGTCCAAATAACATTCTAAACCTTGTAGAATCATTCTTACATCATTTCTAGCCTTAGGTAAAATTTCCATAAAATTTCTCTAATTTCCTCCCTAAGGCCGAATATGAAAGGTCACTACATTCAAAATTTCTAACTTGATTCAAGCATGAATTCAACTTCTAAACCTCATTTCCAAGCTTCTATAATTATTCCCATATCAAAATCAATCCAAAATCAACTTTACATCAAAATCCTAACTTTCACCAAATTAGGATTTAGCTACTTTTAAGTACTTTCAATCATAATACAAGCTTGGATATGATTCTACAACAACAACTTCATCAAAATTTAATCTTAATTTCATGTTTTATGCTTTCATCCAAAATCAAACTAAATTAGCTTGAAAATTCAAAAGAAAATTTTTCTCTTAACTTGGAAGGGGTTTCGAACAAGGGGAGAAAGATGGAGAAAAGTCTTGAAATTTCAATTCTTTTTAATTAGGCCATTTGTCATATTTTTTAAAGAATTTAATAAAAAATTCATTTTATGACAAAATAACCATTTTGCCCTTGTAATCCAATGTCCCACATCTTGCCACATGTCAAAAGATTCATCCAAGGGTCAAAAATAAACCAAGAAGTTAGTGATTACCAGCTTTGCCCTTGGAATTTTCCAAAATTACCATCTTGCCATTTTTCATCCAATGACTAATATCTAACATGGAAAAACTACTTTAAATCCAATGGTCCATGTTAAATCCTACCATTTTAAGACATGGAAATGATATTTTTAACCTTGTCTTATCATCCTTTAAAATATCTTGAATATCCGATTCGATCCGATTATCCGAAATATTTTTCTAAACTTTATCGCTTTATAGCCAATAATACAAACTCTGTACAAAAATCCGGGTAACACAAAAACATCATTCTAGGGGATGAACTATTCATTTACGAAACTAAAATACATAACTTTTAAAAATTACAATTTAAACCTGAACTTTTCCAAAGTTTATACTTTAGCTACAAAACTTTCAAAATTTTCATTTTAGTCACAAGCCAAAATTTTGAGATATTACTCTAGAATCCCTAATTCGGAACCCCCTAGAATTTGGGAATTCCTGGTTCAAAACCCTAATTTGAATTTATGGGTTAATTGGGCTTAAACCATATTTTAGTGACTAGTTTGCATAAAATTCGAAGTTCAGTGACTTTTCAGTAATGTTGATGAATTGGGGACCTTTAAATTGTTATTTACCCTTTTGGACAAGGTAGATAAGCTATGTTTTTCAGCCCTAATAAACCATTCTGGCACCACTTCATTTTCTACAGCCGCTCTCTCCCTAACCTCCATTTCTCTCGAAATAGCGCCTCCTCCACCTCTGTTATTCTAATCGGAGCTCCGATCAAGCCCCAAATCTCGGTCTTGTAGTGCACCGCCTCCACCTTTGTGACCAGCGTCTTTCCGTGAGTGAACCCCTACCGTCAGAGTATCTTTTTCGACCATCATTTGTGAGCATCCACCATCGAGAACCATTCGATTTTCATCTCCTCCTTGTGTTGCCGCATCTTCTCTGCCATCGTTGTTTGGGTAAGCTTCGTCTTTCCTCAGCGGGTTTGTTGTGGTCCCTTGAATGTTGTTTGTTGAGCACGAGTTGCTTGTTTTTTGGCCAGAATGATCATCGGGGTCTTCTTTTTGCGTTTACGATGAGCCGCCGCCGTCTTTGCTGATCCCTGTTGTCATCTCCTCTACCACGTCATCAAAGGGATCCATAACCCTAATCTTTGAGCATGGAATAGATGCAAGGGTTGGGCTAGCAGGTGCGACCCATTAGATAGCCCAAGACATCGAGCCTTTGTGAGTGGCTTCATTAGATGTGAACCTGACCCGTTTAATTGTGAGCCCAAATGGTGAACTGAACCGGTTATGTTAAGCCGGATCAAACCGAGTGAGCCCGTGACCTGAACTGGACCTATGAACTGAACCAACCAGACCGAGTTGACAATATTTGACTTGACGTTGATTGACCAACCCGTTGATCATTGACTAAGTTGACCTTAACCAGTTAAGTCAACGTTTTGACTTGGACAAGCATAGTTAATTTTGACCATTAACCAATAGTTGACTTTTTGGACAATTTTTATTTTGATTATTTTTGACGTCCTGAGTATGAATTTATTGTTCGTTTTTTCAAATTCGAACTCGAAAGTTCCATTTTACTTTTTATAATTAATTTATATTTAGTAATTTTAGAAGAATTAAATATTGGTTTGATTCGAGTTATTCTTGTGTTCAAGTGATTACGTTTCTAAGGCCGACGAGTTACCCACAGTTGTTTAGATCGATCGTGCACGTTTTTTGAGGTCTTCACGTGAATATTCCTTTAGTGTAGTTTGTATGCTTTTTAGTTGGTGGCTTAGTGATAGAAATTATTATTAATGTAGAGTTATCATAGTAGGTTATGATTCAGTTAGACATGAGCGTGAAACGATTCCTTTTTGACATTAGATCTATTGTTGTATAAGATGTGTTTTTTCCTGTGCTATAAATAATATATGTTTAATACAGTGTTACCTAATTCGCCCAGCACCCATGAATTTCGTTCTAATTCGAGCGTTCCAATTCACGGTTCGTTTTCGTTCCAATTCGTTTAGGAACGTGAATTGGAACAAACAAATTGATATACCGAAAAAGTTACCTTTGGGTTGACGTCAGCGGTGGCTCCGGTCATCGGACGGTGAATCTCAATGGTGGATATCCCTCTTTTAATTAGGAGAACCACATATTTTAAAATCAAGTTGATCCGACGGTGGAGAGTGTAGATCAGAAGGTAAGAAGTCAAAAAGTTCAAGATTGATTTTGAGGCCCTTTAAAAAATCCATTCCCATAGAATGAAAGAAGATGCTGATGGGAGTTGATTGGTGCCTAAATCGACGATGGGGAATGACTGGAGCGACAACGGCGACAAATTAAAGGCGCGCAAGGAATGGAGAGTTTTAGCCTTTAGGTTAAAAAATTTGTTTTTAACGATGAAGATAACAGGGAAAATGGTCTTAATATCCACATATTTTTAATAAAAATGGGGTAATTATAAGCCAGTCATTTTATGTTTTTATTTCATACAATTTTATCCTTTTTTTTTACATTTTACATTTTGTTTTATAATTTATGCTTTTACTTTTATATATGTTTTAATTATGTCATTAATTTAATTTCTACTTTTATTTATTTTTTTAATTTTAATTTCGTCCATAAGTGTTTTTAATTTAGTTTGTAAGCTTTGGGTTCATGTAATTTAGTCCCTAATTATTTATACTTTATTTAGATTTAGTTTTTTAATTTCATCATATTTGCACTTTAGTCCATGGCATCCATTTAGCCTCTATATTTATGTTATATAGTATATCATATATATTCTTATTTAATATATTCATATTTATTTGTGTATATTTTATATTTTAATTTGTAAATAATCATAATAGAATTAAA
This sequence comes from Hibiscus mutabilis, assembly GCA_019671005.1. Lineage (NCBI taxonomy): Eukaryota > Viridiplantae > Streptophyta > Magnoliopsida > Malvales > Malvaceae > Hibiscus > Hibiscus mutabilis. The sequence goes on along the minus strand of CM033740.1, from coordinate 32,676,182 downwards.
AAATTTTCTAAATAAAGTCTCACTTCACTTTCAAAGATTCATATTAATAAAAGTTTATAAGTGTTAGAAAATACTCTAAAAATATTCATATTAAATGTGTTGAGCCATTTGAAAGTTATTTGAATAATAATTGTTACTTTGGAAAAAAAAGAAAAAAATGAACATATAAATAAATTATTAAAAATTTATCAACGAACCAAATTAAATATCATCACGAATTATGATCCCAAATTGCGTTTTAAAGAAGACTACCCTCAACGAACTGCAAACGGTAAAATTAATGAATTGCGATCCTGTACTCGTTCCTCGAATCAAAGTGAACCGCGAATTAGGTAACACTAGTTTAATACTCTGCTTGATTTATTATCTGATTTGTGATTGAGAATATTTTGGTATATCATGCATAGCGTATCATACTGTGTTTTTAAATCAAACATCATATTTTTCAAAAATGAGAAACTCGTAAGAGTTCGGATTTATGATTTTCAAATCATATCATTGAGTCATGGGATCACAAAATTATTCGAAAAAAATGAGGGAAACCTCCACTCTGGAGAGGAAACCTCCACTCTGTATGATATCGGATAGTTGGGTATTGAGTTGTGCATCGGTCATCATATCATCATGATTCGTATTTACTATGTTTTTATAAAAGATTTTATCAAAAAATAAAAATATGGTTTTGTTTGTGTTTGTTTGCACTTTAGAGACACACTAAGCTCTTTAGCTTACACCCCATAGTTTTTTTTCTTATTATCAGACTCTTTTAGGCGACTTGGTATTGGAGCATCTCGTATTTTACTTGGATATTAATTCATCAATATGAACTATTTTAAATAGACTTTCATATTATTATTTAATGTTTTTGGGATATTTATGTAATTCGGACTTTGAGATTTATATTTTGGGATTATGTTTCAGCATGCATTTTTGGATTTATTTAAGATGTTTTTATTAAATATTCATAATATGTTTTAATGTTTGAGTTTCATAAATAATTGAGTTATTTTGTGATAATTATTATTATTTAATAATAATTTTATTTTATAAATAAATAAACCTAAAATATGTTACTTGAGGGAAAGTTTTCAAACGCGGCTTCCTAGATTCGACACATTTCTTTTGGGTCGGGTTTAGGGGGTTACATAAATTCTAGACAGATTTCTTAAATTTATCTTTGACTCCATTAATCATTCTAAAATTCTTGTAATTGCTTACAAACATATTTCTCTTGAATGATTAAGAATAACTTGCATTATTAGCCACCAGCTCATAGGAGTATCTTTTATGCTACATAAACTCATGTCCTCATATGTGCCGGACACTAGTGTTGGAAATAACTATTTCAAGTAAAATGAAGAGGAGAAACTACACAACACAACACATCTCAAAATAATAAAAAATAAAAAAGATGTTATGGCTTTCTCATAGCAGACACTGAAATATGAAATCACATCAGTACATACAATTCAAATATTAATATATTTTTTTGAGTATCTCGTCTCTGCTCGTTAAAAACTCGAGCCAAGTTCGAGCTTGAGTCGAGTCCAATCATGTTGAGTGTTGATAGAGTTTTGACTGAGTCGGACTCTAGTAGCTCGTGATTTGTCTCCTCTCATTTACACCCCTATTCATCTCCATTTTTTGTTCTATTTGTTTCCCGCCAATCATGTGGTGGCATGTGTCACCGTTTGATTAGAGGAAAATAAATTTATTAAATTAGGTAGTGACATGTGTCACAATCTGGTTGGATGATTAAATTCATTGAATTAAACTAAAATTAATACCAAATTGATATAATATGCGAGTAACGAGGATCAAGTGTGTAATTATATCAATTCTTTTAACTTCCACCTCAACTCCCATTTTAATTTTTAATAGTTAGTGGCTTGATTGATATCATATAAACAATTAAGTGTTCTGATTGAAAAAATAAAACCTAAAAACTCAAAAGACATAAAAAATAATATTTTCCATATATATAATTTTCCTCTTCTAAAAAACCCAATAAACATCACAAAATCCCTTTGAATATAATTTTTTTATTTCCCACAGATGTGTTTGTTGTTTTTTTTTATCATAAACCACGTAATTGGGCAGACAAATATCCATTATTTCATTTAACACTTGAAGGTTGACCTATGGTGCTTTTATCATATACAAGAAAAACAAGGCCCAAACCCATTATAACCCAAACTTGTTATTAATACACGAAATATTTTGGAATTTTTATACATACTTAATACTTGTATCCATCAATATAATAAATAAGTTGATATTTAATATAATATTTTTTTTGAAAAGTAAGTGGGCCTCGTTAAAAACTCATTTCCTAGTGAAGGGGAAAAGAGTACCCCAGTTAATATTTTATTAATTAATAAGAATCATACACCATAAGTAACATAAGATTCCAGCAATATCATTACACCAGATTACATCCAAAAACCAATGAACCCAAACTGCCCAAATCAACCTATACCAGTATATGCATGTGTAGTACCTATTTTTGGTCTCGAGTTAAATCCAATATCTTTTTTTGACTATTAAATACATTAAAATAAACCCAATATCCTTTATTACAAACCAAACCCAAATCCAACTAAACCCAATTTGATAACACAATACCCATTTAATTAATTAAACCTAACCCTAATTGCCCAAAATACTCTTAACCAAAAAGATAACTTAAACCTCTTCTTACCCTAGTCTACCAGCCGCCGCACCCTAACCCTCCAGATTCCCTCGCACATGGCCTGTCACGCGCGGCGGATCATTATCCCGTGGCCACCACTCCCCAGCCACTTGCCTAATGCCACTTGCCTAATGCCACCACAGATTGAGCCATCGTCTGCTGCTGCGCAAACTCACCACCCCAAACCTAAAAAACAGAGAAAAATGCATTATTACCCTACCACTTGTATTATTTTTAATAATTTCAAAATGGGTATAAAAACTCAAACAAACCGAATGTAATGAAGGATATTTTCGAAGATTCAAAATAAAAAAGCCTTTTTCAGTTTATTATCATCCCAAAAATATCAAACACAAAAAATATATATAAAAAAGAAAGATCGAACACATAAAAAGGGAAAGCATTGGAAAAGGTAAACATATATAAAACTCTTCAAGTTTCATTAGATCTAGGAGAATATAGAAAGTTTGAAAAAACCGAGTTTAAAATCGGGTTTAGGAACCTTACTCGAGTTAATCTGCAACTTTGCATGTTATCCGGTTGTCGTTTGCGGCGATACACAATGGAGCTTAAGGTGGCCCCTGGGTTCAAAACAAATGAAAGAGAGAGAAATGGAGAATTTTTTTAAAATCAGATGCAAATAGTTTTTTTTTTGTGAAAAGGGCTATATAAACCCTTTCCAAAATGTCGTAGTTTTGGTGCCAGCTTCCATGCTAAAAAACGACGTCGTTTCAAGCAAGATCCGACGCGGTAACCCGACCCGAGGAGGATCCGCACATTTTTAAAAAATGGGAAAATTATTTTTGATCCTCAAACTCTCAGAAGCTTTTAGTTTCGTCCTAATTTGAGGGTATAATTGCATATTGGTCCCCGATTTTTGTAAATTATTTTTTACTCTTTTATATTATTTTTAATTTAATTTTTGCACTATTTTTTATTTTCTTTAATTTTAGTACTTTATTTATGCATTTTTATATATTCGATATGTTTTATTATTTTACTTGTCTATTATTATTTTAATATGTTAATATATATGCGTATAATATAGTTATTATGTATATATAATATATTTATTATTAAGTATATTATTATTATGTAATATGTAATACATATATTTGTATATTAGTACATATAATAATATACTATTTATTTGTATATGTATATAATATGTTATATTATATTATATTATATTGTATTGTATTTATATTTTTATTTTTACCCTATGTTTATATTATTTATTTATATTAACTTTATGTTATTCTTTTACATCATTATTCATATATAACATCACATATAATATTTGGCCTTGTTGTTCCGGTATTTTTATTGGGAGTGGCATCCCAGTCTTCAGGTGTCATCTTCTCTGAATGCCGTGGATACGAAGGCAAATTTTGATTTGTTGTACCTGTACATTTTTCACTATTTACATTATTTATTTATTTTGTATTTTTTAATGTTCATGAGTTATAACGACCCAGATTTTGAAATCCAAGAGTCAGGTTAACCCAAAGGTTGGGCCTTGCATTTTAGGCCACATGTAAAGCCTTACTGGGCTAATAGCTGGTTGTTGGGCTTGTTTTGAGTTAGAGTTTGGGTTAGGATGAAGAGTCCAAAGGGTAGTATGGTAATTTGGCTTTTGGTGAGGAAAATGAGGGGAGCAAAGATTTAATTTTTTGGGCAGCCAATGTAAGAGGTGAGGTCACCTTGTCCAAGCTTGTTTCCCCCATCACTCTTTCATCCATTCTTCCTTCCACAAACAAGTTAAAGGTCCAATATTGTAGATTTTGAGTTGGAATCTCGGTTTTAAGGTTGAGGGAAGGTTGTGTGTCATTAAAAGATCTATAAAAAAAGGTAATAATCACCAAGGATGGTGGAAGAAGGGGTTTAGTAAATAAGAATAGGATTGAGGAGTTTAACCTCATTTTCTTGTTATGTTAAACCCTTTTTAGTTCTTTTTACCTATTGGCAGTGTTGTAATTCGTTTTGCAACATTTGGGTGTAGTTAAGGAGCTTGGTGAGCACTCTAAGGCTCAAGGAAAAGGGAAGGCTTGAAGCATGTGGAAATCAAGGTTTCCTGGTATTTTGAAGAATGTTAGTACACTTCAAATTCCTTGTTTCCTACATATCATAAAGATGAATGCTTTGTATGTCATTTTGATGAATTAAGTATGCTTGAATGATCTTGGTATTGTTAATGACAAAATCTAATATTGGTGTTAACAACTCGTAAAATTGGTAGAAACTGACCCTAAACACCTTCTATAAGTTGTAGGTCGAGTTTTAGGGTTTGTCAAGCTAGTTTGGGGGTTAGAGGTGTAAATTCTGAACCCCATACCTAAAAATATAGGTTTGTGTATCGATACGGTCTGGTTTGGTATTGGTACCCCTCTCTAGAAAATGAGTCGAGTTTTGAAGGGCGTACTGATACGGGTTCTTGAGTATTTGTACCCCTAGCTTAAATAGAATACCAGTAGATTGTTCGTGTATCGGTACGCTATGGGGCATATCGGTACCACTATTCCATTGCCTGAACAAGGCTTCTGTGTAATGATATGGGTAGGTGAGGGTACCGGTACGAGTGAGGATCGATACGGGAGGTTTACGTACCGATATCAGGTACCAATACAAGGGTAAGCATATCGGTATGGCTTGTGGATTTAATTCTTTTGAACCTAAAATGAGTATCGGTACCGATAGAGGAGTATCGATACCCATAGTATAGATACCCATATTGGTACTCAATAGGCAATCTGCTCAAGAAATTTAAGGTTTAGTTTGGGGGTTCCATAATTCAAGGTATAGGTAACAAAGGGTCCCCTAGAGGTATGAAATGAGTTGTAAAATGAGAAACTGGATGTCTAACCCCGTATATGAATAAATGAGAATAAAAATGATATTAATATGAGTAAACCTTATGTTGGTTAAAGTTGTTGATGTACTAATATGGTAATGATGAGTCGTGCCTTGCGTGCACTTGGTTGATGGGATTCGGATGCCCAAGAATATGTTGCAACACCATGGTAATTTGAGAGGATGGAGGTTACCGATGCTATGTGACTCGGGCCTCATTCGTGTGCGCTCGAGGGATGATTCTGAGCAAGGTGTATGTTCCGATGCTGCGTGACCCAGTCTCACCCAAGGTGTATGTTTCGATGTTGCATGACCCGGTCTCACCTAGAGTGTATATAGCGATTCTATATGACCTGGCCTCACTCCTATATGGTATAGTATGTGGGCCTTGTAGGCCCTTAATTGATTTGATAATGGATTTAATGATTGGTATGTTGATCCCATGTGTTTAAGCGATCAGAGTAGCGCCACTTGATATTCATGCTTGCTTAATCATTACTTGATTACATGCTTATGTTTATGATCTACATGAAGCATAGTAGAATAGAGGTGTATCCATTGAGCTTTCGAGCTTAACGTTTAGAATTTTTATTTCCTTACGCAGGTCTTTAGGTTGTTGCGTACTTGCAAGGAGCCATCGGAGTAGGACTTTAGCTCATCGATATGCGAAGAGTACAATGCTTAGATTTGTAGGGGCAATGTATTCATTGAACCCTTGTGTTTTTTATTTGTAACTCTTATTGACTTATTTTCATATAAAATATTTTTAATTAATATATTTTAAATTGAAGCTCCTTAGTAACATTGGAATATTTGTACAACTCTTTTTAATCTTTTATGGTTTAATGAAACTTTGGATTTGGGCTAAACTCGCTCGCAAATTTTATAAATGGGTTTGAGATTGAGCCCAATGTGACACCGAGTTTAGGGTGTTACATTTAGTTTTATTAGAGCTTAGGTTTAGCCGGTTCTAAGAACCCCATAGTAGTAGAGAGTCATAAAAAGGGTGTCTAGTGAATATATGCCCACAAATCGAAGTTATACACATATTAAGACTGAATATCCACTGGAATAACCTTGTTTGTTATCTACGCAGTTGAATATGCCTAGAAGAGTACATGATCCGGAAGCGAGTTGGGGCTCTAGAGAGGAGAGCTTCGATGAAGATTTTATCCTGAAGACCGAGGATAGGTCAAAGAGTGAGGGGCACCAAGGAGCCAATTACTTCTCTCATCTGCATAGTGAGGGCTATCCCAAGAACTCCCGCTACCCCTCGGGAAGCCCCAATCAAGATACTTAGTAGATATGATGCAACAGATTTCTTAGGGACATGACAAGATAATCCAATCAAGGCGGATCAATAGTTGAGGGATACGCGTTGGATCTTGCATCAAATGGGCCTGGAACCAAGAGACAAGTTAAAGTGTGTTCTTTCTCTTCTGAAAGAGAATGCTCGTGAGTGGTGGGATACTATGGAGTTGGGTTGGTATCCTAACCGAACCATTTGGGATGATTTTCTTAATGAGTTCGAGAAACAATATGTTGGAGAAGCCCATATAAACAATATGTTCTTTACTCTTTTGTATAAGGGAATCAACTAGTTTATGAGTATGAACAAGAGTTCTTACAGCTGAGTAGGTATGCTCTAGAACTTGTTACCACAGAGAAGATGAAATGCAAGCGGTTCAGGAAAGGGTTGCAAAAATAGATACATACGTTTTTTACAACAGACCCACCAACAAAAGTGTTCTCCGATTTGGCCGCTAGTGCAAATCCCTTGAACAAGTGCAAGGATTGACGTATAGTTGGCCTGGGGGCCATATCAATGTAAGTGGAGGAAGTTATTCCCACTCTAACCAGTCTTAGTTCTCTTCGAGGAGGAATCGAGGAAATTGGAGTTAAAGAGGTAGAGCATTGAACCAGTCAATAAGGCATGATCGCAGGTTTACCTCTACGGGGCATAGGAGGCCTAACTCCTCTTCTGCTATGGGTTCTAGAGGCTCGTCTAGAGGATCTTATGCACCAGTATGAGCCCAGTGTTGGCGTAAGCACCATGGGGAGTGCTATAGCAATGCCAAGGTATGCTATGGGTGTAGATCACCAGACCACTTCTTGAGAGATTGCCTTGAGGCTTTGGATGCCGCCTTATGTCAAAATCAGAAGAACTCTTTTGCAGTACAAAGAGGTTGTGGTTTTGCCGGAGAGGGGTGAGTCATGTGTCGGGACACTAGAGTGGTGGTACCTTTAGTCAACAACTAGAGCTCTTGTGAGATAGTATGCTGTCAAGGCACAGGGGACTACGAGGCTACCGATGTTATTTTCAAGTATGTTCACCTTGTTTTCCGTTCTTATTGTTGCTCTTGTGGATTCAGGATCTACCCATTCCTAAATCCGTAGTGGGTTATAGGAGTAGTGGGGCATACCTACCAAAGATCTTGAGGTGGGAGTTCGTGTGACTAGCCCGTTGGGGTACGATGTTCTAGTTGATAAGGTTTATAGGAGATGCCCTATAAAGGTTCAAGGTTCAGTGTTTCTTGTGGATTTAATGGTGCTACCGTTTCAGGAGTTTGATGCCAACTTAGGGATGATTTGGCTTTTCAAACACAATGCAAGTTTGGGTTGTAGGACTAAGAGTTTGAAACTCTGTATTTCGGATGGGTCTCAGCTTGTGGTTAGATGTGAAAGGAATCATTGTTTTGTAAATGTGGTGTCAGCTTTGACAGTTCAAAAGTTGATTCAACATGGTTGTGAAGTTTTTCTAGCTCATGTGGTGGATATCAGAGTTGAAAGCCTGGTGTTAGAGAATCTGCAGATGGATAGAGAGTTTGTTGATGTGTTCCCTGAGAAGCTACTCGCATTACCCCTGATAAAGAGATAGAGTTTAGAATCAAGGAGATGCATGGAACAGCACCAGTGTCGATAGCACCGTATCGTATGGCACTTACCGAGTTGAGAGAGCTAAAGAGTTAGATCCATCGTGTTACCACTTAGCAGAGTCCTGTGTTTTTAATAAACAGTCGCTACCCCCTAGTATGTGTCGCTTTCCTAATCAAAAGATAGGAGAGCACCCTTTCTCCCGAGGTTACGGGGGTCATTTTTGTCGAGTTCCTTCGACATGGCACCCTAGTATACTCTACTTGTTCACCTGTGTCGGTTTGGGGTACAGTCAGTTCAAGGATCGCCAAGAGTTATTGGAAAGGGGCTTTGTAACACCCATTTCCCGTATCCGTACACCAGGTACGAGTCGAAAATGTTACAACTTATTTAATCCAAAAATCAGGGTAATTTAACATTTTCAAAAAACTTCCCGATGGTCACCCATCCTAAAATTTTTCTAGCCCAAGCACGCTTAACTTTATTTAAAATTGACTTAAATTATTTGTTCGAGTTCAATCATAAATCAATTATCTTAGCATGCAACTCATCACCTAGTTTACTCTTAATTTTGAATCTTTCCAAAAATACCAATTATCATGAAACCAGAACGAACATTAAAGGCCAATCACACTCAAATAGGTTAAACAAGTATACATGCCACTATAAAAATCCAACCTTAATTAGGATGCCATTACTATGATTACCTGTTGAGCTTTCCCATATTGATGCAATGCTCTTCTCTCTCTCAACTTGATTTACCAATGTGTGTACAATCAAACACACGCTAAGTACAAACATAGTGAGGCATAAGATAAAAACATATATAAAATATTTTGTAATTCATGATACTTTCAAAAACAACATGATAATCATTAAATCAAATAACATGTAATGCAAGAATATTTGTATATAAGATCATATAGTTGTACTGTGTAATCATATAGCCCAAGGTAAATATCAAGTGAATAATATATGAGTCATGTACATTTTAGTACTATCATTTCTATCGACATAATGAAGTATCGGGAACATATCAACACAATGAAGTGTTGCGATCATATCAACACAATAAAGTGTTGCCATATCAACACAATGAAGTGTTGCAAAGTTTCAACGTCGTATACTGTCGACACAATAAAGTGTCAGATAAAGTGTGACTCTTATGGTATACCACTATATTGTCCAACTCAATATTATACTACCAAGGGAAACTTTAAAAATCAATTCCTGCAAAATGGCAAGGAACCCATATCCAATTTAAATCATGTAAAACATATCATATTAGAGTAGTTCATACTCCAATATGTTCTATACAATTCACATTGTGCATGCCATTTAAAAACTATATAAGTAGCTTGTCATATATATTATGCTATAAACCATTTGTAAGCATAAAGATATTCCATGATCTTTAAATCAGTAAAATAATGTATCATGCAAAACATATTATGCTATATAAAAATATTTACCTTTTAGGTTGACTTATCACAAGTCTCCCTATAAAAATGTTTGCCAACAAACATACATTTAAATACATGTATGCACGAACTCACCAGGGCCATTTGTTAGCATGCCTCACTAAATTCTACTCGATCCTTTCCTCTATAGAACCTCGAACCTTCTTTGATTCGGCCTTGACTTCATTAATCACATGAATAAGATAAAATATTTGTTAGATTCAAATCTAACAATACCTTAAACATGTTGTCTAATATAATCATTCGAATATAAAATTTCCAAATATTTTTCCTTTCTTCCTTGTATTGTTCAAAAACTCATTATGGTCCCTAGTGACCAATTTGAACTTCCAATAATTCTTCCGATTTTGCTAACTCACATTTAAATACAAAATATTTCAAATTTCATTTTTTGACAGCTTTCGCTACCTTCAAAGATTTGCTTATACCGGGCAGAATATATTCCGAATCTTAATTTTCTTTATCCTAGAAAAACTAGAATCGATAACAGTTCTAACGGTATAATCCAAATAAATTAATAAAAATCTACAAAAAATATGAAAATTCTTCAAACTCCCGTTACAGTGCTATTTTGACAAAAACTGTTATGTAATTTTTTACCTTCATTCGATTAAAAATTCATATCTTCTAACTCGGAACTCGAAATCAGTTTCCGTTTGTTGGAAATGAAACTAGACGAACACATATTTACAACGGTATCAAATTAATCATCTAACCATTTTTGTAGAATTTCTGGTGAATTTTCAAAGTCACTGCAAAAATTCAATCTTCTTCATAGCTTTCCATAATAAACATCTAATTTCTACTAACTTCTTCTTATTTTTCTACTTATCAATTTAGTCCCATAAATTGCTTCAAACTACCAATTCATCATCTTATTCATCAAATAATTATTCAAAATAATTCCCTCTAGTTTTCTTTCTTTGCCCAAAATAGTCACTAAAATGCAAAGGTAAGGATTTAAACTCTTAACTTTGCAATTTAGTCCTCAAATCAATACTACTACCTTAATTCGATTATTTTAACTAAAAATCATATTTAATCCCCATACAAGAATTCCTTTCCTATTTGGTCACTTGATTTTGACAATTTGTCAAAATGGTCCCTAATTCGATTCAACATCGGTTTAGCATTCTAACATCAATTTCACATCTCCAACATCATTAGTTACATAAATACACTCCATATTCATAAAATTCAGATTTGTTACCTTAACTTTGAAGCTTGCCAAATTGGTCCCTATAAGTTTTAACTTATGGTTTTGCTTCCAAACAACAAATCAAATATTAGATCATTAATCCAACATCACAAACCCTAAGTTAGACTTAAATCCATAAACCCTAATATTCTCCATACAAACCAAAATATGTAGGGTTTAAATCCTAACTCAATAACATGATTTTAACATCATATAAACTTGATTCCAACTTAAATTCAACCATGGAATCATAAAATTTCAAAAGCCCCAATTTTGTTCATAAATCCTAATTTCCTTCTCATGTAAAATTTCCATCAATCAATCATGTATTCCATGAATTAAAAACATCAAAAGATAGAGATTGAAGATTAGAACAACTTTGCAGTTTGAAAGGTTACTGAAAATCGAGTTTCGGGGCTTGAATTGAGCTTGGAAATTTTCTCCCTTTTCTACTCATATTTTTGAAAATATGAAAGATGAAGAAGGCTTCATCTTTCGCCTTTTAATTTTAAATCTCTTCAATTATGCCACTTGTAATATTTAAATGAATTTTAAATTCATTCAAATGGGGAAATTACAAAAGTGCCCTTTTATCCAACTGTTGAGATTGATTTTATCATCAATCAAGGGCCAAGATTTAAACTTTAAATTTCTTCTTCCAAAAAAACATCCATTGTAACTTCAAATATTTTAAAATTGCCATCCCTGCCAAATAACCAATTTGCTTTCCAACTAGTCTTTATTTACTAGTTTGCTTCAAAATTACCATTCCATTAAAATCTAACTAAATTAGTTTCTCTTCAACCAGCCACTATTCCATAAATATCATTTTATGATTTTCCATGGATTATGGAATAGCCTCTGAAATTTCAATTCAATCCGATTTCCCAATATTCACAAAATACTTCTACTACGATTTTACCTTTACCGAGCTATCGGATCTATTCCAAAAATTCTATATTTCCATAATATTCCTCATATCATCATCCTTCATCAAATGACCTAAATTTAATCTGGAATTAGTAGTTTACCAACTTTGCCCTTATGATTTTCCAAAATTACGATCTTGCCATTTTTCATCCAACGGCTCATATTTAGCATGAAAAATCAACTTAAATCCAAGGGATCATATTCTTCCAACACAAAGAAAATATCTTAGGCATGTAAAATGACATAATCAACCTTGGCTTATCATCCTTCAAAATATCCTAGATATTCGATTTGATCCTATTATCCGAATATTCTTCTAAACTTTATCGCTTTATACCCAATAATACAAACTCCGTATGAAAAATCCGGGTAACACAAAAACGTCATTCTTGGGGTTAAACTATTCATTTACGGGGTTAAAATACATAACTTTTGAAAATTACATTTTGGTCCCTAAACTTTTCCAAAGTTTGTACTTTAACCACTAAACTTTCAAAATTTACATTTTGGTCACTAACCAAAAATTTGGGATATTACAATTCTCCCCCTTTAGAAAACTCGTTCTCGAATTTTCAACACATACTTGGTTCAAAAATTGAGGAAATTGTTTTCTCATATCTTTTTCTCTTTCCCAAGTCACTTTTTGACTTCATAATTTCATCAAAGAACTTTAACAAGCGAGATCATTTTATTTCTTAATCCTTTGACTCTATGTGCCAATATCTTTACCAATTATTCCTCATAAATCAAATCCGGTTGAATCTCTATTCCCTCCGAGGTAATGATATGTAAAGGATCTAATTGATACTTCTTGAGCATCAATACATGAAATACATTATGAATCTTGTCCATTTCCAGAGGTAAGGCTAACTAATAAGCCACCAGACCAACCCTTTTTACAATCTTATATGACCCAAAGAATCTTGGACTTAGCTTCCCTTTTTGATCCAAACCATAACACCTACTTCCAAGGTGAAACTTTTAAGGAATATTTTATCCTTAACTTCATATAAATATATTTTATTTCAAGATCAACATATAATTTCCATCATTCTAAAGCAATTCTAAAAATGCTTCGAACCATTCTTACTTTATTCTTCATATCCTGAACTGAATCAAATCATATTCAATCACCTCTTAGTTCTCTTTTCATTATCCTCGGGAATATAAATCACTTCCTTGATAACATGAACATCCTTTAGACCTAACATCAAAATCTTTAATTTTTTTTTTTTTCACCTTACTGAATTCTTTCTAAGCATATCTTATCTTTTATCTATAAATCTTTTATCTCATTTGTCATAGAAAACTCTAGTTGAGGTTGTGTATTCGATACACTATTTTCCTCCAAAAATAATTAAGCATTTAATGCTTATAAGGCAAAGAATGACTTTAAGCTAAATACAACAATTGTTGTTTTAGCCTCATTACATCACTACACATCCCAACCTATTATGGGACGTATTATTGAATAAGGTGGAATCCTTACTAGATTCATATTGCACTAATACTAGTGCTACTATCAAATCTTCCTTTATTGGTAATAATATAGTAAAGTAATTTGGCCTTAGAGGAACATTATTGCTTCTTTAACTAACATCACTGAAGCTTCCTCAAGTGATATACCAAATCGTATAAAACCTTCATCTAATGACTCTTGCAACTAGATGTTTAGCTTTTTCAATCTAGTAAGAGCCATTCTGTATAGTGTAATCAATATAAGTTCAATATTGGATTAAATCCAATCTTAAACTTAGCCTCTTGATTTAGCATCAAGCTTGACGACTCCTCTTGGGAAACCCATTTAAAACACATAAACAAGAAGAATACTATCCCAGCTTACCCTTGATGCTCAGTATCCATAGCATAAGTTAAATCATTTTCATATTGATAACAAATTCCAATAAAAACTCTATATGCTCATGCATACCCATTATTACCACACTCATATGATTGGTTTTGTGGTTTTCTTGAATCTCCAACACTAATTATAAATGTCAGAGAGTTCCTAATTTTCCTTGTCTTGATTTCTTAGCAGAACTATGTAATAAATTCAGCTTGGTATTTTTTCCGGAAATCCTCACCACTTTTTAGAAGTGGTGAAATGAATAATAATTCACTATTCCCCTTTATGAGCTATAACCTCTATTTAGATATTTTTCTCATTCTGAACTCTTTCCATTGCATTCAGAATAATTTACTGCTTTATAGAATTTTTAAATTCATAACGCAGTCAGTACTTCTTTGTACCTGACCTCTAACCCTCTATGAACTGTCATAATAGACTATCATTTTGTCTGTAGGAAGCAGTTTAGAAACAATTCAACTCAGTTTATTAAACTTGCACTCATACCTGTAAATAATCCAATTGCCCTAATTAAGATGCAAGAAACTCCGTTGCATCTGTAGGATAAACTTTGTTACGGAACACTCAAAGAAAGAACTTCTAGCTAATAGACTTTTGAGTATGTACCGTAACATTACTTTATCAAATACAGGTCTAATCCTTTTCAAATGAGATAATACCTTTTCTTTTTAGTTTCCTCTGATCATCAATACTGAGTTCCTTCAACCTAACCTTTATATCCTTAAACCATAGATTAACAATCATAGGATCTCCATCAATGTCTCTCTGGAAATCTAGTGTGTCAGAACTCTCATTTCTTTTGCAATTAGTGCCTAAGCAGACTGATTCATGATCAAATCTAATGTTTGGAAGAAAAATCTTAATCCAGAACATACACATCATGTTACTCAGGTGCCTCTGCACCATGCTAAGTGTCACGGCCTTAGCCTTTAGTTCACTCGGTCGCTAAGCCGTGCGACACTTGAAAATGACTCTTCCCGATCAAGTCAGTCTTTTCTCTCGATTGATCTGCTCAAAATAAGCAAGCAACACATTAGTCCCGCGCCACAAAACCATTCTTCAAGCCATGGTCGAAACCGTAGGGCATAGCGGATGCACACAGTTGACCCCCAGCTTCCCCGTAGGAAAGAAAAACGGTTTTTATTTTTATTAGAAAAAAGAAACATCGGGTTACATTAGAAAACTCACCCACACCATCGACTTGGGCGGTAGGGGCTGCCTCGATGGTGTGTAGGATACATACCTTTACCAGTGGATCAGCCCAAACTCGCCATTGTCCACCCCTACATATATGAAAAAAAACATCATAGAAATGACCCGAGTAAACATTCTATTGTTTGAAATGAGGACACTTTTTCCTAACTAAAGAAATAATTGAAAACAAAGACTCTTCTTCCTAAAACATTGATGTGCTTGAAAATGGGGCATGGTAGAAGTGACTCGGTTGTGGCCCCGAAACTCGGTTGTGACACCATGTGAGGGGATGGCCAAAACATCCTCCCCACCTAACTTGTCGACGCCCGCCGACCGAGCTGCAAGAAACTCCTCGATTTTCTGCTTGAACGCCTTTAGGTCATGATCTCTCTCCCAACTTGTCTCTTCGGCCCGAGACCTTCCTACTTGACTAGGTACTTGCTTCTTCTTGGACACTGTAACAAACCTATCAGCAAGGATCTCCTCAACTCGACGTTCTGCTGGGGGTTTGGTACAGATATGGCCCCGATCACTCTGTCCTCGGCTAACATCTGAGGGGCTCGCATGAAAAGGCTTCAAGTTGCTCACATGGAACATAGGGTGAACTTTCATCCATGAGGGTGGCTTGATCTTGTATGAGTTATTTCCAACTTTGGCCACAATCGGTACTGGTCCTTCATACTTCCGCACCAATCACCGATCTCTATTCCGTAAGAACCGCAACTGTTCTGCCATTAGCTTCACAAGCACTAGATCGCCAACTTTGAACTGCTGGTCCCTTCGGCCACGATCCGCCCACTTCTTCATATGTTTTGCAACTTTCACTAGATAAGCCCGAGCAATCTCTGTATTTTGGCGCCACTCCTTTGCGAAATTAAAAGCTCGGGGACACTTTCCACTGTATGACTCTAGAGTGGTGTGTGGAAGCCGCTGGTCACTGACTGTCACAATTTCAAAGGGGCTTTTATTAGTAGCAGAACTCTTTTGTGAATTAAAACAAAGTTGTGCCACATCCAACAAAGAAGGCCAATTTTTCTGGTTGGCCTGGATAAAATGCCTTAAGTACTCTTCTAACAACCCATTAAAGCGCTCCGTCTGCCCATCCGTCTGGGGATGATAACTTGATGACAAATTCAGTTTGGAACCCAACATCTTGAATAACTCTCTCCAGAAATTTCCAGTGAACCAACCATCCCTGTCACTAACGATATCTTGTGGGACACCCCAATACTTTACCACATGTTTAAAGACTAACCGAGTTGTCCCCTCCGTCGAACAATATTTGGGGGCATGGATAAATGTAGCATATTTTGAGAAGCGATCCACCACCACAATGACAGCTCCAAGATCCCCCACCCGAGGCAAGTTCACTATGAAGTCGAGTGAAATGCTCTCCCAAGGTCGTGCTGGCACTAACAATGGCTCCAACAATCCTGCAGTCTTTTGTCGATCCACTTTGTCTTGCTGGCAAATAAGGCAAGTCTTGGTATAGTCCATAATATCCTGTCGCATGTGCGGCCAATAACATCCTTGTTCCAACAGGGCCAGAGTACGCCGCCAACCTTGGTGACCTGCCCAGGGAGTGTCATGGCATTCACGTAGTAGTTTCTGTCTAAGTTCTCCCGCTCTCGGGACATACATACGCGGACCTTTCGTCATTAGGATCCCATTCTCTACCCAAAAGGTCTTCGATTGGCCACTTTCCACCATCCTCAATATTGCCATCATCTGCAGATCCTTTCCCATATTCTCCATTATGAGTTCCCGGATGTCATTCGTCACCCTACTAGCTGACATAGGAGCAATCAATCTAAGGGTTGCCAGATTGGCCCTTCGACTCAACGCATCAGCTACCTGATTCTTCTTCCCAGCTTTATGCTCAAAACTGAAATCAAACTCCGCTAAGCGTTCTTGCCATCTTGCTTGCCTTGCCGATAGTTTTGATTGTGTCAGGATATGACTAGCAGTTGTGTTGTCTGTTTTAACAACAAACTTTGAGCCCAACAAATAATGCCTCCAAGCCCTGAGACAATGGATCACAGCTAGAAGTTCCTTTTTCTGAGTTGCATATCTCATCTCGGCACCACTCAACTTCCGACTCTCAAAGGCCACAGGGTGACCACCCTGCATGAGTACTCCCCCTATGGCAAAGTCAGATGCATCAGTTTCAACTTCCATTGGTTTCTCAATGTCTGGTAATACTAGGACTAGGTCGTTCATCACAACAGTTTTTAGTCCCTCAAAAGCATCTTGACACTTTTTAGACCAGACCCACTTCTCACCTTTCTTTAACAAATTGGTAAGTATAGCTGTCCTCCGAGAGTAGCCTTCAACAAACCGTCTATAATAGTTAGCTAATCCCAAGAATGATCTGAGCTCACTGACACTCTTTGGAGTCGGCCATTCTTGGATTGCCTTCACTTTTTCCTCATCCATTCGAACATGTCCCTGCCCAACGAGGTGTCCTAGGAACTTAATTTGAGTTTGGGCAAAAGAACATTTCTCCATTTTAACAAATAGCTGATTATCTCTGAGTCTCTGCAACACTAACCGCAAATGGTTTTCATGATCTGTCAAAGAGGAACTATATACCATTATATCATCCAAGTATATCACCACAAACTTGTCCAGAAATTCATGGAACACCCGGTTCATCAAGGTGCAAAAGGTTGCAGGCGCATTGGTTAGCCCAAATGGCATCACAAGAAACTCAAATGCCCCATATCGAGTAACACAAGTTATCTTCGGTTCATCTCCCTTGGCCACTCTTACCTGATGATACCCCGATCGAAGATCCAGCTTTGTAAAATATTTCGCGCCACTTAGCTGGTCGAACAAGTCCGCAACTAAGGGGATGAGATACTTGTTCCAGATAGTTACTTTGTTCAGGGCTCTATAGTCCACACACAATCTCAAGCTCCCATCATGTTTCTTCTGGAACAACACGGGCGCCCAAAATGGCGCTTTAGACGGTCGAATAAACCCAGCTTTTAACAGTTCATCGAGTTGTTTCCTCAATTCAGCTAATTCCAGAGGGTACATACGGTATGGGCATATCGTAGGAGGTTTGGCACCGGGGACCAGTTCAATCTCATGATCCACCGTCCTTCGAGGAGGGAGCCCTTCTGGCAACTGATCTGGCATGACATCTTTATAGTCCTCCAACACTCTCAAAATCCCATTTGGTACCCCTTCAAGGGTTGACTCCCCATGTAGAATAGGTAATATGAAAAAAGAAGGTTCCCCTTTTTCACCCCTTTCTTAAATTGTATTGCTAACAACAGCTTTCCTCTTCTTGGTAGAATGGTAGCGGGTACCACCCCCGGGCAATCCCCTAGAAACAATAGGCAGCTCACAGCAGGGACGGGGATGGCCTGGGCTTTTGTCATAAAATCCAGTCCCAACACAACATCAAAAGCGTCCATAGGGGAAACAGTGAGATCCACGCTTCCCTCCTAGGACCCAAGCTTGGCCCTCACCCTCTTAACACTTCCACAAATTTCGGCGGCAGCAGAATTAACTGCTTTCATCTATCCCACATCTCTAGTAATTGTTAAACCGCATCTCTTGACTTCCTCAGGTGAGATAAAAGTATCTGTTGCTCCCGTGTCAACAAGAGCCCTAGTCGCCTTCCCATTTATCACTAAGTCCACGTACATCAAGCCCTTTCCCAGTTCTTTCTTTATGTTGTCTAATTGCAATTGTAATGCACTCAGAAAACGAATGGACCCAATCCTGGCCAAATCGGTCTCACTATTCTCTGTAGGTGGGTTAGGGAGTGTGTCCTTAGGCCGTGAAAGTTCCAAAGCACTCAATGCACCACTATGTGGGCACTCAACCACGCGATGAGGCCCCTTACACAGGAAGCATGCTAGGGGTAGTCTATTTGGCCCATTCCTCGGCGTAAAGCCACCATTCCCCCTATTCTGCACTGGCTCCTTGTTTGGAAGTCCTCTCCCGGCTCCCCAAGTTATCGGCCTCTCCCCTCTAGCCGTCTTACTCCCATTACCTGCATGGTTATTGCTCCCACTAGTTGGGGCCTTGCGTTTGTTTGAGCCATCACTGTAATAGTTAAGCCGCTCGGCAGCGGCCATGGCAGCGACTACATCCTGCACCCGTTGTCTTTGAATCTCAGTTCTAGCCCATGGCTTTAGACCCTCAAGGAAAGCAAACATCTTGTCTTTCTCCGACATGTCCTTAATATCCAACATTAATGCCGCAAACTCTCTCACATAATAACGAATAGTCCCAGTATGGGTCAAATCCCTCAACTTCTTCCGAGCATTATACTCCACATTCTCCGGAAAGAAGGTAGCTATTAATTCTCGTTTCAACTAGTCCCAAATTTTAATGGAACACAAGCCATTTGTGAACTTGGACCTCCACCACAATTTGGCATCCCCTGATAAGTACATAGAAGCCATCGATACATTGTCTTCTTCTATAGAGGTGCGAGTAGCCCAAAAGTATTGTTCAATATCAAATAAGAAATTTTCAAGCTCTTTGGCATCCTTGTTCCCCTCATACCGCTGAGGCTCAGGGACCCTATTCCTCTGGCCCCTTTCCATGGTCATTGAATTTCCCACAGCCACTTCAATCAAATTAATTTGAGCCTTAAGCTCCTCTATCTCATACTTCAGAGTACTCATTGCCTCCTTTGTCTCATCAGTGAGGTGTTTCACCATGTGAGCCAACTCCTGATGAGAAATTTCAATTGCTCGAACTCGTTCACTGGTCACCACATGAGCCCTCAGGGCCGCCACCGCGGCTTCTAGCTCCTCATACCTATCGGGGTCTATGGTCCTACCCCCTTGTGCAGGCACTCTAGCGCAATGTTGCGCCGAAGTACCGCGCCACCGGGCACCTCAGTTCTCGGGACGGCTCTTGGCCCCTGATGCTTACGCGTAGTCACCATCCTTGGGTTGACTCCTACCACACTAGTTCCTGCACAGGAAGAATAATAAGCACCACAATGCCTATAATAACTCAGCACCACTGTGCTTCAAGAGGGAGTAAGCACCACTGTGCTTTTCCACTAAAAAAAACTCGACACCACTGTGCACAAGAAGCAAGAGAGCACCATTGTGCATCAAGAGAGAATAAGCACCACTGTGCTTTCCTAATAAAAAAACTAGGCACCGCTGTGCACTAGCAACAAGGAAGCACCGTTGTGCTTGAATAAAAAAAATTGAGCACCACTGTGCCACAATTATTAAAAAGCACCTCTGTGCTATTGATTACGCACCTCTGTGCTTTTCACGCAATGAACAGGCAACACCACACCCGAAATTGAGTGCAACAACCTTGCTCTGATACCACGTGTCACGGCCTTAGCCTTTAGTTCACTCGGTCTCTAAGCCGTGCGGCACTTGAAAAAGACTCTTCCCGATCAAGTCAGCCTTTTCTCTCGATTGATCTGCTCAAAATAAGCAAGCAACACATTAGTCCCGCGCCACAAAACCATTCTTCAAGCCATGGTCGAAACCGTGGGGCATAGCGGATGCACACAGTCGACCCCCAGCTTCCCCGTAGGAAAGAAAAACGGTTTTTATTTTTATTAGAAAAAAAAACATCGGGTTACATTAGAAAACTCACCCACACAATCGACTTGGGCGGTAGGGGCCGCCTCGATGGTGTGTAGGATACATACCTTTAACAGTGGATCAGCCCAAACTCTGCCGACTGTCCACCCCCTACATATATGCGAAAAAAACATCATAGAAATGACCCGAGTAAACATTCTATTGTTTGAAATGAGGACACTTTTTCCTAACTAAAGAAATAATTGAAAACAAAGACTCTTCTTCCTAAAAATTGATGTGCTTGAAAATGGGGCATGGTAGAAGTGACTCGGTTATGGCCCCGGAACTCGGTTGTGACACCATGTGAGGGGATGGCCACAACACTAAGCAAAGGGTAGAATATTATCATTAACCTTATCACTCTTTTGAATCTCTTATTGATTCACTCGCCTAAACACCTGACACGATTCTTTTACCCTTACACCTTGGAATTTAACATTATTATTATTATAATAAAGTAAGCAATTACATCCATTCCAACAAGTAAAATCATCAGAAATTCTGACATCCTAGTGGCATGTATACACTTTGACCTTTACCATACTTCGTTTAACTCCAGAACCGGCTAAAACTATAACTCTGATACCAATAAATGTAACACCCATTTCCTGTATCCGTACACCGGGTACAAGTCGAAAATGTTACAACTTCTTTAATCCAAAAATTAGGGTAATTTAAAATTTTTAGAAAACTTCTCGACGGTCACCTATCCTAAAATTTCTCTAGCCCAAGCACGCTTAACTTTATTTAAAATTGACTTAAATTATCTGTTTGAGTTCAATCATAAATTAATTATCTTAGCATGCAACTCATCACCTGAGTTTAATCTTAATTTTGAATCTTTCAATAAATACCAATTATCATGAAACTAGAACGAACATTAAAGGCCAATCACACTCAAATAGGTTAAACAAGTATACATGCCACTATAAAAATCCAACCTTGATTAGGATGTCATTACTGTGATTACCTGTTGAGCTTTCCCATATTAATGCAATACTCTTCTCACTCTCAACTTGATTTACCTACATGTGTACAATCAAACACACGCTAAATACGAACTTAGTGAGGCATAAGATAAGAACATATATAAAATACTTTGTAATGCATAATACTTTCAAAAACAACATGTTAATCATTAAATCATATAATCTGTAATGCATGAATATCTGTATATAAGATCATATAGTTGTACTGTGTAATCATATAGCCCAAGGTAAATATCAAGTGACTAATATGCGAGTCGTGTACATTTTAGTACTATCCTTTCTATCGACACAATGAAGTATCGGGAACATATTAACACAATGAAGTGTTGTGATCATATCAACACAATAAAGTGTTGCCATATCAACACAATGAAGTGTTGCAAACTTTCGACGTCATATATTGTCGACACAATGAAGTGTCAGATACAGTGCGACTCTTATGGTATACCACTATATTGTCCAACTCAATATTATACTACCAACGACAACTTTAAAAATCAATTCTTGCAAAATGGCAAGCAACCCATATCCAATTTATATCATGTAAAACATATCATATTAGAGTAGTTCATACTCCAATATGTTCTATACAATTCACATTGTGCATGCCATTTAAAAACTATATAAGTAGCTTGTCATATATATCATGTTATAAACCATTTGTAAGCATAAAGATATTCCATGATCTTTAAATCAGTAAAATAATGTATCATGCAAAATATATTATGCTATATAAAAATATTTACCTTTTAGGTTGACTTATCACAAGTCTCTCTATAAAACTGTATGTCAACAAACATACATTTAAATACATGTATGTACTTACCTGGGCCATTTGTTAGCATGCCTTACTAAATTCTACTCGATTCTTCCCTTTATAGAACCTCGAACCTTCTTTGATTCGTCCTTGACTTCATTAATCACATGAATAAGATAAAATATTTGTTAGATTCAAATCTAACATTACCTTAAACACGTTGTCTAATATATCATTCGAATATAAAATTTCCAAATATTTTTCCTTTCTTCCTTGTATTGTTCAAAAACTCATTATGGTCCCTAGTGACCAATTTGAACTTCCAATAATTCTTCCGAGCTTGCTAACTCACATTTAAATACAAAATATTTCAAATTCC
The DNA here is from genome assembly GCA_019671005.1 of Hibiscus mutabilis. Classification (NCBI taxonomy): domain Eukaryota; kingdom Viridiplantae; phylum Streptophyta; class Magnoliopsida; order Malvales; family Malvaceae; genus Hibiscus; species Hibiscus mutabilis. Next base: position 32,653,389 of record CM033740.1, on the reverse strand, counting down.
ATTTTTCTGACAGCTTGCACTACCTTCAAAGATTTGCTTATACTTGGGCAGAATACATATCGGATCTTAATTTCCTTTATACTGAAAAAACTAGATTCGATAAAAGTTCTAACGGTATAAGCCACATAAATTAATAAAATCTACAAAAATTATGAAAATTCATCAAACTCCCATCATAGTGATGTTTTGACAGAAAATGTTCTGTAAATTTTTTGACCTTCATTCGATTAAAAATTCTATCTTCTAACTCGGAACTCGAAATCAGTTTTCGTTTGTTGGAAACGAAACTAGACGAACACATCATTACAAAGGTATCAAATTAATCATCTAACCATTTTTGTAGAATTTATGGTGAATTTTCAATTTCACTGCTAAAATTCAATCTTCTTCATAGCTTTCCATAATAAACTTCTAATTTCTACTAACTTCTTCTTATTTTTCTACTTATCAATTTAGTCCCATCACTTGCTTAAAACTACCAATTCATCATCTTCTTCATCAAATAATTATTCAAAATAATTCCCTCTAGTTTTCTTTCTTTGCCCAAAATAGTCACTAAAATGCAAAGGTATGGATTTAAACTTCTTAACTTTGCAATTTAGTCATCAAATCAACACTACTACCTTAATTCGATTATTTTAACTAAAAATCATATTTAATCCCCATCCAATAATTCCTTTCCTATTTGGTCACTTGATTTTGACAATTTGTCAAAATGGTCCCTAATTCGATTCAACGTCGGTTTAGCATTCTAACATCAATTTCACATCTCCAACATCATTAATTACATAAATACACTCCATATTCATAAAATTCAGATTTGGTCCCTTATCTTTGAAGCTTGCCAAAACAGTCTCTATAAGTTTTAACTTAAGGTTTTGCTTCCAAACAACAAATCAAGCTTACTAGATCATTAATCCAACATCACAAACCCTAAGTTAGGCTTAAATCCATAAACCCTAATCTTCTCCATACAAACCAAAATATGTAGGGTTTAAATCCTAACTCAATAACATGATTTTAACATCATATAAGCTTGGTTCCAACTTAAATTCAACTATGGAATCATAAAATTTCAAAAGCCCCAATTTTGTTCATAAACCCTAATTTCCTTCTCATATAAAATTTCCATAAATCAAGCATGTATTCCATGAATTAAAAACATCAAAAGATAGAGCTTGAAGAGTAGAACAACTTTTTGGTTCGAAAGGTTACATGAAAATCGAGTTTCAGGGCTTGAATTGAGCTTGAAAATTTTCTCCCTTTCCTACTCATATTTTTTAAAATATGAAAGATGAAAAAGGCTTCATCTTTTTCCTTTTAATTTTAAATCTCTTCAATTATGCCACTTGTAATATATAAATGAATTTTAAATTCATTCAAATAGGGAAATTACAAAAATGCCCTTTTACCAACGATTGAGATTGATTTTATCATCAATCAAGGGCCAAGATTTAAACTTCAAATTTCTTCTTCCAAAAAAAATAGCCCTTGTAACTTCAAATATTTCAAAATTGCCATCCCTACCAAATAACCAATTTGCCCTCCAACTAGTCTTTATTTACTAGTTTGCTTCAAAATTACCATTCCATTAAAATCTAACTAAATTAGTTTCTCTTCAACCGGCCGTTATTCCATAAATATCATTTTATGATTTTCCATGGATTATGGAACAACCTTTGAAATTTCAATTCAATCCGATTTCCCAATATTCATAAAATACTTCTACTACGATTTTACCTTTACCGAGCTATCGGATCTATTCTGAAAATTATATATTTCCATAATATTCCTCATATCATCATCATCCTTCATCCAATGACCTAAATTTAATCTGGAATTAGTAGTTTACCAACTTTGCCCTTATGATTTTCCAAAATTACGATCTTGCCATTTTTCATCCAACGACTCATATTTGCATGGAAAATCAACTTAAATCTAAGGGTTCATATTCTTCCAACACAAAGAAAATATCTTAGGCATGTAAAATTACATAATCAACCTTGGCTTATCATCCTTCAATATATCCTAGATATTCGATTTGATCTGAATAATCTTCTGAACTTTATCGCTTTATTGCAATAATACAAACTCCATACGAAAAATCCAGGTAACACGAAAACGTCCTTATTGGGGGTAAACTATTCATTTACGGGGTTAAAATACACAACTTTTGAAATTTACACTTTGGTCCCCTGGACTTTTCCAAAGTTTACACTTTAACCCCTAAACTTTCAAATTTTACATTTTGGTCACTAACCAAAAAATTGGGATATTACAGGCTTCATCCGACTGAGCATCTCGCCTTGGGGTGCACCGGTCCTCTTTGTTAAGAAAAAGAATGGATCAATGAGGATGTGCATTGACTATCATATCTTAATAAGGTAACGGTAAAGAACCGTTACCCTTTCCCAATGATCAATGATTTGTTTGACCAGTTAAGAGGGGCTTGCGTGCTATAAAAAATTGATTTAAGATCGGGCTACTACCAGTTGAGGGTGGTAGAAGAATATGTCTAAAAGACCACTTTTAGGACATGATATGGACATTATGAGTTCTTGGTAATGCCATATGAGCTTACCAAAGCACCTGCAGCTTTTATGGATCTTATGAATCAAATTTTCTAGCCTTACCTAGACCATTTTGTGGTGGTTTTCATAGATGACATCTTGGTTTACTCGCACTCGGAGGAGGAGCACGATTTCTATCTACGTGTTGTCCTTCAGACCTTGAGAGAGAGGAAGCTTTATGCCAAGTTCAGTAAATGTGAGTTTTGGCTTTCCGAAGTGGCATTTTTGGGTCACATTATCTTTGCAGATGGAATCCGTGTTGATCCTTAGAAAATCCAAGCGGTAGTTAAGTGAAAACCTCTTAGGAATATCTCGGAAGTTCATAGTTTCTTTGGACTTGCAGGGTATTATAGGCGGTTCGTTCAAGGCTTCTCGATCATGGAGGCGTCTATGACCCAACTCCTACAAAAGGGAGTCCCTTTCGAGTGGAATGAGAAGAGACAATAGAGTTTCGAACAGTTGAAGGTGTATCTTACGAAGGCGCCGATATTGACGCAACCCGAGCCGAGAAAAGATTATGTAGTTTTCAGTGATGCCTCGTTGTGTGGGTTAGGTTGCGTTCTGATGCAAGAGGGTAAGGTTGTGGCTTGTGCCTCGTGGCAGCTTAAGCCCCATAAAAAGAATTACCCCACACATGATTCGAAATTAGCAATAATTATCTTCTCTTTAAAAATTTTAGAAACACTACCTGTACGGGGAGAAGTGTTATGTCTATACGGATCATAAAAGCTTGAAGTACCTCATCACCCAAAAAGAGTTGAACCTGAGGCAAATGAGATGGATTGAGTTGTTGAAAGATATGACTGCATCATAAGTATCATCCCCGTTAGGCCAATATGGTGGCCTATGCTTTGAACCGAAAGTCTATGTCAGATTTGAGAGTGATGTTCGCTCGATTAAGAATGACCGAGGATGGAGGGTTGTTAGCCGAACATCGAGTTGAACTTACCTTGATACAAGAGATAAGAAGGATGCAAGTTATGGACGAAGACCTTGTGGCCAAGATTGAATCAGTTCAAAGAGGCGAAGAACCTGACTTCAAGGTACGAGATGATGAATTCTTGTACTTTAAGGGCCGATTATGTGTTTCAGCATTAGATGATCTTCGGGATCGTATTCTTAGAGAGGCACACCATAGTCCGTATAATGTGCATCCCGGGAATAACAAAATGTATCAGGATCTTCGTTCTTTCTATTGGTGGCCGAGCATGAAAAGAAATATATTTGAATTTGTAACCAAGTGTCTTGCATGTCAGCAAATAAAGGCGGAGCATTAGGTTCTTTCGGGCTTGCTTCAGCCCATTCAGATTCCCTAATGAAAGTGGGATAGAGTAACAATAGATTTTGTTACGGGTTTGCCGTTGACCTAGAGAAAGCATGATGTGATTTGGGTGATCGCGGATCGTTTGACCAAGTATGTTCACTTCTTACTTGTAAGTATAGATTTCACCTTTGATTGGTTGGCTAGATTGTACATCAAGGAGATTGTAAGACTACATGGAGCACATCATCAATTATATAGATAGGGGTCCTTGTTTCACCGCTAGGCTTTGGAAGAAAATTCATGAGGCTTTGGACACCAAGTTGTATTTTAGTACAACTTTTCATCCTCAGACCGATGGTTAGTCTGAGCGAGTCATCTAGATATTGGAGGATATGCTCCGGTGTTGTGTTATCGATTTTGACAAAAGTTGGGAAGAGCAGTTACCGCTGGTTGAGTTTGCCTACAATAAAAAGTTTTCAATCGAGTATCAAAATGGCCCTCTTCGAGGCCTTGTATGGGCGTAAGTGTAGGACTCCTCTTTGTTGGACAAAGTTTAATGAGAGAAGGATTGTGGGGTCAAAACTAATTAGGCAAACTGAAGAAAAGTTTTATATCATTAAAGAAATGTTGCAAGCAGCATTTGATAATCAAAAGGCTTACGCGAATCTAAAGTGTAAGCACGTTGAGGTGATAAAGTTTTCCTCAAAGTGTCACAGTGGAAAAAAGTCATCCTCTTTGGGCAAAAAGGTAAGTTGAGTCTGAGATTTATTGGACCATATGAGATCATTGAGCGAGTCGGACATATAGCTTACCGGTTAGCCCTTCCACCCGAGATAACGCGTATCCATAATGTGTTTAACGTATCAATGTTGAGGCGTTACCGTTCGAATCCTTCACATATGGTTTCGTTTGAAGAAATCGTGATCATTCCCGATCTGACATATGAAGAGAAACCAATAAGAGTGCTTGATAGAGGACTTAATGAACTTCGCAACAAGTGTATACCCTTAGTGAAGATGTTTTATGGAGAAACCATAGGGTTGAAGAAGCCACGTGGGAGTTTGAAAAGGACATGGAGCAGCTTTACCCGCATCTGTTTCCCAAAGGTAAAATTTGAGGACAATTTTCTTAAAGGATGGGAGAGTTGTAACAACCTAAATTTCAAAATTCGAGGGTCAAGTTAACCCGAGGGTCGAGCCTTGCATTTTGGGCCATGTGTAGAGCCTTAGTGGGCTAATAGCTGGTTGTTGGGCTTTTTTGAGTTAGAGTTTGGGTTAGGATAAAGATCCCAAGGGTAGTATGGTAATTTGGCTTTTGGTGGGAAAAATGAAGGGAGCAAAAATTTAATTTTTTTAGGCAACCAATGTAAAAGGTGAGGTCACCTTGTCCAAGCTTGTTTTCCCCCATCACTCTCCCATCCATTCTTCCTTCCACAAACAAGTTAAAGGTCTAATATTGTAGATTTTGAGTTAGAATCTCGGTTTTAAGGTTGATGGAAGGTTGTGTGTCATTAAAGGATCTATAAAAAAAGGTAAAATCACCAAGGATAGTGGAAGAAGGGGTTTAGTAAAGAAGAACGAGATTGGGGAGTTTAACCTCATTTTCTTGTTATGTTAAACCTTTTTTAGTTCTCTTTTACCTATTGGCGGTGTTGTAATTTGTTTTACAACATTTGGGTGTAGTTAAGGAGGTTGGTGAACACTCTAAGGCTCAAGGAAAAGGGAAGGCTTGAAGCAGGTGGAAATCAAGGTTTGCTGGTATTTTGAAGAAGGTTAGTACACTTCCAATTATTTGTTTCCTACATATCATAAAGATGAATGCTTTGTATGTCATTTTGATGAATTAAGTCTGCTTGAATGAACTTGGTGTTGTTAATGGCAAAATCTAATATTGGTGTTAATAACTTATAAAATTGGTAGAAACCGACCCTAAACACCTTCTATAAGTTGTAGGTCGAGTTTTAGGGTTTGTAAAGCTAGTTTGGGGGTTAAAGATGTGAATTCTGAACCTCCGACCTAGAAATCTAGGTTCGCGTACCGGTACGGTCTGGTTCGGTATCGGTACCCCTCTCTAGAAAAGGATTCGAGTTTTGAAGGGCATACCGGTACGGGTTTTCGAGTATTGGTACCCCTAGCTTAAATTGAATTCCAATAGCGTGTTCGCGTATCGGTACGCTATAGGGCGTATCGGTATCGGTACCACTAATCCATACGAGAGGTTTATTGGCTTAGGTACCGATACGGGGGTAGTAAGGGTACCCGTCACGAGAGGGTTTGGGATTTAGTTCTTTTAAACCTAAAACGAGTAAGTGTATCGTACCGATGGAGGCTTGAGGATTTAGTTCTTTTAAACCAAAAAGGAGTAGTGGTCGATGGAGGAGGCAAAGTACCCAAGAAATTTGAGAGTTTACCGGTTCCAAATAGGAGTAGTGGTACTCACTAGACAATAAATGAGAAATGAGTTGTAAAGCTAAGAAACTGGATGTCTAACCCCCTATATGAATAAATGAGAATAAAAAAGATATTTAAGTTTGAGTAAACCTTGTGTTGGTTAAAATCGTTGATGTAATGATATGGTAATGATGAGTCGTGCCTTGCGTGCACTTGGTTGATGGGATCCGGATACCCAAGAATATGTTACAACACCATGGTAAGTTGAGGGGATGAAGGTTACCGATGCTATGTGACCCGGGCCTCATTCATGTGCTTTTGAGGGATGATTCGAGCAGGGTGCACATTCCGATATTGTATGACCCAGCCTCACCCAAGGTGCATATTTCGATGCTGCGTGACCCGATCTCACCCAGAGTGTATGTACCGATGTTATGTGTCCCGACCTCACTCTTATATGGTATGGTATGTGGGCCCTTAATTGATTTGATAATTGATTTAATGATTGGTATGTTAATCCCATATGTTTAGGCGATCAGAGTAACGCCACTTGATATTCATGCTCACTTAATCATTACTAGCTTATATTTATTATTTGCATAAAGCATAGTAGAATAGAAGGTGTATCCATTGAGCTTTCGAGCTCAGCGTTTGGAATTGTTATTTCCTTACACAGTCTTTAGGTTGCTACATACTTGCAAGAAGCCATTGAGTAGAATTTCATCTCATCGATATGCAAAAAGTACAATACTTAGATTTGTAGTGGCAATGTATTCATAGGACCCCTGTGTTTTGTATTTGTATCTCTTGTTCACTTATTTCCATATCAAATATTTTTAATTAATATGTTTTAAATTGAAGCTCCTTACCAACGTTGAAATATTTGTACAACTCTTTTTAATCTTTTATGGTTTATGAAATTTTAGATTTGGGCTAAACTCGCTCGTAGATTTTATAAATGGGTTTGGGCTTGAGGCCCAATGTGACACCAAGTTTAGGGTGTTACATAAATATATCTTATGCATGTAATTTTAGGCCTTATTGTTCTGGTATTTCTATTGGGAGTCATCCCAGTATCTGGATGTCATCTCCTTTGAACATTGTGAATATCAAGGCAGATTTTAACTATCATGCATACATGCATTTCGGAAATTAAATATTAAATTAAGTCAAACATTTATTTTCCTTAATAAATATAATGTGAATCTTTAGGTACCAATTTTGGGCGTAGTATGGACGTTAATTCTTCCCCAATCGTAACTAACTCCTAAACTCACTTCTGGTTGACTTTTTGATGTCCGGCCTACCTTATCCAAGTGACCGGTGGCGACTCTATTTTTTTCATTTTTTTACTATTGAAATACACGAGCTTTCTCCCCCCAAAAAAATGGGTTTCCCGAGGAAGCCCCAGATCCACAGGTCGCTACAGCATGTAAGCCAATACTTCAAATCGAAATCACCTTATTCTTGATTTAGCAAGTTGATCCGCCTCCATATTGCAAGTGCGGGGGATTAAACACAAAATGATTCCTTTCTTGTTTATAATCTCTGCAATTTCTGTTAAAGAGTGCACAAAGGCGAATGAGGATCTATCGATCCATAAATCCAGTCGACTATCGACTTGCAATCGGACACCACAATTAATCTGGACCTACTAGTCCAACTTGATGATAAATATTTCAAGATCCCAGTCTTCACCGTGACTAGTTCCAAAATCACAAGAGGATCATAACCATAGGATTCTGAGAATTGAAACAGAATATTACCTTTATCATCTCCGAGTAGACCCCATAAATCTTCCTTCAAACTCAACATGGATACGGCCCCAAAAACATTAAGTTTTAAGAAACTACATGAAGAAGGGTGCCATCTAATTAAATTGGCCTCTTTCCTGGCTGGCTTACAAAGATTATTAGACAGAGTAGGGTCAGAGATCAGACTGTCTATGGAGATATCACAACCAGGATATTTAGCCATTATCCATGTTGCAAAATGAGCCCTTACTAAAAAATACAACTGCTTTCAATCAATGTCTTTCCCTTTAAAAACAATTTCATTCCTTATCAACCATATAGACCAAATAATCACAAAAGGACTAAATGAGAACCAAAACTTGTTAGAAGATGGTACCAGTCCATTCCATGTTTCAATAAACAAACTCGGGTCTTTGAGTAGTACTGCTGCTAACCCCAACATTCCACAAAATTTCATCCATATGTTTCGGACTCCCCAACAAGAGAAAAAAAGTGAGAAACAATTTTAAGAAAGTTTTTACAAAAGGGACAAGAGTCATTCCGTATCGCCGACACCCCTCTTTTTAACAATTCAGTCTTCATCGGTACTCTGCCCCTAATCACCATCCAAATAAAATTCCAACCTTCGTGGGTGCGAAACCAAGCCACACCATGTTGTTCCACATCGCATTGTTCATCTGAGATTTATCTATCAAGGAGTGCAGTGATTTAACTGGAAAAACACCATCACTTGAACCCATCCATCTTACCCAATCGTGATCAATGTTGCTAGACTTGAATCTTCTTACGCAGCCCAGGAAATCATTCCATTGGCTTAATTCCCAGTCAAAGAAAGCACGTCGTAAGGGAATGTCCCAACTCCACCCAGATTCATCTTTATGGCCAAAATCAGATATATAACCAATTTTGTCCCCTGCTAGAGAAAAAATACGCGGAAACCTCTCCTTTAGGGTCTCATCATCCATCCAAACATCAGACCAGAAGAATTTAGATTAACCATCACCCAACCGAAGAGCAAGGTTCGAACAGATAATTCAACCAATATGATCATCCTTGAAAAAGGATTTGGATATGTCATTCCATAACCAAGAAGAAACCTTAGTTCCTGGAGGACATGGAACAAGGCTGGTGTTCTTACCCGAGACCTTAGCTGATATAACTCATAGTCATAAGCTTGTTGGTTCATTGCCGAAATGCCAGCACCACTTGCTCAAAAGGGCTCTATTCAAGATATCAAGGATCGTTATTCCCATGCTACCCTAGTTCGTAGGGGCACAAACTTGAGCCCACTTGACCCCCACAAAAAAATAGGAGATCATCTGCAAATTGTAAATGGGACACTTCTATGAAATTACCTTGGCGACCAACCATGAAACCATTAAACAGGCCTAACTGCATAGCTTTACTCAACATCAAATTCAACCAAATGAAACCGTAATCCTCTTGAGATAAACAGGCTGTTGGGGCACCATTAATTAACTGCTGAAGAAATACATTTCAAGATCCAGTCACACTACTTTCCACCAAACCCCATTTCTTTTAATACTCGGATAAGGAAATTCCAACTCATTGTGTCATATGCCTTTTGAAAATCAAAAAGAGAAGTGGTCAATTGCTTTATTAGCAACTAACCTGTCCAATATTTCCTCTTGAGATGGAAAGCCCATTACTGTTGGGGCACCTTTTGATAAAATTAATTACCAACCAAACCGATCAAAAGATCGAATGCTGAAGAAATACATTTCAAGATCCAGTCTTCAAAATTGCATTATATCCACCAAACCCCATTTTTTTAAAAACCGGATATTGAAGCCATCCAACTCATTGTGTCATATGCCTTTTGAAAATCAATTTTAAAACAACCTCTTCACCTGAACCTATATTGTAAATAATTTGCCTGTTCCACAATTTATTAAAATTCAGATTAATGTTTACCTAAAAATTTTCATTTGATCACATGGGTACAAAAGGTTTAAATCGTAACAAGACAAACGATTTGGTTGAATTCAAGTTTTTCAAATGTGAAACACCTTTGGGTTCTTATCATATAAATTACCATCTTTTACTATTACCCAAAATTAGATTTATCCATACGTTAGTATATTTTATTTTGAAATCAATGTTTGCATCATATAATATTTCAAAACCAATCAAAACGAGGAGATGGACCATGATTACATACATTAGGAGAAGGATGTTCGAACAAAACTTTGAACATAACCGATTCATTGTCAACAATTCATAGAATTCAAACAAAAGACTATTTAATCAAAGCATAGTTGACTCAGTGCTCCTTACAGGGTTTTAAATAATAGACAACTATATTAAGCTTATACAATTATTTGACAATATCTGATTAGCATTTAAAACTTACCAAAAACTATCTAAAACGGGGCATACATTTAGAACATAAAATTTCTTCAAGTTACACTAGTTTTTATAACATAACATAACTTTTTATATCACAATAAAATTACTATCAAACATCATAACCATATAGTACACAACTTCAACATAAATGACATAATTTCAACAATAATTTAAGATCCCCTAGTCATAGCAATAGCTTTTAAATATTTATGCATACCAGCAATCATCTCTTTAGCATATCAACATTTTAAACATATTCATAAGACATCTGTAAGTCAATCATAGATAGCAACATGATAACCTGACTCCCATTCACGCATGCATACAAGTTCATTACCATTCATAGAAATCATAACAGCCCACTCAATTCAAATGACCAGCATAGAGCATATTAAGAGCCTTTAGAAACCATGTTAATTACTTAATTAATTTCAAAACACATGTAACCATAAAAGATAAATGAATTGCCTTATGCATGTAACATAACTTTGTGCCACCATCTAGGAGTTCTTAAGTAAGTTACGAACTTACTTCTTGACCTTGGTGATCTTGACCAAACTCTCAAATAATCGGAAGTAAGATTACCCTGAAATATATGAAGGAATTAGAGTAAGCATTTGCTTAGAGGGGTAGCTCAAATAATCAAGTGCACAAACCAATATTTTTATGATATAACTCTATTCTTTTCTCAACTCCAATGGATCGAGGTAAGTTCCATATTTACTCGAATACAATCGCAATATATATTCATAGGGTTTAAACTTAGTATTATTTCTATATCTGTCGGATCCATATAACTTAACAAGATTGATCTAACATAAATCATCAAGGTCTTAAGATTGCAAAAAGAATAGCATTATTTCTTGATCCAATTATACACAAATATCAATTAAACATTAGCTATTTATTACTCCAGTAATTTAGTAATTCATTAGTTTAATTTATAGATTCATGATTCTTCTTAAGCAAGGCATCTCTTTAACATGGTGAGTTGAAACCAACATTATCAAACATGGCATCTCATATACATAGTTACTTTTATGTAAGTTATTTCGTACCTCATTAGTCTAGCATATAGATCTTTTGATTTATGTAAGAATTCGAATCATGCGTGTAATATTATCCAAGGATACACAAGATTCATTTACAAACTTATTACTAATCAAGAGTATTCTAAACAACATATTCATGTACACATAGGTATTCGAACAAAGTATATGTTTTAGAGCAATCAACAATATATATATATATATATTTCAAACAAAGCATATGTCCTCACCCATAAAAATATACATATCAAAAATTAAATAGATACCAATTACTTGTTTTACACGTCATTGTATAGATTCACTAAATTAGCTTATGACTTTCGTTATTTGTTTTTAGCATAACACAGATGTAACATTTCTTAATCATGACATATCATAAACGAAGCATATCATAGACATATCATATCATGGACAAAGTGTATCTTAAACATGATATATCATAATCACAATTTTACTTGCCATATAAGTTATCAAGGAAATTCTTTAATTTACTTTGAAATTTCATGTTTTTGTCTTTAATATAGCCTTGTGAATCAAGTAACAGCCCAGGTACACGAATCACCAACCAACTACCGCCAAATAAAATGGTACTCGCAGTACTGGTCAGTCCCTCCTACTGTCGCCAAGTGACCACAAAACTTCCCTCATACTGTCGCCAAGTAAGGACCCTAGTCCAGGACAATAGTCCACCCTAAACATGAGCTCTATGGACTCTATGGCATGCCAACTATACCTAAGACTAACTCGAAACCAAGGCTTCCACATTTATCTTATCTTATTTGAGACAGAAATAGATCAACTTCTTATCAGATTATCATATCAATAAAGCTTATTTCTCTTTAGGCAATAATTCACCTCGTGAGTTTCACAATATACTTTACTCATCTCATTCGACTAGCATGATTTATTCATATCAAAATCAGTATCATAATTGAACATAGCTCTGTACACATTCACATAATTATTCTTAAGCAAAGCATTTTCATATATATATATATACACAAGAGTGTTCGAATATAATATATACTTATGCATGTGAGCATTCGAACTAGCATATCTATTCACCCAATTAGATACTCAATATTCAATAGAAGAACATTACTTGTTATGTAAGACATTACAATGATCCATAAATTTAACTTATAAGCTTTCTTGATTTCTTTTTTTAATTTAACTTATTGTCATTCATTTCAAAAGCATAGATAATCCATATACATGGTTCTTAATTCATAACCTTCTTATTTGTATCATTGAATAAGCTTAACTTATTATCATCTCGTCAAGTACACATAAAGTTCACATACAAAACTTCCACTTTATAATCCTTTACTTAAACGAATAATATCATGATAAGATTACTTATCAAACACACACATAGATTTAGCTATAAGCATATCATTAAACCGGGTATTTCAACATACACTTAATATTTAGATTGAGTCCAACTATAAGCATATCACAATTAAATCTGGTTACTTCTATGGCATATCCTACAGTTTATTAATATTTAGACCCCTTTTTGTTTATCCCTTTGTTTCATCCTCTAGCCATCAAGCTTTGTCTTGTACATATACATAGTCTAAAATAAATTAAAATAATTAAATCCACCATCCTTTGCATTAATGCAAAACAATCCCAAAGGTTATATAGCCATAACATCATTCGAGACTTTAAATTAATATTTTCACATAGGGAAGGTTAACATCCATATCAATATTCAACCTACATATTTCCACATGTATACTCATAAAACATTCCACACATTGGTATACATAGTTAAATACATCAAAATAGCCTTCAGGCTTTCATTCATGCACGACCAGTCCCAAATTTAATCATGTTCACAATTATGCATACCAAAGCAGTCCATATAAAACATCAACAATTACTTATACTTGTGAAACAACCTTACGTATATATATTTTTAAATTATCAATTTTGTCCATTTTTCTTTTATCAAAAAAGCCCCACACATTTCTTTACTTTCACAAAACAGTCCATGCTTTTAATACAAAACAACCCCTTAATTTAAAAGTACAATCTGCACCCCTTTTATTATAAAAACAGCCCTGATCTTCCCCCTTGCAAAGCAGTCCCTAGAAATTACTAAATTAGTCCCAAATTTTCAAAACAATTTCTTAACAGCCTTAAAATTATAAGACAACCCCTCCCTTGTTTATTTCTTTATCACCTTTTAAAGAAAACAGTTTCAAAACATTTATGAGTGCATAAAATTGTCCCTGACATTCACGAATATCTAATTCAGTCCCTGATTCATAGATATACAATTATATATGTACACAACAGTCCTCTAATGTTTATGTATATACAAAACAGTTCCACGTAGAATCATTAGCAAGCAAAATCACCCAATTAAGCTCAAGCATCAATCATCCAACAACAGGATCTATTCGATTATTATTTTCTCTAATCCTAAAGCTCATTATCAAGCAACATATCCAATTCGACTATGTTACCAACCTCTTGCAAAGTTCTAAATCCATTCTCTAATATTTCTAACAAACATTAAAACAAAGTACTACCTTTACTTGATTAGGAAGGAAGAAAAATAAACTTACCTTTCTCCCAAGGTTATTTGGACGAGAATTCAAGCAAGGAATTTAGATGAACCATGCTTTTGCAAGCTTCCTCACTCTTTCACTAAAGATTCGGCCATGGAGAGAAAAGATAGAGGAAGATGAAGACTTGGTTTATCTTCCTCATCCAAGTGCCGAGAGATTTCCCCCTTCCCACACTTGCCTTAAACTTGGTTTGACAAGTGTACATGACCTTGCATTAGTTTTTAATTAACATGCAAACACTAACTAATCTAAATGTTCGGTTTGGTCCTTAAAAAAATTGCTATTCAATTCTTCGATTTAATCCCAACCTACTTAATAAATCTAATTGGTAACACTTCCATAGCATAGTAACATTCGATCAAATTCGTAGCTTACAACTAAGCCCTTATTTGGGATATTACACTTGATATGCCTAGGATATGTCAGTAGAGCCCCATCACTCTTGATACAATTTATCACATTGACACTTCTTCTTCCCGAAGCAGCGAGATAAAAAAATTGAGTATTCTTGTCACCTTCGAAAAGCATCAAATCCTCGCTTAGTGATGTCATTCACTTTCCTCCTTTCTATATAAGCACCATAGTTCCCCTCGGCGCTTGTTGAGAAGATCAAACAAGACATGATTAACCGACCCTACTTGTATTAGCTGTCTCAGTTCAAAAATCTTTTTCTCAATAAACTGGATTTTTTGGATAAGACCTCTTACTTTCATTCCCGACCAAGACTTCAAAGCACTTTTAGAACTCTTCAGAATACCCCCTATTCGAATGTTTGGCTTATATTGTTTCAAAACGTTGATCATCTGAATGATAGTCTCATCAAATCCATCTTCCTCATACAAATAATTGAAGTATCGAAAGGGCTTTGGGCCCTAATTAGCTTTATCCACACACAACATGATTGCATTGTGATCCGAGAGGGACTTATTCATAATGTGATAGAGTCAGAAATGCAAGGCCAAAATCTGTCGAAATCAAAAAACGGGTCCAATCTTACAAAAGTTGGGGGATCCCTATTATCAATCCAAGTAAATTTACCCCCAAGAGAGGGAGATCTATCAAGGCAGCTTCGCTTACAAAACATCTAAACAGGTTCATAAGGAACTGGTTCAAAGAAAACCTCATCTTTTCATCTGGATCCAGGAAGAGATTGAAGTCACCTCCTATTCACCATGGTATTTGCCAACTCTTCAAGAAATCAAGAAGTTCAGCTAAAAACGGTCTCTTTTCAGAGTCACACGCTGGCCCATAGACATTGATGAAACCACATCTTAAATTGCTTGTCGTGACAGTACCAATCAAAGCGATAAAACTTTTGTTAATAATTTTATCCGTTGCTTGAAAAAAATTAGATTCCCAAAGACACAGTAGACCTCTCACCGAACCAACAGCTAGAGAGAAAGCAAATTCAACACCATTCATACCCAAAATCTTCCTAATTGTACTATTAATCATTATTTCCAGTTTCATTTCTTGAATGAAAAACAACTTCGGATGATTTTTGCTAATAATCCCTCTCACGGCTCTCATCTTCTCCTTTCTCCGAATACCCCTTATGTTCCATGATAATATTGATAAATCCATAAAATAATTGAGAATAAACCAAGGAGAAAAGACTCAAATACCTTTCCTCAATTCCTCCTCACGCTCGCACACTTTTTTAATGACTGCATCCCGACCCCTTTGAAAGAAATTTCCAGAAGGTTGCTAATCTCCTAGACCTATTCTGCCTCCAGTCCAATAACTGAATCATCATTATAAATCGAATTCAGTGACCCTCTAATAGCAGCATCAGAATTACCTTCTAAAGAATCGCGCACATAGCTATGGATCCTTCTTCTAGAACTAGCTCTAAAAAACCCTCTTGAAACGAATTGATCTGGGAAAACCATAGGATTTTGTTAAAACCCAAAAGATGAAGAAGACACCATACCTGGAATCTTACGAGAGATAACTTCGAAACTATCAAGAACAACTTATACAGATATATCTGTAACACCTCTAATCCCGTGATTCAGGGATAACTCTATAGGCTTCAATTGAGGTTGAAGGGGAAGCTCTTCTAGAACCACCCTCCAGTCTGAAGGCAGATTAATTGCGGGGGAGACCATAGGCCTACGTCCACCAGCATTTTGCCAAACCATTTGGCCCAAAACTCGAAGAAGAAGTGGATCCATTAGAATTAACTGTTTAGGACAACCCAAGCCCACATTAGAGTTCTTATTATGATTTTTCCTACCTTTATTATTCTGGTAAACCTGCTGACATTCACTTTGTACACCATTATCTTCCTAATTACCACAACGTATATCTTCTATAATAATAGGAGAATCTGTGCCCACATTAACTCCTACGTTGGAAGAGCCCTCAAATTTTTGGAATCGAGGCATGTTCATCTGTGTGCCCCCTCCGCTCCCCCTGGCTGGAATTGTCCCTAGGGAAAAAGTACCAGCGCTAATACCCTCTTTACTCTTGACAAATTACTCAGAATCTGATTCCGACCAGACATCTGCGAACCTTGCCTCCTGATCACCAAGCTCTAACATTATCTTTTCCTCACTAATAATTTCTGTCTTGATTTTTATACAATATGACAAACCCATGGACGATACCCTAATATTTTTCGGAATGGTCATCGGGCTCACAGTTCTTATTATCATCCTCGCAACATCTAGTATGACTTTATTGACTATTTCTTCATCGACACAAATAAAAGTGCCCCACCGATCTCCTAAAGCTTTGAAGAAGCACTCATGCCAGCAATATAGGGGAACTCCATACAGAAGTACAGAGCAAAAATACTGTGGAACATCTTCTAGAAGTAAATGACCAATATGGTCAAACCAATAATACAACGCTTCCCTTTTGTTGCGCCAAGTCTCCTCCATATCAAGGACTGACTTAAAAGAGATAACATAGGAGACTCTATCCATATCCTGTTTTAACACTGTAACATCAATCTCGTCGTTCAGAAGGGCTCTCTAAACGAAATCCTGTTCAAAGGAGTAACACCCACCATACAACTTTTTAACCATTCAGTATCCTTCTGCGGGACTTTAAAGTCCATTAGGTTATCCTTTTTCCTATATTATTACCATCCATTACAGGGACATTGGAATCACCATTACCAGCCTTCTCGATCCTAGGATTACTTAGTAGGACCTCCTTATAAAATCTGTGGACCTTTCTCGACCCATCTACCTTACCAGCATTCTTCATTTTATCCCCAAACCTAGTGCTCCCAAACTTGTCTATATCCTTCCTAACCGGTGCCGCTCCACTCGGAGAAACCCTTGGGTTTGCATCAACAATCTTCGGACGAGGAAATCTCTCTCGAGCTACTCTTACCACAAATCCATCGATTGTAGTCTTGTCCAGCTTATCGATCTCACGATCCATATCTTCTAGACTGCCCAAAGCAACAAAAGCAAACGTAACATCCTCATACTTAACTTTTCTGTTGATACTCGGGATGTACACTCTCAAAACCCTTCCATGGTGGCTGAAAAGCTCCCTTAAAGCAATTCTGGATACCCGTCTACTAAGGTTGTCACACGAAAACTGTCCATTCATCACCCCTAGATCTGTTCCCGATCGGAACAACACACCCCAGATACTGCTGTGTTCGTGGCTTTCGCTCTGTTTTCTAACAGTCGCTCCGTTCATGGCTCCTATATTTAATATATTGATGATGTAGGATTCCGTAAACTTTCAATAAATCGCTTTATCTGTATACGTATTGTCAAATGGTTAAAAATATGTACGAACATATACTATTTTCTAATCACTTTAAGACTATTAAAAATAAATTTAAATACATTCGACTTTAAAATTTTATGATAATAACATATTATCTGCTTTATTGACAGTTTGAATTAAATCTATAATAACTAAATCAATTCCAAAGAAGAAAAACAACAAAAATATATGAACAAATTACAATAAAAAAGAAAATACAAATATGATAGAATATACGAACAGTAAATTATGGAGAGATATTAAGTTACAAATTTTGTATGAAGGGCGCGCAAAAAAATTAAATAAATTATAATTTGTTAGACTAAAATGAATATTTTGTCACTTTTAAGTATAAAAGGTTAAGAACTAAAATTGAAAGAAAAATTATCAGCTGATCTAGCGGGATAAAGTGTTAGTTGAAAGAGTCATCTCATAATATATTTGTTTTTGACAAATCCTAATTCTAATTATAATTCTATCTAGAGAGGAGCTTAGGGTAGACTCTAGGGGAAGAAATAGGTGCTCTTAGTGGGTCTGGAACCCATGACCTAAGGGAAGATGATGAAACACTCACATCTTTCTTTTCGTCCCGATGCACCTCAAGTTTCTCATAGAATTTTTATTTTTATTACTTTATTAATCATTTCTCTCTCCTCCATACATTATTTTTGTTTAATTTTAATCGACTAATCAGATGATGACACGTGTCACCACATGATTAATGAATAAAAACAAAGGATAATTAGAAAATATAATTTTGCAATTGTTGGGTTTTAGAACCCAAACCCCCATACATGATGAGGCCAAGCACTTACCAACAAAGCTAGGCCTAGAATCTGGGCTTAAAGACATTTGTAGGATCCTTAGGTCCTATTTTGATCAAAATAGGACCCCAAATCCTATATTTCCCTGTGTAGCACAATTATAGTGAACTCGTCGCACATGCATGACGAATTTTAAAAAATATTATTTTTTTATTCAAACTCGCCGTAGATGCACGACGAATTTCAATTATTTTTTTGATTTTAAATATCCGGTTTAAACCTTAATCACGGGATTAATCTAATCTCAAATCGAACTCGTCGTAGGGGTATGACAAGTTTCCCTCTATGTTAACACATCGTAACGCTTTTTACGGAAAAAAAAAAATAAGGGTAATTTTAGGGGTTTTGTAAATTAGGGTTTTATAGTTTCTTATAAGTAGATAGTTTTGTTTAGTGTTAGAACATACACAATTTTTTCAATCCCTTTTGTTCGAGCAAAGCAAAAGAGTTTATCAAGCCGTGAGGTTTTCGTAGACGACACTGAAAGAAGCAAGCTCACGCATAATTCGGAAGGTTAAAGTTAACTTTGTTAACTTTTTTAGATTACGATTATTTTTTTGAATATTATTTATTTTTTCAAATTTATTATATATGCATAATTTTTTTAATCCAAATAGTAAATTGTGTTGTAAATATTTTAATCAAAAATATTTTAAAATTCGATTGATTTGTGATGTCTTAGGCATTTAATTGCGCATAACTATTGGGGAAAATGACGTTGTTAAGACTTCAAGATTCTCACATCATGAACAACATGGAATTATTGGTAAGAATTTTATGTGTTTTTTTGCAACTTTTAATTTATTGTTTGTAAATTATAAAGTACTACTTTTTTTAATTTTGTGTTTGTAGAAAGAGAATGCAAAATTTCGGCCTCGTTTGATATGGAGCGATCTGCCAAGTCAATATATAAGGGGATTTTTGGAGAATGCCAGTTTTATGTACGCGTCAAAGATTCGTGACTTTGATACCGTGTCGGAGTTGATTAATGGGTTGGTGGAGTGTTGGATATCGGAGACGCATACCTTTCACATGCCTTGCAAGGAGTACACAATCACCCTCGAAGATGTTGCTATCCCAATTTCGGGAAGTCCAATCATTGCTCAGAATATGTATTTTGTTACTGATTACTACTTTCAGTATTAGAGGAAGACACCATTGGTGCATGCTGTTGATAATGAACGTGTGAAGCTGACATGGCTGAAGAGTGATTTTCAAGTGGATGGAAATTCCACATCGGCAGAAATTGATTGCTCGAGCCTTTATATTACTCTTTCTCGATGGTATGCTAATGCCAAACAAATCGAGTTTTCACGTGTATAAGCAGTACCTTCCATTCTTGCACACGTCGTGGGGAGCAAGAAAATTTAGTTGGGGATCAGCAATATTAGGTTTCCTGTATCGCGAGTTGTGCAAGGCAGCAACCCAGACAATAGTCAATGATAGATTCGTGCATGCCGATATTGATGGGTGTGTGGTGCTGCTACAA
Organism: Hibiscus mutabilis; assembly: GCA_019671005.1. Lineage (NCBI taxonomy): Eukaryota > Viridiplantae > Streptophyta > Magnoliopsida > Malvales > Malvaceae > Hibiscus > Hibiscus mutabilis. Next base: position 32,633,359 of record CM033740.1, on the reverse strand, counting down.
TCATGGGCCTGGTACAGGCTTCCGTTCTTAGCACCTAATTGCGATCCTCTGTTTGAATTCCTACTCGCTTCAAGGTAATAATGTTCAATCACATAATAATTTTAGATGTTATTAATGGGAAGTATGATTTCCGTATTAGTACTTTGCAGATGGAGCCAAACATTTAAGAAGAAGGCATTGAAGGTAAAAATAATTGTCAAAGTTAGAGTGAAGATTGATATGTATTGCGAAGATTTTCTGGTTATGTACGTATTATTGCAATTATGATGGATGCCATATGATAAAGATGATGATATTTGCCAGGTGATTCTGAATGATGCCTATGAAGATGCCGAAAATTGGTGTTCGATAATGTTGTTGTTAAATTTTATGATTGTTGAGCTATTTTACGGCAATCGGGTTCTTAGGCAGTTTGAATACCACCAGCCCGTGCCGAAAGACCTGACCAATATGGATGACTTCGATTAGGTAGACTTATGGGGTAAGAGCGAAGAGAATTGGTGAAAGAAATATTCATCATAAGTAGCATGGTGGTATGACAAGTCAAGAAGGTTGTCGGCTTGTGATCCCATTCGACTGAATGATTTTTATTTCTCAAATTTTGAGTACCATCAGTGGTTTGTGGCAAACAGCAAATTGAATTTGACGAACGAAGCCAAACGAGAAGCTTATCTTTTTTTGTTTCAAACTCGACAAGCCTAGGCCCAAGGAGCATCGAATGAGTCGTCATTGGGTATCGAGTCATCGCAAATCCCGAAGGAAGAGAAGTAGAGGGTAGATCTGCAGGTAGAGGTAGACGCTTAAAAAGAGAACCCAAACCGGAATCAGAATAGGAACCTGATCCCAAACTTGAACCCGACTTGGGACCAAGCTCTACAGAGGACACAAAGGTTTAATTATTGATTTGAGTTGACAAAATTTGTTATGTTTCTTACGCAATAGTTTTGTTTCTTAATTTTATATACTTGTTTTTTAATAAATTTCAGACCAAATGAATAAATTCATGATTTAATAATGATTTGAGTTTAGTTGAAAAAATTGTTATGTTTGTTTATTTTTTTCACGTAACGAACTATTTAGAGTGTTGCAATCAATCAGATATAATGAATTACTACATTTAGAACACTAAGATATATTTAGAACACAAAAAATTGACAACTTACTATTCATTACTCCTCGAACTTGAATACATATACTTGAGTACATGTAAATAATTTGTTATAGTATACAACAGATTAACTCAGTACTATATTTTGTGATATGACTGCCCAATTGTTTGATATGTACAGGATTGCTCGTGCAAAAATGGGGCCAGTCAACATAGAATATGACATGTAGTGCCCGTATCTATCATTATGGATGCATGGGAGTCCTGCATGGAATAAAAATGAGTGCAACATTCTGCACTGGTGGCCCAGCGGAAGCATTTGGGTTGCATCCCAAATAATGTAAGACCACGCGGTTTCACATAAAACTAATGTTGTAAGCATAACTTCATAATATGAGACATAACTTCGTAATATGAGACAATACGACAATAATTGGAGTTTTCGAGCTTCCGTTATGATTTCTGGCAGCCTCATTTCGAACAATGTATAATGTAATTAATGTAGTATCGTGAAATTCGTCAATTTGGTACATATAAAAAATATGAAAGAGAATTATGGTATGGAAGAGAAGGCATTGTTTCAGTGCTATTTATGCTGAAAAATCCAGCTACGTCGTTGGTAAAGTGTAAATAATGGGGAAAACATCTAGATCGTCTCAGCGAGTTACCCTAACTCGTCGTGCATGCTCGATGAGTTCCCCCTATCATTTCCACTTTTCCAGACTTTCAACAGCATTGTCTAGAGGTTTCATGTACAGTTTTCAACGTAGGTTTTGGAACGGTTTTTTAATGTTGGACTAAACGGCGGACACTTAGTCGTATAAATAAACACTTGTACTTCATGTTAACGTAGAAAATTTAGTCCAAAAAACATCCGAAGACAGCATAAAATGCACCTAAACACCCATATAGGAGTCCTCTTGGTAGGGTTTTCAACACATGTTTTGGAGTAGTTTTTGAACGTTGGACCGAACGCTAGACACTTAGTCGTATAGATAAACACTTGTACTTCATGTTAACGTAAAAAAATTGGCCCAAAAAACATCTGTCAGACAGAGTAAAATGCGCCTAAACCCCCCTATAGGAGTCATCTTGGTAGGGTTTTCAACGCATGTTTCGGTGCAATTTTTGAATGTTGGACCGAATGGCGGACACCTAGTCGTATAGATAAACACTTTTACTTCATGTTACATAAAAAATTCGACCCAAAAAACATCTAGAGACAGAGTAAAACACGCTTAAAACCCATATGATAGTTAACATGGATGACTTATTTTAAATTAAACTTAGCTAATAATTTAAAACAAAAAATATACATTTCAAATAGTAGGCAAAGAGTAAAAAAATTAATACAGTTATAATACATATAGAATTTTATAAATTTAATAAACATGTCTGATATGCAGCTCTGAATAACCTTCTGAATGATATTCTCGTTCGTGCTACATAATTTGGTAACGGGTGCTAGTTTTGTCTTTAACCTTGAAGATACACAGAATATAGAGAGATACAATGGGGGCTACACAGAGTTACTCAACATGGGATATGTAGTTGTCACAGATTTCACACAATGGGTGGTTTGGGCTACTACATGTAAGAAATTGTATGGCCATTGATACAATGATCTCTCTCCGTTTGGTTAATGTTGTAAGGAAAACTTTGTTTGTGCAATTAGGCGCCATCGATACATAAAATGACCACGATTTTGAATGCATTTTGAGACACAGAAATATAAAATTTTTACATGCAGGTTTAAACCATTGAACATCATGTTACCAGTTATTTATAGTTTGGCATTTGAACATAAACTCGCTTTGCATGTAAGCCAAGTTACACCCGTTGCGTCTCTTTATATTTTACCAGTATGAACAACATAGTTGAGTAGATTTAGTGACATGACAAGAAAAACTCGCCGTCCATGAATGATGAGTTTGGCCTAACTCACCATTTAGGCACGACGAGTTTTGGTTATCATGTCACCAAATATGCTCAAAATTAAAATTACACTGCACGCTGGTTTACATTTCCAACACGAATCTTACTGAGCATTATGTTCCAATCAGAAAGAGAATTTACCGTATATACATGGCAAGTTCAAAAACAAATTAAGTTGTATAACACTAGCTTATCTATTTGTCATTTTTCACAACACTCAAACAAACTCGATAATCTCTCTTTCAATTCAAAATTTTCACAAACAAAACCAAACATCATTCTACAATGGCACCAGCACCAATCTCAGCAATCATATACTACGATGGCAACTATATGGGAGATAATAGTGGGAAAACTTTGAGTCTAAAAACTTTTTTCTTGGCAAATTCATTCTCATAGTTCTTAATGATGAACTACTAAAGAATATCAAACGGCTATTACATGCCGAGCATAACAGACCACTACAAGCTCTCTATTATAGGTTCCAGACATCCTTCCTTCCAGTGACATACGCTACGATGAGAATTGATAATCAATTCGATATCGAGGTAATGGTCGATACACATACTAGGTACAAAATGTAAATTTGCCATTTGTATGTAAATTTTAGTGGATAAGTAAAAGTTAACAATGAAAATCGAGTCGCAACTCATGCGGCGACATATGATTTTAGCTCTTTAATGGGGATTATAATCTTGGCGTTCTTGCTTATACCACTGCGTTTAATGATGAACCTACATGTTCAACAACAAGACACTTGTCCGCCAACTTTTTTGACCTAAACGTCGAACAACCATCAACTCAATATTCTACATTTAACCCATACTTTGATGGGCATCAACTGGGAATTGGTAGATCAAGTGTTTCAGGGGGCTGACACTCTTGCTCAGCATCCTTCAATCTAAATGAGCCAACCTATACTCCATTTAATTTTTCCCCGGGTCTACAACAATGACTTCTGCACCTGCCTATGCATTCACGGATGCTGATAAAGGTACAATCTAAATAAGCCAACCTATACTCCATTTAATTATTTAAAAAGAGTATTTGTTTGAAAGCTCATATTTTAAAAATAGAGTCACCACTGGTCATTCAAAAAGGGTAGACCGGACACCGAAAAATAAAACCAGAGATTCCTTTTTTTTAAAAAAACTTGGGTTCGGGAGTTGATTACAGATGTGGAAGGATTAACACCCCCACACAGCCCAAAATTGGTACCAAATAATTACCGCTTTATTAATATCAAATTTTATGGGTTAAAGTGGCGATTAAATTAAAACTTGGTTATATGTGCGAGTTAATTTTAAAGGCTCTAGTGTTCGAGGGATAAATGAAAACTACCAACTACGTCTTAGACTGTTAGCCAAGTTTACCGTCGAAAAAAGAAGCACCACATTAGCCATTTATATTCCGGGATGCAACTTAATCAAAATAAAATAAATACATGAAATAAAAACACGAATATTCGCAAAAATAAATAACATAAATGAGTAAAAACAAACAAATAAACATATGCAAAATATTATAATACTATATAATAAATACATATGCTACATATATATATAGGATAAAATAATATATTATGGTATAATAAAAAACATAGAAAATATAACATAAAGCTCAAATATATATAAAAAATATTCATTAAAAAATACAATACCAAAAATTAATTTTAAATAATAGTGTATATAATCCATAATATAATTGTATGTATAATATAATATAATATATACAAAGATATATATATATATATATATATATTCTTGTATAACATATACATAAAATGTAACACGAAATATACTCATATACATAAATACACGAATACATCGAAGCAAATTAGCAAATTAAATAAAGACATATGGATCGAACAAACTAGCATCAACAAATATGAATATCATATCGAATATAAAATATTTAAACAAAATGAACAAAATAGATAACTAGAATTAAACAGAAACAAAAGGGCATGGACCAACAATGTAATTTTACCATAAAATAGTTAAAATTAAAAGAAAATGAGGCCTAATTGAAGAACTGTAAAAAGAAATGAGGACTGAATCTAAAACTTTCCCTTTTAAATAATGAAAACAGACATTTAAAGATGAAATTAAAAACCGGTTAAAACTTTAGAGGACTGGTTGGGAAATTAAACCATGCAGCAGGCCGATTTTAAAAACGAAAATGACGCGGAGGGACTTTAAAGGTAAGTTTCCCATTTAAAAACTGATTAAATCTAATTTGGGGACGGGATTGAAAGAGTTTGAAAACTTAAAGGGACTTGGGACCGAATTTAACCATGCAGAAGCACTTGCTGTAATTAAACCATTTTAAAAAAATCAAAACACTATTTAAAGACCCATCCGGCTTCATTTAAAACCTTTTAGCCACTATTTTTCAAAATCCCTAAAATAAAACATCCATTTTCCTTTTTCTCTGAAACACGAACACCCAAAACCCATAAAAACACCATTGTTTTGGATTAAAACCTAGAAAACGAAGAAAACACTTGGTGTTCTTCGTGTTCTTCATGAACACGAAGAACAACAACCTAGAAACCACCTCTTCCCAAAAAAATGGCGGTGGTCTGGCTACTCCGGCCATCGCCCTCAGCCTTTGGTCACTGTAAATCGTCATCGGCTGTCGTCCGTTGGTGCCAATGACTTCCTAAAAAAACCTAAAAACACTTTTTACCTTTTTAAAACTAGATATGACCTTAGATTTTAGGAAAAACACCCCCTCCCTTTTTAGGTCTAGGAAAAACACCCCCTCCCTCAGTTTTCTTTTTGTTTACAAGCAACATTAAATGAATTTGCTGTAGATCATGCTTAATTTGAAATTCCCTTCATTTTTTATGTTTTCTGGCCATGCCTGGTGGGTGAGCCGATGAAAGGAAGTGTACAGCAGCGCAGGAGATGTGGCGGAGCAGCCATGTGGTGGTGAAGACCATGAGTTTAATCGGCTAAATTTAATCTTGACCGTTGGATCAGATCTGATCTAACGAATAAGATCGCTTGAAGATAAGACGGCTGAGATGATGACACGTGGAGCATGGGGATATGAAGAGTCGGCGCATGCATCACACAAGCGTGAAAGTAGAACGGCCCAGGGAGTGTATCATACGCGTGCCAGCTGAAGGGTCTTCTTTTGATCCAGGTCGTTAGATCAAAATGTGATCCAAACGGCTCTGAGTTGGTTGTGCAGGGAAGATGAAAAGATAATTAGGGTTAGCCGGTTAGGTTATTAGGTTTAAATTTTAGGGTTTTTGGATAATAAAGGGGATTGGGTTGGCCAGTTGGGCCTAGTATATTAGATATTGGTTTGTATTGGACTAGACACTTAATAAAATGGGTATTTATATTATATATGTTTATTATTAATATTTCAGCCCATAATGACTAATAAATATAATAATAAATAACAATAACATTAATAATAATAATAATACATATACACATACATACATATAATAGATAATACATGCAATATCCATACTCACATACATACATTCAAATATTAATAATACATGCATACATATAATATATACAATCATGCATTGCACGCATTCAAAATAATACTTATATGTATATATACACATACATACTTATATATACATGTTACCACATATACATTCAAACATACATATTATACATACATATTACATACATGCATATAACATACATACACATATAATAAATACAATATATATATATTCACAAACATATACATATATATGCACACATAAATAATAACAACGCATGCATGCATACACTTTAAACACACTTATTTAAATTATTGAAAACAATAGTAACGACAACATATATATATATATATATAATTGATAAACATATGCATTACATATATTCATATACCACACTAATACATACACATGGACCCACACATATATTCAAATATACATATTCTCACATTCACATATAGACATACATACATACATACATACCAAAATATATATGATAATTACTATAATTACTTAATATTACTATAATATTTATAACCCGGACAAAAATAAGTGATTACAGCTGCCCCTTTTTGCTTGTTCTTGTGAAATGAGAACAAAGCAAAGACCAAAAGCACTCATTTTTGTCTTACTTTCCTGTCATCGGCTCTGTAATCACAAGCTCTTTTGGAACTTTTTGCTCTTTTTCAGCCAAATCTTTAAGCTTCGATCTCTTCAATGCCATTGTTTGTACTCGTCTCGACATTCAAAAGGAAAGCTTGACATCATGCCTGAAGGTCTTACTAATGGCTCGAAAGTCTTATCACCATGCTCGAAGAACTTATCAGTGGCTCAAAAGACTTATCATCATGCCAGAAAGACTTACTGATGGCCCGAATGACTTAAAATCTAGATTCACGCCAACATGGCTATCAATCTCCCTTAAAATCTAGATTCACGCCAGCATGGCTACTAGTATCCCTTAAAATGATGCCCGTTTTCTACTAGTCTTGACATTAAAATAAGGTTAGCATCATGCCCGAAGGATTTACTGATGGCTTGAATGACTTATCACCATGCCTGAATGACTTACCGGTGGCCTAAAAGACTTATCATCATGCCCAATGGACTTACTGATGGCCCGAAAGACTTAAGATCTGGATTCATGCCAACATGGCTACCAATCTCCCTTAAAATCTGGATTCACGCCAACACGACTACCAGTATAAATCTTCAATAAAATCTACTTCTTCAACATGAAGTTGCAGATCAAATTCTTTGGTAATCTTCTAATATCTGTTTAAAACAAGCAAAATACTTTTAAATTAGCATGCCCCTATCGATATGATGCATGCAATGTAACATTTTTTCTTCTTTCTTTTCTCTTTTTCTTTTTCTTTTTCTTTTTCTTCTTCTTCTTCTTCTCTCTTCTTTCTCTTTTTTCCTTTTTTTTCTTTTTCTTCTTCTTTTTTTCTTCTTCTTTTTTTATTCTTATTCTTATTATTATTATTCTTTTCATCTTTTTTTTCTTATTTTTTCTTATTTTTCTTTTTTTTTTTTTTTTTTCTTTTTTTTCTTTTTTTCTTTTTCTTCTTCTTTCTTCTTTCTCTTTATTCAAATCTGTTTTAAAATCATATTCCCTGAAAGGTCATTCTTCGAATTTCTTTTCTCTATTTCTTTTGCAATATGTTCTTCAATCTTCACTTTATCAGTAGAATACTTATTTCACATATGACCGGACCCACGCTTTCAATACTCTTGCGCGAACACCCTTCTTCTTCTTCTGATTCACTACCCACCTCGTAAATAATATCATTCTAATTCCTACACCACTCTTATATAGGGACTTTCGTCGTCTCATTCAATATTACCCCATCCAATCCCGAGCTAAGCGACTTCCAAGTTCTTGACCCAACATTCAGAGTCTTCATTTGTCTCAACATTAGGGTGGGCGAAATGTCCTTACTCCCTAAACTCATCTCTGAAATCCAATCTTCTTGTAGCATTTGAGCAGAAACCAACTCTCGATCCCTATGCTTTAATTCTCATTTAAAAAATTTTAACAAAAAAGGAAGTCGTTTCAAAATAAAACTTGGATAAAATGTTAAAAATCTTTGAAAACTAATGTTTGAGAGAAAAACTATAGATATCTTAAAAATTAAGGGTTAGAAAAGAATGTGAAAATTGATGTTTAGAAGACATGGTAAGTATTAAAATAATCGAAATTCGGAGAAAAAGCCAAACATTTTTGAAAATTAATGTTTGGAGTAAATAATCAATATTAAAAGAATTGAAAATTTGGAGAAAAAAGCCAAACATTTTTTGAAAACTAATGTTTGGAGGAAATGGTAACTATTAAAAGAATCACAATTCAAAGAAAAATGTCAAATATTTTTTGAAAACTAATGTTTGGAGGAAACGACGAATATGTAACAATACTGAAATTTGGATTAAAATACCCAAACATTTTTTAAACCAATGCTTGAAGGAAATGACAAATATGCAAAAGAATTGAAATCTGAAAAAAAAAAGACCAAACATTTTTTTTTTTGAAAATAATGCTTGGAGGAAATAACTATTGTGTAAAAGAATTTAAATTTTGAAAAAAGTCCAAACCTTTTTTGAAAACTGATGTTTGGAGGAAATGATCAATATGTAAAAGAGTTGAAATTTGGAAAAAAAAAGTCTAAACATTTTTTAAAACTAATGTTGATCCTAAAATATCAAATGCACTAGTGAATTTGTATGCTTAGAAAATATTGCCTATTTTGGCAATATACACATGTATGGTCTCTCCTAGTCCATTTAGGCTTTCAAGAGGAACACTTCCTATACCTAATTTCTAGCCCTCTCTTAATCTCACCACTCACTATCCTCCCCATCCTTTCCTCATTTGGATGCTAATCAGGCACTTCAAAGTTTGACGTTCCTTGAAGAAATGTTAACCCTTATAGGTGAAATATAATCTGAAGATAATCTCATTCAACTTTGATATCTACGAATAATCAAAATGGTCTTTGGAGACTTATACTATAGACCACGTGCTAAAAATTGTGCTCTTGAACTCGTTTAATCAGTATATGCTCATACGAAGTATTCTTTTCTCTTATATTCGTCAAATCGCTCTAGACTGCCCTTTTTGGGTTTTACCCTAGAGTTCATTTCCTTTCTTTCGTAACTTCAGATCGACTTGTATTATGGTCAGCACTGATGTTCACTTTCAATTTAAAGTACTTGATCATCTATAATTCTTCAAAACTGATATTTACTTGAATGGAGGAGTTCGTATAAATTCTTTGGGATTTTTCTTCTAATCCAAAGCCTTCATCTCTTGCTCAAACAGGATACTATTTTTTCTTTATTTTCGAGATCGCTCTAGACTCCCATTTTTTGGGTTTTACCCTAGAGTTCATTTCCTCTTTCTGTATCTTCAGGTCGTCGTATTCTGGTTAGACAATGATGCTAACATGCTCAGGCGGATCACTTTTCTCTTTATTTCTGGGATCACTCTAGACTGCCCTTTTTCGGGTTTTCATCCTAGAGGTCATTTCATGTATCTTCTGATTGACTTGTATTCTGGTAGGCATTAATGCTTGCTTTTTGTCCAAAGGTGACCAGTCTTTTAAGGTTCCTCCAAAATTGTGATTTCTTGAAGGGAGGACTGCGTCAGAATCCCTTACTCATTTTTCAGTCAGAGCTTCATTCTTGCACTATTGGATATAGGTGTACTTATATTTTTCTTCTCTTTTATTCTTCTTTTCTTTTTTTTTTCTTCTTTTTCTTTTCTTTTTCTTTTTCTCTTTTTTCATTCTTTTTTAGACCGGCTATTTTAGATTTTCAGTCTTAAATCTCTTTTCTTTATTGTATCTGTATTAGACCTTGATGTTTATTTCTGCTTGGAAATTTTCAATTCTCCATGATTCTTTTTATTGGCTAGGGACTTCTTCACGTACCTTCTTTTTATTGCACTGTTAAATTTACTACGCTCACTTTTTATTGCTTCAGTTTTCTGCATGGCATTTTCCTTCTTTGCATGGTTTGCTCGTTGAACCTAATATTGTCTTTAATCACTTCCCTCTTACGATTCTATGGCCTTCGTATCCAATATATCTGGTCTGATTTCTTCTTGCTTGGAAAGCGGAAGAATGCCATTCGTCGTCCCATTCATAGACATCGAGAGAAAGTATTCAAGGGTATAAGTTTTGGGTCAACACTCGATTCAATGATCTTAAACAACAAGTGCCTGAGAGGGAATTTTTTTTAAAATGGGAAATGCCCATTATCTAAACACTCATTTTGTTCCTCTATCGGCTTAAATGGACTAGCGGATGCTCACATTCACATTATCTCCACGATATTCAATTTTTTTCCAAAATATAAACAGTTTCAATTGATCTATGAATCTAAATTGAAGGGTATGCTTATATTAGAAATTCAATAACCAAATAAAATGATATGTTCTTGTGTATGTTTTTCATGAATATGTATATATGCGTATGGGAGAACAAAAACTATTTTATAACAATGAATGAAAAAATATAAAGAATCAAAGAATGCAAAAGCAAAAATGTTTTCTAAATAATAAAGAAAATATGATTTTCATTTTGACAAAAAAACAGACATATATCTTTATAAAATATTCTTACTGCTTTTAGGCCTAAGCCGTAGGCCTTTTCTATATACAGTTCAAAAGGAAAAGACCAAAATGTGGGAATCAAACTACCATCTTTGTAAAAGGTGAGATATTCAAGCATAGGGACCAATTTATTCTGGCCTATTTGGATCGATGCAAGCCTGCCCCAATTCTTTTGTTTTTCATTGTTGGATTAAATCTGGTGTCAAGACTCCTTCATTGACCAACTTCTTAATTTCTTCTAGCAACAGTCTACACTTCCTGGTAGGATGCCCTAGTGCCCCATATGGAAATTGAAAGTGTTATTCAGGTCAAAACTGTGAGCAGATGGGTCATGTATGATCTTCATCGGTCTGGGAGTGAGATAGCAACCTTCAACCAATTGAGGAAATATGTCTACAATAGATACCCTAAATATCTCCAAGTTTGTGCTCATTTAGGGAATTTTTCTTGATGACTCAGAAAGATCAACATTTTTTCTTCTATTTCCTCATTAGTTTGGTCTTTAGACTTAGGCACCAATTTTCCTTCTCGAATTACATAGTCTATTCTTTCCTCTATCATCATGAAGTATTCAAATCTGATCCTCGATTTCTCCAGCATTGCATTAAAGAAGGGGATGAGGAGAGTTGCATGAAATAAATGATTTATTTCTTCTTCGGTTATAGGAGGTTGAACTTGGGCTGCCAAAGTATACCATCTTAGCACATACTCCTTGAAGCTCTCGTGTGGTCTCATCTTCATTTTTTGAAGAAATTTCTAACTTGGCACTAAGTCTAAAGCATATTTGTATTGACTTAAGAAGGTACTAGCAAGGTTACCCCATGACCGAACTTCTGCTTAACTAGTTGTACCATATCGCGGTGGGTCCTGCTAGACTATTGTGGAAGTAGTAGATCAAAAACTTTTTATTTTTAATGTAGCCCTTCATCTTTCTGCAGAACATGGTCAATTCAACCCTCGGACAACCTGTACCGTCATATTGCACAAATCTATGAATTTTGAAATCTATAGGAATAGCCAATTCAGGGACTAGGAAAAGCTCGCTTGCATTGAAAACATCTATTTTTTCTTTCTTCTTGAACTCCTTCTTGACTCTATCCTCCAATAGGTCAAGTCTCAATTTCGTAACTCGTTCTATTATTTTTTAACTGGTTCTGCCATCGAACCTCAAAATCTTAGATTCTAAAAGAGGAATATAATGATAAAAATGCAATGAATGCAATGTGATGCTAAAATGTAAATATGAATGCAATAAGGTATTGATTCCAAAGTGTTCTCCATAGAACATCTTTCATTAAGACCAAAAGGTTTCGTTACATTAGATATTGGATATTTACAAATACTGATGGGCCTTAATCCCTAACTTTTTAACTTTATCTAACAAATAAGTCAGCTTTCTTCATGGTCCAGCGTCGAATCTAAACTTTGACTTAACGACATCGCTACATCAGCCAAGTCCGCTACCTGCTGGGCCAGCTTACGCTCTTGGGTCTGTAGCGATATCTTTCTTTGTATCGCTAAAAAAACGAGTGTTTTCGAAGTATTTTTTGAAAGGTGTTTGTGACTTTTTTGGATATAAAATATTTATTCCGTGGGGTTTTAAAAGACACCGCATTAAAAAAATGGAGTCGCCACCGGCCACTTAGGTAGGCCGGACACCATAAAACTAGAGATTCGAAAAGACAGGGTTCGGGAGTCGGTTACGGATGGGGAAGGATTAGCACCCCCACACCGCCCAAAATTGGTACTTTAATAATTACCGCTTTATTAATATTGGATTTTCCGGATTAGAGTGACAATTATTTTAAAATTCGGTCATAATCGCGAATATATTTTAAGGGTCCGTTACTCGAGAATAAACGCCCAACCACTATCACTACGCTTTGATATCGCCCCGTTTACGCTCGGATAAAATGACTCGCATTAACAAGTTATATCTCGATATGTAATCTTAGTGGCAAAAACGTAAAACATGGCAAAATATTTAAATATAATAAATATTGACATACTGTAATACTAATTTAACATAAAGTATTCTAGACTAAAACATGTATAATACATATTATTCTAAATAATGGATAAAAACAACTATAATATGTCAAAATAACAAGGCGAGGAATAAGTACATATAGGCGAACAAATATTTCAAAAAGACATGCATACTGGTAATAAAACATATTTCAACATATACGGGTCCACATATATCGTACAAAAGGGTAAATACACTAACATGTAACCCTAAAAAAACAAGGAAACACACACATATAAAATACAAAATACGCCATGTACGAATCAACTAAAACATAACATGCTTAATATGAATAACCGGATAAAAACGCACGACCATTATAATCTTAATACACATATATGTAAACATAAAATACGAGTCATATACGAGGAACATAAAACAAAATAAAATAATATAATACATCAACATATACGATTATAATACGATCATTAATATTTACAAAGAATACAGGACTAAAATGAAAGAAAAACAAAAGTCAGTGGCAGAAATTAAAGAGCAATAATATGTAATTTAGGGACGAAATTGCGAAACAAACAAAACCTAAAAGGACCATAATTGTAATTAGACCAAGGGGCAGACCCAAAGTGAAAAATTCAAAAACGCGGGATGGTTAAGGGTGTAATTTTACCATTCAGAAACTGATTCGGTGTAATTTAGGGACTAGATTGCAACCTTTTGAAAAATCAGGGGGACTGGAACTGTGATTATACCATGCGGCAAGACAAAAATGAAAATATTGAAAATGCGGTGGGATTAAGTGTGTAATTTACCCATTTAGCAAAATAAAAATACCTATATAAAGGCTATTTTCATACCGAAACCAAATTTTCTTCATTTTTGTTTCATTCTTCAGTTTTAATATAGCTTAGGTTCTTCTTTTTCTCTCATTTGTTCTTATAATACCCAGAATCCGGCGGCCGACCGTCGTATTCTCCGCCGCCGGCCGCCGCTAACCAGCGCCGACGAGCCTCCAAAATACACCAAAATGACCACTATTTCATCCTCAACATGAATCAGTGGTTGGATTCAGAGGATACCCCTTTATTTACCCTAGATCTAGGAAATACGAACCAAAAAAAAGTTTTAAACCTAAAATATAACTACTGGGGACCTTCCTCCTCCTCTAGTTCACGGATCGGCTTGTAGAAGTTGAAAGGCTTATCACCGAGGAAGGGAAGACCCACAAACGACGCTTCGGTAAGACTACTCTCTCTCTTTTATTCTCGTTTTTTTTTTTTTTTCGTATATGCATGTAAAGAAAACAAGAAAGAAAAAGAGACAAAAATTTACCACCGGATGTCTTTTGATTATCTTGGATGTTTACAACTTTTGATTTTTTGTATTACAAGATCTCTGTTCTCCTTTTTTTTTTGTTCTTACTCTCGTTTTCTTTTCCATCCCCGTTATAAAAAGCCCCGTTTCATATATATTATCGCCCCTGTTTGTTGCAAGTTGCATCTTCTTTTTCAGATTTTGAACCGACACTTTGCTTGTTGTCTTGGGCATATTCGAACACGGGATGAATATCGGGCGCGGTGGCGATATGGACATTCTCGCCGGTGCCGACGTATTTTCGGCCGTTAGATCGATCCGATCTAACGGTTGAGATGGCTTGAAGAACGATCGGCCTGGATGAAGCCTCGATTTGATGAGACGGCTTCGATTTCGCCGCGTGGAGCTCCGCAATCGAGGAGTCGTAACGCGTGGATCTTACGCGCGTGGGATATTAAAGCGTCCGGCGTGGGACCACGCGCGTGGCACTCAAACGGTCCATACGTGTGGAACACGCGCCGCGAATATTTTTGACCTCTGGTTTATCGTGGCCGTTGGATCGATCTTGATCCAACGGCCCGCTATTCCCCGCACATTGTAATTAGATGAGATTGATTTGGGCCAACGGGCCTTGTAATTGAACTTGTAATTGGACTTGGACTTCATTTTTATTTGGGTTTAATATATATTTATTTTTTTTCATTTTACCAGCCCAATAATATTAATAATAATATAATTATAATAAAGCAATACATATATATACGAAAATGTATACTTATATTATACAATCATTAATTAATATAATATTCTAGTATACGACGTATAATCATACATATAATTAACATAATATCTATATATTAATCAAATACGCTCATACTCTAGATACATACGCGACATACATACACCCCCTAATATGTATACATAGCTTATACATGCACACACCACCTTATATTTGTAACATTCATATAATAAATATACATGCAATATTAATATATTTACAAGTGAAAATGAGTGATTCTGATTTGCCCCTCTTTGCTTGTTCTCATGGAATGGGAAACAAAGCAAAGATTCATAAGCACTCATTTTTATCAGACTTCCTGTTTGTAGCCTTGGAAAACGAATTCTTTTGGACATCTCCGCTCCTCCTTGGCTGAATCTTCAGGCTCGTAAGTTCTTCCTATATAGAGCTTCGTCACCTTCCGATCTTGGAGCTACTGTGCTCTTCCTATATAGAACCCTTCGCTCGACATCCCGAATTATGAGTCCTTCCTTTCACTTTGAGACAATAAATCTTGGAGTCCTTCCTATATAGAACTCTTTGCTTTCAACGCTGGTTTCTCCTATATAAAACCTTTTGCGCCATCGATGGATTCTTCGACCGGGAGTTCTTCCTATATAGAACTGCTAGTCTTCAAATCTCGAGCCGTCAGTCCTTCCTATATAGAACTTTTGGCGTCTAAAATCTCAGAGCTACAGGTTCTTCCTATATAGAACCTTTCACTATAAGACAATGAAGCTCGGAGCCTTTCCTATATAAGACTCTTCACTTTCGACACAACAGGTTTCCTATATAACCCTGTGTCATAGGTGAATTGCTTTGACTGGAGTTCTTCCTATATAGAACTGCAAGTCTTCACCTTGGAGCCATCAGTCATTCCTATATAGAACTTTTTGGCGTCTGGAATCTCAGAACTACAGGTTCTTCCTATATAGAACCTTTTACTCTAAGACAATAAAGCTCGGAGCCCTTTCTATATAGAACTCTTTGCTTTCGATACAGCAGGATTTCCTATATAATCTTGCGTGTCATGGGTGAATTGCTTTGACTGGGAGTCCTTCCTATATAGAATCATGAGTCTTTCACCCCGAGTGTCGGTCCTTCCTATATAGAACTTTCAGCTTCTGAAACCTCAGAGAGAAGGATTCTTCCTATATAGAACCTCTCTCTAGAGCTTGAAAACATGTGTCTTTTGTATGTAAAAACATTATTTTCTCATTTGGGATTCACACCGTGATGGCCTTCGATGTTTCTTTGGATCTGCAGATACCTGTCTGAGACGAAAACAAAATGCTATGACAATTGAATGAATTGACATGCTCCTAATCCTAGTGATGCCTGACTATTCATGATGCATGAGAGTCAATATCTTGATGGGCTTGTTTTGGTCCTTATTTGATCTTGATGTCCGCTTTCTCCTTTCTTACGGGCATCGATACCCCGCTTCACTGCCAGGTTCAACCATCTCAACCTTTCTTTTTCTCCAATTATGATTTGGAATTTTAAAGTGCCCTTTCGGGTTTTCACTTTAAAGAGTTTTTTTTCCTTCTGGTTTTCACCCAAGAGATCTCTTTTGTTATCTCGTGTGCCTTCCTTGAATAGATAGGACATGTGCCATTGGTCATCCTACCTAGTTGTTTAAAGCTTCTCACCTTCCCTAGCCATTATGTAGGGAACTGGAGGACGGAGTTAACATCGTTTTCTTTGATCACCTGCATTTTCAAGGTTAAATCATAGTAATGCTCCGAAATCTCTTGTTTTATTATAATCATATGTTATCTTATTTGACTGAAATTGACAAGAAGGCATGAATGGATGCTCAAAAACACGGCTTTATTGCGATTAAGGGCTTCGAGATATCTTAAAAAGAAGGGTATGACACACATGAGTTAAGTATGAAAATACAAGATCCCTCATTATCTTCAATATGAATGATACATGACCCTGTCAACCGGTGTAGAATTTTTTTGCCTGAAGCCTTCTCTTCACAATGTTCATGAAGATGCCCTTCTCTTCGGATATTTAACTTTTCAACTTACCCGAGCCGCCCTTTGCGGGTTTTCAACTCGAGTCCTTCCTTTGCTTCAAGACGCTCGGTTTCGGGTTTTCGTCCTGAGCTCTCCAAATTTTTTTTTTAGAGATAATATTTCTTGACAGCATCAGAATTTACGGGATTTTTCAGCTCGTCCCCGTCCATTTCCGTTAGGATCAGGGCTCCTCCTGAGAATGCCTTTTTTATGACGTACGGTCCTTCCCAGTTGGGCATCTATTTTCCTCGAGAATCTTTCTGGATAGGGAGGATTCTCTTGAGTACCAGATCCCCTTCTTTGAATTCCTTTGGCGCACTTTTTTGTTGTAAGCCTGCACCATCCGCTTTTGGTACATCCGACCATGACAAATGGCCTTTAGTCTTTTTCGTCAATGAGATTTAGCTGGTCGAGTCCGCCTGCACCCATTCAGCTTCTTCCGTTTTACTTCGTTTAAGACCGGAGGAACGGAATCTCTACCTCAATTGGGAGTCTTTGCCGGTACCATACACCAAAGAGTAGGGTGTTGCCCTGTTGATGTGCGAATGGACGTCCTATAGGCGAAAAAGGCAAAGGCAACTTCTCATGCCAATCCTTGTAGGTATCCGTAGTCTTTGCTATGATCTTCTTTATATTCTTGTTGGTCGCTTCCTTTGCTCCATTCATTTTAGGACGATAGACTGTGGAATTATGGTGTGTTATCTTGAATTGAGTGCACACGTCCTTCATCATTTTGTTGTTCGGGATTAGGCGTTGTCGGTGATGATCCTCTCTCGCAATCCGTATCGACAAATAATTTCCTTCTTTAAGAACTTACAAACCGTAGTCCTGGTGATATTGGCGTAAGACGCTGCCTCTACCCATTTAGTGAAGTAGTCTATGGCGACCAAAATGAAACGGTGCCCATTGGAGGCTTTCGGATGGATTCGCCGATGACGTCCATGCCCCATCTTTGCGAAAGGCCACGGAGAATTCATGGTGTGTAAAGGCGATGGGGTGCATGAATCTTGTCGGCGTAAATTTGGCATTTGTGGCATTTCTGGCGTAATCGATGCAATCTCCTCCATGGTCAACCGAAATAACCGTATCTCATAATTTTTCGGGCTATAGACAGCCCGTTGGCGTCACGTTCCACAGATTCCGTCATGTACTTCAGCTAAGATTTCTTCTTCGCTCGGGCATCCACACATCTCAGCAATGTTTGATCATGACTTCTCCTATATAGGATTTCCCCATCTAGGATATATTTTGTTGCCATTTTTTTAAGCGCTTTTCTGTCATTGTCGTTTGCCCCTTCTGGATACTTTTGAAGCTTGACATATTGCAGGATGTCATAGTACCATGGATTTCCGTCAATCTCTTCATGTATATTACAACAATGAGCAGGTTTTTCAAACGTCTGCATCTTAATGGGCTTCATTTCTGCCCCGGTGTTTGTTTTAAACATGGATGCCAAGGTTGCCAATGCATCTGCCATCTGATTTTCTTCTCGGGGTAGGTAATTGAAGCTGACCTTTTCGAACTCTTTGACTAGTTCTTGGATCAATTCGTGATATTTGACCAACTTCGGGTCTCTGGTTTCCCACTCCCCGCGCAATTGGTAAATGACTAAGGACGAATCTCCGAACACTCGAAGTTCCTTAACCTTTCTCTCGATGGCTGAGTTCAGTCCCATGATGCAAGCTTCGTATTCAGCTATATTGTTTGTGTAGAAGAATTCCAATCTGCTGGTGAAAGGATAATAGACGTCCTCGGTGAAATTAGCACGCCCTATCCCATGTCCGAGGGCGTTGGAGGCTCCATCAAGTAAAGTTTCCATGACTTATCATCCAAATCTCTTCTTCGAGTGGTAATGCACATCAAGTCTTAAATGCGGGAAACTAAAGTTCAATGCCTCATAGTCATCCGAAGCACGACTTGCCAGAAATCTGCTACGGCACTCCCCTTTGACTTTTCGATTAACATATACGATGTCGAATTCGGATAAGAGCATCTGCCATCGGGCCATCCTTCCCGTTAGCGCTGGCGCTTCCATTAAGAACTTTAATGGGTCTAGCTTGGATATCAACCAGGTAGTATGGTATAACATGTACTGTCTGAGCCGCTTGGTAGCCCAAACTATA
Organism: Hibiscus mutabilis; assembly: GCA_019671005.1. Taxonomy (NCBI): domain Eukaryota; kingdom Viridiplantae; phylum Streptophyta; class Magnoliopsida; order Malvales; family Malvaceae; genus Hibiscus; species Hibiscus mutabilis. The sequence continues at coordinate 32,613,997 of CM033740.1, read as the reverse complement.
GCACAACACACTTCAGATCTTTGGCGGGTACCGTGTTTCGCAATCATTGAATTTCTCGCTTAGGTAATAGATGGCTTGCTCTTTTTTCTTGACTCATCGTGTTGCCCAAAGTACACATCCCATTGAATTCTCAAGACTGTTAAGTAGAGAATTAGTGGTCGACCAGGTACTGGTGCGACTAAAATTGGAGCATTTGTTAGGTACTTTTTGATCTTTTCTAGGGCTTTTTGACATTCTTCATTCCATACGCCAGGATTATTTTTTCTAAGAAGTCTAAAGACCGGGTCGCATTGATTGGTTAATTGGGAAATGAAACGAGAGATATAATTCAGCCTCCCAGAAACCGCGGACTACCTTCTCGCGTGGGGTGGTGAAAGGTCCTGGATGGCTTTCACTTTATCCGGATCAATCTCAATCCCTCTTCTGCTTACTACGAACCCTAAGAGTTTTCCAGAAGTAACGGCGAAGGTACACTTGGCAGGATTGAGCCTTAGTTGGTACTTCCGTAGTCTTTGGAATAGTCTTCTCAAGTTTTGTAGGTGCTCTTCCTCTGTTCGAGACTTGGCAATCATATCATCCACGTATACTTCTATTTCTTTGTGCATCATGTCATGGAAGAGAGTCACCATTGCTCTTTGGTATGTTGCCCATGCGTTCTTTAGTCCAAACGGCATCACTTGATAACAAAAAGTACCCCACATGGTTATGAATGTGGTTTTCTCCATGTCGTTAGGATCCATCTTTATCTGGTTGTACCCTGAGAAGCCGTCCATGAAGGAAAACCATGAATGTCCTGCGGTGTTGTCAACCAGCGTATCAATATGTGGCAAAGGGAAGTTGTCTTTAAGGCTAGCTCGATTCAGATCCCTATAATCTACACACATACGAACTTTTCCGTCTTTCTTTGGTACTGGTACAATGTTTGCAACCCATTCGGGGTATTTGGCTACCTCCAAGAATCCAGCATCAAATTGCTTTTTCACTTCTTCTCGGATCTTCAACAACATATCTGGCCTCATTCTCCGAAGTTTTTCTTTGTCTTGGTTTGCACTGATTTTGTTGGCAATTTGTGCACCACTATGTCGGTATTCAACCCGGCATATCTTGATAAGTCCAGCGAAGACATCCTTGAATTCTGAAGTAGGGCTATCAGTTCATGCTTGGTTTTGAGGAAATCGCTGCGTTCCTATTTTTATTTCTTTTCTCGCTTCTTCAGTCCCCAAGTTGACAATTTCTGCTTTTTCTTCTTGGTGGGGCATAATCGCCTTTCTTCGTCGTCCACCATTCTCTTTAACTCTTAGGGACCTCAATTTCTATTTCATCATATCCTTTCTCAATTTCCTCCGAGACCTCAGGGCATTCAAAATTTACTCGAGATTGGGTCCGTATCATTCATATCGTCAATCATGAGCGACCTGCATTAAATGAGAATGAATTGTATTGGGAAAGAGACGGCTTTACATGAAGGGAATGAATATGAAGAATGCATGAATGGAATAAATGAGACTTTGGTCATTTTTAAGAAAGTGGGGATATTTTCATTTCAATCAAAAAGTTAACATAGGTGTCCCATACAAGAGATCCCCATTGTCTATGGGCAAAAACAAAAGGTTGATTCGGAGCATTACTCTGATCTATTCCTAAAAACTACAGGTAGATCAATGCAGCTCCAGTTATCGAGTGTTTCCCCGGGATGGCAAGGGCGGATGTTGGTCAACATTTTGCTACCTCGGTCCTTTTCAGCTATCATGTTGATGCACATCCCTTCAAATGATTTACTGAGTATTTCCTCCTGGTTAAGTTCATCATTTTTCTTCATTGCCTCTCCAATATCTTGACCTGGCTGGTAGAACCCTCCGGAGATGAAAGTGGCTTTCAAACTAGGAAAGGATATCGACCTCCACGGAATGTCTTCTCCTTTAGATCTGGCTTTTCTTTGCTCCTCATTTCTCTTATATTCCTCTTTCTTCTGTTGGACACTTGGTTGGTAACCCAGTCCGAAACGATCCTTCTTGGTTATCATATTCTTGGGTCTCAGGTTTCCTTGTAATTTCTTCCCCAGCCCTTTTCCTATTTTGGCTCCTCGGCCCAGAGTTTCTGCGACGGTCATCTTGGTACAATTAGATAACCTGGGGTAGGGGATCCGACTTCCTTCTAAAACGAATGTGGCATTTACTAGTTCCAATGCTCGGAACGAGCATTCCGCAGCATCTTCATCATTTTGAATGTAGGGGGTATCTGATGTCACCGAAACAACAAATTCATGCTTTGCCTCTACTGTGACCAATTTGCCTTCCACTACAAATTTTAATTTTTGATGCAATGACGAGGGGACAACACCTGCGGAGTGGATCCATGGTCTTCCCAACAAGCAGCTGTAAGATGGTTTTATGTCCATCACCACAAAATCGATCACATATTCAGTTGGTCCGATCAATAGGGGTACCTCAATTTTCCCCATTGTTCCTTTTTGCGTACCATCAAAGGCTCTTACCGAGTTGTGGCAGGGCTTTAGGTGCGAACCATCTATTGGTAATTTTTGGGGTTACCATAGGCAAGACATTCAATGATGACCCGTTGTCGATCAATACGCCTGTAATACATACCCTTTGCGGTGGGTAGTGATGTTAAGGGCTTTGGTAGACCCCATTCCTCCTCTCGGGATCTCGTCATCACCGAACGTGATATGATTATAGGCGAATATGCCCCACTATCATGTCCGGGTTTGATACGAAATGTCTGGGGCACAAAAGTTTGATTCAGCACTTTCAATAGCGTCTCCCGATGCTTCTCTCAACTCAAGAGTAATTCCAAAGATTGTGATCCTGGCGGTTGTTTTCGTAGTTGTTCCACTACTGTTTGTACTCGCTATGTCTCAAAAACTTTAGAAATTCTTTGGCACGGGCCTCGATTCGGGTTCATTTATCTTTTGGGAGGTTCTTCTCCAAATATCTGCGTAGGGCTAACTGTTGTACTCTTCCCCCTATCTTTTTCAGCCGCTTTCAAAGCCTCGGAGGAATAACATCGGCCGCTCCTTGTGAAATGGCCTTCCTCGCCAACATTCACATCGTTCTGGCTTTGTTGGTCTTCCAGCGTAGGCTCTTTTACTGTTCGTGTTCTGATTTTTTTGGCGTGGTCACATTTACAGCATAATTCCGGGAATTTGTCGATATCTTTGAATGGGAATGGAGATGGTGCTAAAATGATGATCTTGGGACTTATTTTGCTGGTTTCTCCTTGGGAGACACCTACATTTCCTGTTCTGGGAGAGATGATAAAAGGTCTATCCTTCCCGTATCTAGCTTTGGGGCTATCTGTCATGTGTACGTCTAATCCCTTCCCCATGGGCTCCTCAAAGAATTCAATTTGTTTTTCATTCATCAACTTCTGCACCAATTTCTTGAACTCTTCACATTCTTGGATATCATGCCCTTGATCGATGGAATTCGCAATACTTTCCACATTCCTTACGCCTTATTATCATGCCTTTGTTGATCACACGAGCCATGCATAATTGTTGAAATACCCACCGTAAAGGAGACTTGATTTCTGACACGTCATCTTTTATCCTCCTGGTAAAGCATTTTTCTATGACATTAACTCATCTGCTCCCATGATTGGGCAGCGGGTTGTTGGCTACGCTTGGCTCTTCAAACTTCAATATCCCAGAATCGATTAAATTCTGCACAAGCTTTTTGAAGGCAAGGCAGTTCTCAGTGGGATGTCCAGGGGTACCGCCGTGATAGTCGCAATGTGTGCTTGGATTGTACCAAGGCAGGAAGGGCGGATTGACGGGAGTAACGATATATGGTCGGACCAGGTCTGCTTCATACAACTGGGAATAAAGTTCTGAGTACGAAACAGGTAGGGGAGTGAAAGTTCTCCTCACTTTCTCTTTTTTGGTGACTCTCTCATCTCTTTGACTTGAATTTTGTGTTTTTCCCACAGGTGCTTGTGGCTGTGAGACTGTGAAGTTCTTCGGGGCGGTATAGGTGCTGGTGGTGTTTACTTCATTTCTCTTATTGTACTTTCGAGACCCTTCCCCACCATCAATTTTACCGCTCTTAATTGCGATTCGAGAGACTCCCGGTCCGATCAAGTCGGCAAAACACTGCGTTGTGTTATTAATGAGGCGATCAAAGAGTGCCCCTTTCAGAGTATTGACAAATAATGGCGTGATTTCATGCTCCGGGATAGGTGGCTGGATTTGGGCAGCCACTTCTCTCCACCTTTGGGCATATTGTCGCAGCTTTCATTGGACTTCGCCCCATATTTTCTAACATAATTCTGCTAGGGATCATTTCATTACATGTTTGTATTGCTCGGAAAATGCTTTAGACAAATCTTTCCATGTCTTGACATTTGCCTTGCTCGATTGAGTGTACCAACGTAACGCCGCTCGATTAGACTATCCCGAAACAATGGATCAGCAGCTTTTCGTCTTTATGGTAAGCCGCCATTTTTCTACAATACATCGTTATATGTGCAGAAGGACATGTGGTTCCATCATATTTATCGAACTCTGGCGTTTTGAATTTTGGCGGCAAGACAAGATCGGACACGGACTTAGGTCACTAGCGTCATTTTCGATTCTTCATTTGATTGTAACGCTTTAAATTTTTCTTCCATGAGGCGAAATCTTTCTTCCCACCTTTTTCTACCTCACTCCCGATCCTTTCGACCATGTTTAGGTCCGCACTTCTTCTTCATAAAGTGCTTGAAGATCGAGGGGTTGAGTCTCGGTGCCCCTATTTGAAAGTTTGGAAGACATTCTGCGCAGGTCAATATACACCTTCCTAGCCTGGTTTGGTGCAGTTGGTTGAACCTTGAAGTGAGCCGGGTACCTTCGGCTCTGGAACATTTTCTCCCTTCTACTCGTTTTCCAAGACTTTTGCCAAAGCAATGCAGTTATGTCGATACTATAGATGTTTGTGATCGCAATAACTGATCACTAAGGCTTCTCTGGGCCTCTTCAAGCCTTGTCTCGAGCTCTCTTTGCCCTCTTTCTAGACTGATTATTCTTTCTTCCATTAGCTTTTTTTGTAGCCGGGTAAAGTATAGGTGGTGAATGATTGCGGGTTAACTACATACAATGCCACAATATTCATATTGTTAATATGGTTGAAAAAAATAAATGCATGTACAATGATGCGAATGTTATGATGCAAATGCAAGAATGCATGCAGACAAGGTACTGATTCTGCTGGTAATCACCCTTTTGAATTACTTCCACGGGAATTAAAGGGTTTTGATTACAAAGTAAAGATTCCTAGTACAAAAGATCTAATTATAACACAGAGTCCTATAGATAGACTCTAGCTCTATCTCCTAACTTTCCAATCGCCTTGAGCAGCTTGAGGAACCTCGGAGCTTCTTCCATTCCCGGGGCTATAAAAGGTCGGAGTGTCTCAGCCTCGACAGCTAAATCATTTACATGTCTGGCGACTCGCTGTATGTCCACCATTAGGTTTGAGTAATCGTCTTGGTCTGCATCTGTACCATTCGAGCAGCGTCGAGCAGCGTCGCGTAATCTCTTCTGCCAATAGGTGTCCCCTCCGGCTGCAGCTTCCTCGAATACATTAATTCTTTCCTTGTAATCCTCCATAATTGCTTTGAAGGACCCAATCCGTGCTTGTAACACACCCACCTCTCGTTCTCTTTCCTGCAGCTCAGCGAAGTTATTCTTGCGGCAGTACATTCGAAGTGAGTGTTCGACTTCAGCCACCTTTCCTTTTAATTCATCATTTTGACTTTGGCTTTGCTCCAACCTCTGAATAGTGTCATTGTACAGTTTTACGCATTTTCTAATGATCTGTTTGGCTATTCACGGATTTTCTTTTCCATACGGCGACACTTTCTCTCTCATGATGGACAACTTGTTTTCCCTTGCTGATTTCTTGTCTGAATCTTTCTTTCTCTTGATCAATGGCCTTCTTGGCGGACCATTTTTCTTCCTCTATAGCCAAACGGCAGCTTTCAATCTCTTTCTCGATCGCTCTTTTGTTAATTTCTCGTTCTTCTTCCATCAAACGGATGCCGTTCATTCTTTCTCTTTCCACAGCTATGAACTGACTCCGGCCGGCCTTTTGTATTTTTGCTTGTAATAGAAGGGCATATTTTTGATAAAGAGTATTTTTGTCGCTTAAATCTGCATTCAATTTCTTCAATTGCCTAATGATCCCGTCTCGCTCATCAACTTCTAAGCTTGCCTTATAGAGCTCGCTCGCATGTTGGGTCTGTTGAATGTCCATTTTCCTTTTAACTTCTTCGAGTTCACTCCTTAAGATGTCGGCTTCGGACGGTACCACCCTTGTAAGCTCTTCGAGTGACACTGCTGGTCCTTGATCAGATTCAGGAATCACATTATTAACCCTCAAATGTCTCCAAAGATCGTAATCTGGGGTAGTCATGTGCTCGGTATCTCCTTCCACCCTGATCCGGTAACAATGATCCCAGGCCCTCATGATGGTCTGAATTTTTCCTTTGAACTCCCCTTTGAAAAGAAATTCAGTTTGGCTTAATCCGCGGTATTGGGAATGAACTATCGTGATCCGAACTGCCGAGACACTAAAAGCGGGGCACAAACGATCCCTCCATGCAATCCCAACATCATCAGCCAGTTGAAGTCACCACAATTGTATAGAAAATAATTAACTTTACCGAGCCATGGGACCCTCCATGCAATGTCTTCATCTTGAATGTTCCTGAAGAAACTGGTCCATATTTTTGTTTTCAAATCCTCTCGCCATTCCTTTGCTAAGTATTCTCGTAAAGGCGAAAAACCTTGGAAGGATATCCGCAGGACTCTTGTCGGCGTCTTCCACATGTGACTCGAATCCATACTTGTAATAGCCGCATGCGCAGCCTCGAAAATGTCCTTCTTCATGTTTCCGGCTAGCATTTAAGGAAATGAAAGTCTCGACCAAGATTCTTTGGTACTGGGTTTGCTTTTCGTTTCACCCGCTCAAACAAATCCGAATGGCTATGTCAATGTTCCCAGTACTGGGAAAGATCACCAAGCCATATATTCCTAAAGCGAATAGGTCCATTTTCTTTGCCTCGTCGGATGTGTTGATATGATGTCCCGAATACTCTCCCATGCAAAGACTGTATTATCTCCTCGGATTTGAAGGAGGCCACTAACCCAATCGTCACTCATTCCCGCAAAGGTTTTGAGTTTCGCAGTGTAATTTTGATTCCTTGGAGGCTTCGCGTAGATCCAGTCTTCCTGAATATTTTTCTGGTTTAGTAAAGCAGTGTATTCTTCTACCGTAGGCATCATGTCCTACCCATTAAAGGTGAAGCAGCAAAAAGCCGGATTCCAGAACTGGACTATAGCTCGGAGTAGGGGCTGGTTAATCCGAACATATAACAGTTGTGCGATGTCGCCATAACTATTGCAGAACAGGTCTTGTAGTCTTCGGTCCCATCTTTCCCAAATATTTTGAAGATCCCATAAGTCGTTTTGTTGGAGACTCACATAAGTGTATCCAGCTATTACGCGTTCGTTAGGCAAACTGTCTCCTTGGATTTTCTGATTGACTTCTGACCAATGTCTGACTGATAAATTAAGCTCTTCTTTCCTAAGACACCTTTTTTCCATGGTGAAAGACTTTCTGATCAGGCAAACCACTTGATCCAGTACCTTTATGCGATGCAAATGCAATGATGTATGAGAAAAAGAACAAAAAGCGAAAAGAAAACAAGTCAGTACCAGATAAAATTGATAAATATATAAATAAAATGACAAAATTAAACAGAATAAACACACAAAACAACCCTATTTATCCCGTCTAAAACCTAAGGTTATCCGCATGGCTCTAACAGGGTGGGTTTCTATGTTCTCTACATACAACGTTGGTGCTAGGAGGTACCCGAATTGTCCTTGCTGTCCCCTACTAAGGGTAGCAAGGCCCCCGATCATCACCCATTATAGGCTCCTTTCAATCGGGTTTAATTCAGGGGGACCCATTCGCTTATGCCCGTATGAAGGAACGATATCCTTACGAAAGCATAAGGTACTCGAGCCCCGAAGGTACTTGCTAGGCCCATACAGGAGAACGATATCTCCACGAAAGCATTAGCGTTTTCCCCCCACTTAAAAAGACGGGTTTATATGCCATATTTTAAATGCGTTAAAATAAACACGCAATTATGACCGAATGTTAATTTAATAGTCACTTTAATCCGGAACTTCCAATATTAGTAAAGCGGTAATTATTTTAAAAGCTTGACTCTCATTTGTCTCTTTTTTTAAAAAAAAAAACAAAAATAGTCCCCAGCGGAGTCGCCATCTGTAGCGATGTCTTTCTTTGTATCGCTAAAAAAACGAGTGTTTTCGAAGTATTTTTTGAAAGGTGTTTGTGACTTTTTTGGATATAAAATATTTATTTTGTGGGGTTTTAAAAGACACCGCATTAAAAAAATGGAGTCGCCACCGGCCACTTAGGTAGGTCGGACACCATAAAACCAGAGATTCGAAAAGACAGGGTTCGGGAGTCGGTTACGGATGGGGAAGGATTAACACCCCCACACCGCCCAAAATTGGTACTTTAATAATTACCGCTTTATTAATATTGGATTTTCTGGATTAGAGTGACAATTATTTTAAAATTCGGTCATAATTGCAAATATATTTTAAGGGTCGTTATTGCGAGAATAAACGCCCAACCACTATCACTACGCTTGATACTGGCCCCGTTTACGCTCGGATAAAAGGACTCCGCATTAACAAGTTATATCTCGATATGTAATCTTAGTGGCAAAAACGTAAAACATGGCAAAATATTTAAATATAATAAATATTGACATACCAGAATACTAATTTAACATAAAGGGTATTCTAGACTAAAACATGTATATATACATATTATTCTAAATAATGGATAAAAACAACTATAATATGTCAAAATAACAAGGCAGGAATAAGTACATATAGACGAACAAATATTTCAAAAAGACATGCATACTGGTAATAAAACATATTTCAACATATACGGGTCCACATATCGTACAAAAAGGGTAAATACATTAACATGTAACCCTAAAAAAAACAAGGAAACACACACATATAAAATACAAAATACGCCATGTACGAATCAACTAAAACATAACATGCTTAATATGAATAACCGGATAAAAACGCATGACCATTATAATCTTAATACACATATATGTAAACATAAAATACGAGTCATATACGAGGGACATAAAACAAAATAAAATAATAGAATACATCAACATATACGATTATAATACGATCATTAATATTTACAAAGAATACAGGACTAAAATGAAAGAAAAACAAAAGTCAGTGGTAGAAATTAAAGAGCAATAATATGTAATTTAGGGACGAAATTGCGAAACAAACAAAACCTAAAAGGACCATAATTGTAATTAGACCAAGGGGCAGACCCAAAGTGAAAAATTCAAAAACGCGGGATGGTTAAGGGTGTAATTTTACCATTCGTAAACCGATTCGGTGTAATTTAGGGACTAGATTGCAACCTTTTGAAAAATCGGGGATTTAGGAATGTGATTATACCATGCGGCAAGACAAAAATGAAAATATTGAAAACGCGGTGGGATTAAGTGTGTAATTTACCCATTTAGCAAAATAAAAATACCTATATAAAGGCTATTTTCAGGCCGAAACCAAATTTTCTTCATTTTCGTTTCATTCTTCAGTTTTAATATAGCTTAGGTTCTTCTTTTTCTCTCATTTGTTCTTATAATACCCGAATCCGGCGGCCGGCCGCCGATTTTCTCTCCGCCCGCCGCCGCCGCTAACGTGGCGCCGACGAGCCTCTAAAATACACCAAAATGACCACTATTTCATCCTCAACATGAATCCGTGGTTGGATTCAGAGGATACCCCTTTATTTACCCTAGATCTAGGAAATACGAACCAAAAAAAAAAGTTTTAAACCTAAAATATAACTACCAGAGGACCTTCCCCTCCCTTTAGTTCACCAGATCGGCTTGTAAGTTTGAAAGGCTTATCATCGAGGAAGGAAGACCTACAAATGACGCCTGAGTAAGACTACTCTCCTCTTTTATTTTCTTTTTTTTTCTTTCGTATATATGCATGTAAAGAAAACAAGAAAGAAAAAGAGACAAAAATTTACCTTTGGATTTGTCTTTTGATTATCTTGGATGTTTACAACTTTCAGATTTTTTGTATTACAAGATCTTTGTTCTCCTTTTTTTTGTTCTTACTCTCGTTTTTTTTTTTCATCCCCCCGTTACAAAAGCCCCGTTTCATATATATTATCGTCCCTGTTTGTTGCAAGTTGCATCTTCTTTTTTTTCAGATCCGAACTAACACTTTGCTTGTTGTCTTGGGCATATTCTCGAACACGGGATGAATATCGGCGCGGTGGCGATATGGACATTCTCGCCGCCGGACGGCCAGATTACAGCGTTCGGCCGTTAGATCGATCCGATCTAACGGTCGAGATGGCTTGAAGAACGATCGGCTGGATGAAGCCTTGATTTGATGAGACGGCTTCGATTTTGCCACGTGGAGCTCCGCAATGAGGAGTCGAACGCGTGGATCTTACGCGTGGCGTGGGATATTAAAGCGTCCCGCGTAGAGACCACGCGCGGCGTGGCACTCGAACGGTCCATACGTGTGGAACACGCTACCGCAGATATTTTTGACCTCTGGTTGTATCGTGGCCGTTGGATCGGATCTTGATCCAACGGCCCACAGTTACCTGCACATTGTAATTAGATGAGATTCAAATTTGGGCCAACCGGGCCTTGTAATTGAACTTGTAATTGGACTTGGACTTCATTTTTATTTGGGTTTAATATATATTTAATTTTTTTCATTTTACCAAGTAATAATAATATTAATAATAATATAATTATAACAGCAATACATATATATACGAAAATGTATACTTATATTATACAATCATTAATTAATATAATATTCTAGTATACGTACGTATAATCATACATATAATTAACATAATATCTATATATTAATCAAATACGCTCATACTCTAGATACATACGCGACATACATACACCCCTAATATGTATACATAGCTTATACATGCACACACCACCTTATATTTGTAACATTCATATAATAAATATACATGCAATATTAATATATTTACAAGTGAAAATGAATGATTACAGGGTCATAGCAATCTTCATGTCTTTGACCTTTTCCTGTATTTCTTGCTCAGCTTTTTACAGCTTGAAAGTTACCTTTTCGACATTTTCATAACCAGTCTGCTTGTAAGCCTCGACAAATCTCGCTTGTACGCAAAGAAGTCCTAAACACAACTGTTTGCTCCCTGAGCGTCGCATTCTCTATTTGAAAGGTACGAGATCCATTCTTACTCTGCTGCAGACTTGATTTCAGAATCTCGTTCATGTTTAGACTGATTTCCAACTCATTCTTGAGGATGTCGTATTGGCTCTCGGCTTCCTTCAGCTTTTGTTACAACAATCGAGCTCTATTTTCACTAGCCTGGCCTTTCCGCTTTCAATACCCCAAATTGTTCTTCAGTTGTAGGATGCCATTATTCCACTCTTCAAAAGTGTCACCCAAACCGGCATTCTGAAACATGCAGTGAAGCTCCTGATGTTTATCTTGTAGACTCTTTAATTTTTTGTTCAAATTATTTCTCTCCTACCTGAGCTAGTTATAATCGAATGAATGCCCCTTTTCTGGGATGTCCCTATCTTCGGTCTCTAAATTTGACTCAATTTTATTCAACCCTTGCCCGGGTCTCAGCTTTTTTTAACTTTACTCCTCGTATGATCATTGGCACACTGAAGAATCGAGGTTGTCCATCTTTGAAACTCAATATTCCCCTATTGACAAGATCTTTAACTCGGTTTTTCAAAGCCCCACAATTCTCTGTAGTGTGTCCCGAACTTTCTAAGTGGTAACCGCACCTGTCTCAGTTGTTGTAACCTTTCGGGTAGGGTGGTTCTTTCGGCATAGACTGAATTGGGGTGATAAGGTTCCTCTCAATGAGCATAGGGAGCAGCTCAGTATACCTCACAGGTCTCTGGATAAGCTTCTTTAAATTTTTTATTTCACGAGTTTCTTCTAGACTTATCTCTATTTTCTGAGAGCTTGACTCAGATGTACGTCCCACTAGTTTGTTGATGCGAATCACAAAAGGGTTCGACTTGTCATATTTACCGATGTTAATTGGCTTGGGAGCGGGATTCTGACCATTAAACTCTTTATTCTGATTCTTGACTGACTCTTCTTCTGGCTCTACGGACCCCTTGCCTTTAGCCATAGCAGTCATCAGATTCATCATCTCGGCCATCTGTTTCTTCAGTTCTTTTACTTCATCTCCCTCGCCACTAACACTGGTGTCGTCTACCATGTTTGACCGAGAGTATGCAAATGTTTACTCTTTTATTATCTCGAATCTAGCTTTATGTCCAAACCCCCGATTTGTATCCAATCCTTTGTCCATTGTGAACGATTTCTAATTTTTAGGCAACCACTTGCGAATCAATACCCTATTATTGTATGAAGATGCAAAAATACAAAAGAAAACAAGACATAAAAGAAACAAGTTAGTGCCGAATAAAAATATGTTAAAGAAATAAAATAGAAAATTAAATAAAAACATCAAACAAAACAACCTTATTTAAAATCTAAAACACCTAAGGTAACCACATGGCTCTAATTGGGTGGGCTTTTTATATTCTCTATATGCAGTTTTGGTGCTAAAAGGTACCCAAATTGTACTTGTTGTCCCCTACTAAGGGTAGCAATGCCCTCAGTCATCACCCATTATAGGCTTCTATCATCCGGGTTCAATTTATGATGACCCATTCCTCTATGCCCATACGGGAAAATGATATTCCCACAAAACATAGAGTAGTAGAGCCCCGAAGGTACTTACTAGGCCCATACGGAGGAATAATATCCACTCAAAAGCAATAACATTTTCCCCTCATTTAGACAGTCCGGTTTATATGTCCAATTTTAAATGCGTTAAAATAAACTTTAATTTATAAACAAATATCAGTTTAATTGTCACTTTAACCCGCAACTTCTGGTATTAGTAAAGCAGTAAAATTTTTTGCTAAACTTCTTTTTTTTAAAAACCAAAACCAATCCCCAGCGGAGCTTCCATGCTGTAGCGACTATTTTTTTCATAAAGTCGTCGCTACAAAAAATAATAAATTATAAATTGTATTAAAGATGACGTCTTGCTTTTATTAAAAATTATTTAAAAAGATTATTTTTTTGAAAACTCGTATTTTAAAAATATAGTCGCCACCGGAAATTCAAAAAGGGTAGACCAGACACCGAAAATAAAACCAGAGATTCTTTTTTAAAAAAACATGGGTTCGGGAGTTGATTACGGGTGGGGAAGGATTAACACCCCCACACCGCCCAAAATTGTTACCAAATAATTACCACTTTATTAATATCAAATTTTATAGGTTAAAGTGGTTATATGTGCGAGTTAATTTTAAGGGCTCCAGTTTTCGAAGGATAAACGAAAACTAACAACTATGTCTTAGACTGTAGCCAAGTTTGCAGTAAAAAAAGGGAGCACCACATTAGCAATTTATATTCTGGGATGCAACTTAATCAAAACAAAATAAAAACACGAATATTCACAAAAATAAATAACATAAATGAGTAAAAACAAACAAATATACACATGCAAAAGATTGTAATATAATATAATATATACATATGTTACATATATATATAGGATAAAATAATATATTATGGTATGATAAAAAACATAGAAAATATAATATAATGCTCAAATATATAAAAAAAATATTCATTAAATAAAAAAATACATTACCAAAAAAATAATTTTACATAATAGTGTATATAATCCATAATATAAGTATATGTATAATATAATATATACAAAGATACTATATATATATATATATTCCAGTGTAACATATACATAAAAGCGTAACACGAAATATACTCATATACATAAATACACGAATACATGGAAGCAAATTAAATAAAGACATATGGATTGAAAAAACTAGCATCAAACATGAATATCATATCGAATATAAAACATTTAAACAAAATGTACAAAATACAGGACTAGAATTAAACAGAAATAAAAGGGCGGGACCAGTAATGTAATTTTACCATAAAAAGATAAAATTAAAAGAAAAAGAAGCCTAATTGAAGAACTGTAAAAAGAAAGGACGGCTAAAACTGCAATTTTCCCTTTTAAATAATGAAAACATACATTTAAGGATGAAATTGAAAATTGGTTAAAACTTTAAAGGACTGGTTGGGAAATTAAACCATGCGACAGGCTAATTTTGAAAACAAAAATGATGCAGAGGGACTTTGGAGGTAATTTTCCTATTTAAAAACTAATTAAATCTAATTTGGGGACAAGATTGAAAGAGTTTGAAAACTTAAAGGGACTTGGGACTGAATTTAACCATGCGGAAGCCTTTGCTGTGTAACTGGGGCGGAAGTCCTTAGGATGTAATTAAACATTTTAAAAAAAAATCAAAACCCTATTTAAAGACCCATCCGACTTCATTTTAAACCTTTTAGCCATTTTTTTCAAAATCTTAAAATAAAACACCCATTTTCCTTTTTTCTCTGAAACACGAACACCCAAAACCCAGAAAACGCCTTGGTTTTGGATTAAAACCCAGAAAAACAAAGAACACGCTTTGGTGTTCTTCGTGTTCTTCATGAACATGAAGAACACCAACACAGAAACCACATCTTTCTAGAAATCGGCGGTGGTCCGGGTACTCCGACCATTGCCCTCAGCCCTAAGTTAACGTAAATCATCATCGGCCGCCGTCTATCGGCGCCAATGACTTCCTAAAAAACCTAAAAACACTTTTTACCTTTTTAAAAACTACTTCTGGCCTTAGATTTTAGGAAAAACACCCATCCCTTTTTAGATCTAGGAAAGACCGAACCGAAAATCATTTTTAAAAAATCCTTTTTACAAACTCGACCTTCCCTTTTTCAACCGATTCACCCTCGGAGGGTTTGTCACCGGCAAAAAAGGGTTTGAACAGCCAAGGATAAACTCTTATCCCTTTACTTTTTTTGTTTATTACTTTGAATATGCATGCAGAAAAAAAAAGAGTTGATACCTTTGAAAGGATTTTTTTTCTTATTTCATCCGAATCTCTCTGTTACAAAATAGGTCTAATTGCATGGTTTATATCCTTGATTTGTTAATTCAGTTTTCTTTTTGTTTACAAGCAACATTAAATGAAATTGTTGTAGATCATGCTTAATCTGACATTCCCTTTGTTTTTTATGTTTCATGGCCACGCCTGGTGGGTGAGCCGGTGAAGAGAAGTGTACGCAGCGAAAGAGATCCGGCGAAGCAGCCACGTGGTAGAAAAGACCGAGTTTAATCGACCAAATTTAATCTAGGCCGTTGGATCAGATCTGATCCAACAACTGAGATCGCTTGAAGAACGAACGGCTGAGATGATGACACATGGCGCATGGGATCTAAAGAGTCATCGCGTGCATCACACGCGCGTGTGGAAATAGAACGACTCGGGGAGTGTATCACACGCGTGCCAGCTGGAGGGTCTTCCTTTGATCTAGTGGCTATGCAAGGAAGATGAGAAGATAATTAGGGTTAGCCGGTTAGGTTATTAAGTTTAAATTTTTGGGTTTTTGGATAATAAAGGGGATTGGGTTGGCCAGTTGGGCTTGTATATTAGATATTGGTTTGTATTGGACAAGACACTTAATAAAATGGGTCTTTATATTATATCTGTTTATTGTTGATATTTTAGCCCATAATAACCAATAAATATAATAATAAATAACAATAACATTAATAATAATAATAATACACATACATATGTACATATAATAGATAATACATGCAATACCCATACTCACATACATACATTCAAATATTAATAATACATGCATACATATAATATGTACAATCATGCATTGCACGCATTCAAAACAATACTTATATGTATATATACACATGCATACTTTTACATACATATTACCACACGTACATTCAAACATACATATTATACATACATACATACATACATACACATATAATAAATACAATATACACATATATTCACATACATATACATATACGTACACATATAAATAATAACAACGCATGCATACATACACTTTAAACACACTTATTTAAATTATTGAAAACAATAATAACGACAACATATATATATATATAACATTGATAAACATATGTATTACATATATTCATATACCATACTAATACATACACATAGACCCACACATATATTCAAATATACATATTACCACACGTACATATAGACATACATACATGCCAATATATATATGATAATTACTATAATTACTTAGTATTACTATAATATTTATAACCCGCACAAAAATAAGTGATTACACAAAGCTCCAACCCCTCTAAGTTGGATTAGAGGTCTTAAGAGTCTGAACTGGGGTGGTGTTAGTAGCTTTCGGACAATCTTTCACAAAATGGTCCAGTGATCCACACTCAAAGCAAACTCTAGATGTCCCCCAACACTCGTCTTTATACATACACCTACACTGATCTTAAACTTGTGCGCTCGTACTCCTCTGTGAGCCCTCCAAACTTATCATAGCTGAAGACGATGAAGGCCTCCTACGGCTAGCATACTCTGACCTACGGTCTGATCTCTAATTTTAGTTTGAAGCTCATCTACTTTGGTTCCAACAATTTCTATTCCTCTGGAATAAGACTGTAAGTTGTTAGAGAAGTTTTGAGTTCTCCTACTCGAGCTCTCTTGCCCACTACACGGACCATATGTCAAACCTTATACTTGCTCAAGTGACTTGGCACTACCAGTCAACTCAAAAAAATACTTTTGGTAGGGCAACAGTCAAGTAAGTCTGAATTTCCTTCATCAGGCCATTTAAGAACCTCTTGCATCTCATCTTCTCGGTAGCAACCAACTCAGGGGCATACCTACTCAACATTAGAAATTCTTGTTCATACTCAAAGACTGATCGATTTCCTTGGACCAAATGATTAAACCGGTCTCTCACACTATCAATGTGAGCTTCTCCCATATACTTCTTCTCGAACTCATCCAAGAAGTCATCCCATGAAGGTTGGTTAGAATATCATCCCAACTCTACGTTAGAATGTCATCCCAACTCTACGGTCTCTCACTACACACAGGTATTCTCTTTTAAACGGTAGAGAACATATGCCAACTTGTCCTCGGGTTTCAGGCTCATCTATTGTATAATCCAACGAATGTTCCTCAACCACTGATCCGCCTTAACTAGATCATCTTATCCTGATCTGAGAAAATCTGTAGCACGGCAATTCACCCTCAATCGGTGCCTCACGAGGGGTAGCTGAAGGCATAGGTATGACCCTCATAATTCGATGAAGGGCATGGTGCAAATGGGAGAAATAATTGCCCCCTCTACCTATATCATCCTCTGATATCTCTTTCGAACCAGGGACGTAGTCCTCATCATAGCTCCCCTCTCGAGAGTCATAACTCTCCACACGATCATGTGCTCTCCTTCGCATGATCACTTTATGCACAAGCAATAAATAGGGTTACACCATCGAATATTCAGCTTGAACAAGTACAAATTCGACTTATGGGCAACATATTCACTAGACACCTATACAACACTCTAAACACCCTCGAGGCTTCTTAAAACTGGCTAAACCTAGGCTTTGATACCACAGTTGTAACACCTTCAACCCGGATGTCACAAGTTGGGCCTTAAGTCCAAACCCAAACCATAAAATTTCACAACTAGATTCAGCCCAACACATTCATTTTATAAAATCTATTAAGTTCAAATATTTGACATAAAAGAAATAGTTAAAACGTTACATGGCAACTCCATTTAAAATACATAATTAAAAGCATTTAACTCATAATTTAAAATCTAAAATAAGAGTTACAATACAAACATAGGGTCCTACAAATACATAGCCCAAATAATCTAAGTACTATACTCGGACAACAAGTCAATGTTGAGGTTCTACTCTAATGGTGCTCAAACGATGCACGCCAACCTACTAACCTGCGAACGAAAACTATAATTTCAAATGTTGAGCTAACGAAGCTTAATGGATACATTTCCACTCAACCATGCTTCATGCAAATCATAAATAAGTGCATGCAGCTAAAGAATGATACATGGAAATATAATACATATGGCGCTACCTTTAGCCGCCTAAACACATAGCAAGCAAACGAAGCAATAATCTCACACAGAATATATGTACCATACCAACAAACCTGGAGTGAGGCCCGGTGTCACACAGCCTCGAAAACATACACTCATACTCAGAATCTCTTATCGAGTATCATCGGATGAGGCTTGGTGTCATACAGCCTCGAAAACGTATATCCGAGAGCTTACCTATTAGAGTTGCAACACTCTATGTAACACCTTCAACATATATTCGATGATTAAATACACATTGAAGATGTCACAGTATTATTTAACTGATTTCCTGACTTGTAAAAAA
Organism: Hibiscus mutabilis; assembly: GCA_019671005.1. Classification (NCBI taxonomy): domain Eukaryota; kingdom Viridiplantae; phylum Streptophyta; class Magnoliopsida; order Malvales; family Malvaceae; genus Hibiscus; species Hibiscus mutabilis. The sequence goes on along the minus strand of CM033740.1, from coordinate 32,595,494 downwards.
ATTTATACTATTCTTACTTAATTAGTCAAGTGGTTGCCCATTTCTCGGTTTCTAATTTAAAACAATGCCAGAAAGGCACACCTAGTTTTAACCCTGAATTGGTTTGTAAAATTTATAAGTAAGTTATTTAAATAAGTATGTAAGTCAATGTGAAAACTAGGTACACTGCCTAATCCCTTTCTTGGATTTCAAATCGTTACATGATATAAGATAATAAAAAAATTTACCTTTAAAATAACCAACGAATAAATAGATACATGCCCACTACAAAATATCATAAATTAGAATGTCTTATTGATGTGTGGTAGATTGCAGCTTGATTAACATGCTTGACTCTTCTTCCAGTAAGTTTCCTATAACCTGTGTGTGAAACAGCACACGCTAAGTATTCACTTAGTGAGGCAACTATAATTTAAAATAAATCGTTTCAAAGTATAGAATCATATAAAATAGACTTATCAAGTCATTCATCTGTCATATAACATTGCAATACGTTTCCTGCAAAATGGCAAGTGATTCCAGTGCAACTTATATCATATCATAAAACAAGTATAAATATCATGTTCTCAGTATTTATCAGTCATCATGTAATCATTTGCAATATAACCTTCCTTTAGAGATAGCCCAAAGTATATAATATGATATCAAGGTATGTGAGTCATCTTGATAAGACACCATAATGTCTAACATAATGTGAACATGAGTACGTACTCGAGAACGCTCTTTGCTCCTCATAAAAGCACCTCGACAATGCCATTAGCAATATGGGCTTGGATCCCCATGGTGCACACCAAGGGCTTGGGTCCCCAAGGTGGAAGTGACACCGTAGTGCCTAACTTGAACATGACATATGAGTACGCATTCGAGGACGTTCTTTGCTCCTCATTAAAGTACCTTGTTAGTGTCATTAGCACTATGGGCTTGGATCCCCAGGGTGTACACCAAGGGCTTGGGTCCCTAAGGTAGAAGTGACACGTAGTAGTCACAAACATGAAACATAACATAACTTGCATGATGTTGTTGCTAAGGACTCTATGGATATCCAGCTATACCATGAACTCTCATATCATAATACTCGGGCCTTTCATTTCATTATCAATCAATCATCATCATTCATGTAAACGGGCAATTCACATCCCATATTTCATCATAATTTTTCATATGTACTTGACATTGCTGCATTATGCATCAATATAAATCATATAAGTCGATATTAGGCAGTTCATACCTAATATCTAAAATTTGGTTTATCTTAGATAAATCTTTATGTCATATCAATGTATCACATATGCCATTTAATATTTCATGCCATTTGTATATCTTTGATCAACATATATTTCATTAACATCAGGGTCGACTTATCGCAAGTCTTCCTCATATCATATATATATATAATAGGTGAAATGCACTCACTTATAGTGATGCAAAAGTAGCCTCACTAAGCTTATTCGATAAACTTTTCTTTTCCTCTAATACTTGTGTCTCCCTCAGAACTGTAGAAGACCAATCGAATATATATATATTACCATTCTTTTGTTAGACTCAAATCTAACATTGCTAACTTAATTTACAAAACACAATTATTCAAATATAAAATATGTTTGAAATTTCCCCCCATGTGATTGTCGATTTGGTCCTAAGGTCCTTAGTGAACATTTTGGACATCAAACAAATGTTCAAGATCAAATTAGAACAATTCCATTACTACTTGTTCACTTTGGATTTTATCCCTTCAAGCTTCAAACATTACTAAAGTGACACTTTAGTCACTAACTTCACAAAAGTACTTGAATTCATTCATTAACCAACTAATCTAACATTTCTAAAATTCTACTAACTTTACCTTTAATTTAAAGTATTGATCGAATTGGTCCCTTACAAACAATTTCCATTTCTGAAATGGTCCTTCGCCATTTTTTTCTTGTCTTTTCAATCCCTCAATTCAAAATCGACATCTAAATCACTCAAGTAAATTTTTCCAACATAGTACTCTTCAAATACATAATTTTCATATTTCAACCCTTTGTTCTCTAATTTGTCGAAATAGTCACTAATTTACAATTCAAGGATTCTAGCTTTAAAACTTTGCAATTAGGCCCCCAATCATCAACTTTACATCATAATCATCACTTAACATAAAAAATCAGAATTTGTCCTCTTCTTATACACCATTGCCGAATTGGTTATCCACTTTTGATAAATTGTCAAAATGGTCACTAGCTCGAATAATCATCAGTTTAGCATTCTAACTTCATTTTCATGCCTCAAACATCATTAACAACATAAGTACATTTCAAATTCTAAAAAAATCATAATTGAACCCCTAACTTTAACACCTTACTGAATTAGTCCTTTAGGGTTTTGATTCTAAACAACAAATCAAGCTTGCAAGATTACTAACTCATCATCACAAACCCTAATTTAAGGTTGGATCCTTAAACCCTAACTTATTCAAGGTTGCTAAATTGTTTAGGGTTTAAATCACAACTCAAAAACATAAATCCAACACATTCTTGCTTGATTTTAACATAAAATCGAACATAGATTCATAAAATCATAAAACCCCCAATTTGAACATAAAACCTAATTTCTCTCTCATATCAAATCTCATCAATCAAGTATAAAATAATTTACATCAATAGATAGAGATCAAAAAGGAGAACAACTTTGTAGTTTGGAAGATTACCTTAAAACCAAGATTCGGGGCTTAAATCGAGATTGGAAAATTTTCTTCTTCTTTCTCCTCTTTCCCCACGGTTTTGGAGATGAAATTTTATTGATAAATCTTCATATTTCATATATATATATATGTCACTTGTATAATTTATTCCAATTTACCAAAATGTCCCCCAACTGAATTCATATTTACTAGTTTGTCATATTGTAACATTCCAACTAGACTTAGTTGGATCACAACCATATACTATTCATCCACTAAAAAGATCTCAAAATTCCTTCCATGTCCATTTTTGGGTGAAAAGACCAAAATACCCTTTACTAATCAACTTTTTCACAAAATTGCTATTCTAGGCCATTTTAGTCAAATAAATTTAACCCAACTATTTAACTCTCCAAATATCCATAAAATAATATGTTATAACTCTTCCAAGGTCTATGGAATCATCTCTGAAATTTTAGCTCGATCCGATTTACCGATAATTATTGAGAATTTTATCAATTACTAAATAAATTTCTTAATCAAAATAAATCAAAGGATTCATCCTGAATCGAACTAAAAATATTTCCAAAACTTGGGAATGATTTTTTATATCCTTCTTCTATCATATAGTAAAATTTCATAATTTTCCAGTTCGATCAGGATACTCAAATTCTACTTAAGCTTTGACTGCTATTTCCCAATAATCAAAATATCGGATCAAACCAGTTATTCCACATTCGATCCACACCCTAATGTGTTCTATCTGTTTATGAAATAAAAACCCCTAACTTTTGGGAATTTACAACTTTAGTCATTCAACTTTTCATATTTAGTCTTGTACCACACAAGTTTTGACTGCTTATCATTTTGGTCATTAAATTTTTAAACTTCAATTCCCATTTCAAATTTTCCTCATATTTCAACCAAACTTTGCAAGTACCCTAATTAGCTTGCGCTCTATCATTTGATTCTTTTAAATCTCATAAATTCCTTTTCCATAACCTATAATCAAAGAAATCCTAACTTTTGCATTTTTGTCATTTTAGTCACTAAGATAGCTTTTAAGCTATTATCTTAGTACTAAATGATCCTTAATCAACTTAATAAAAATTCAGGGTATTACACTTTCACTGGGTATCCGGATCCCACCTAGTCAAAGTAACTCAATCACACAAGTGTCCATACTTGGCACATAACCACACACGATCCACCGATGATCCATATGGTTGCTATTACAACAATTCACCCAAAGTTTTACCAAGTTATTACATATTATGCTCGTATAAGAGGTTAGTTTCTTAGTTTTACTATTTATTTTACCATATTAAAGGCCCATTGGGCCTTAGTTCTCGAATTATAGGTTCCTCGAACTCAAAATAGAATTTTCAGGTAGAGTGCCCAACGAGTATCGATACCCACTTAAGAGTACCGATATGCTCTAGTGGGTACCTATACCAACTTACGTGTATTGATACCCAGCTTACCTTCAAAAGAGGTTTAACTCAAAACCCCGTACTAATACACTAGGCCATATTTCGATACCTCAAGTGTACCGATAAGCTCCCAAGCATACCAATACCCATTTTGACTTTTGGAATTTGATGGAATATGGGGTACAGATACCCCCCATTAGGCGTACCAATACGCCTTTGAAATTTGGCTTGATTTTGACCAATTTAACACATGGTATCAATACGTGTTCAACTCGTATCGGTACTCGAACCCAGACTTTACTTTTTGGAGTTTGAGAATTATTCCCTAAGCCCTTAAAACCCAAAAACAAGACCTCAAATTGAACCTACACTTTGTTGAAGGTAGTTTAAATGGTTTCCTACCATTTTCAAGCCATATTAACACCCAATTCAAGTTTAGCCATTAATGAAGACTCAAGCATTTCAAACAACCAATTTATCAATCTAGCAACAAGGCAATCACATTGATGATTTCCAGGAATACATGGGGAGTTAGTAGTGTACTAACCTTCTTTCCTAAGCTGGAAAACAAGCCTCTTCCTCTAGCTCAAGCCTTCTTCTTCCCTTGATCCTTAGAGTGCTCTCCAACCTCTTTAACTACAATTAAATGTTGTAAAATGAGTTACAACACTATTAAAAGGAAATAAGGATGGCTAAGGGAGACTCTAACAAAAAAATACGTGATCAAATCTCCCATTCATATTCATCTTCTCCAAGCCCCCACCAAACCCAAATTTCTCAACCCCCACCAAACTTGATGAAACTTACCTTGCTAGGTAGATCACTTGATGCTAAAAACCTTTCCCCTCACTTGTACTCTAAAATTTTAACTCAAAAAGCCAAATATTAGACCTTTACTTTTGAATATCCAAAGGAAAATGGTGGAAAAGGATGATAAGAGGTTGGGAGACAAGGGTGAGCTCAGCCTTTTAGCTTTTCTGGAGAAATTAAAGAGCCATCCCTCTCTACCTTCAAAAGTGAGGGAATTTACTTCCCTACCCTTTCCTCACCCTCCCACACTTAACCAACCCAAACTAAAGCCTAACTACTTAACAAGGTCCAGTAAGGCTCCCACGAGCCCACTCTCACAATGCCCACTACACCAAGCCCATAACTCAGGTTAAAATGACACATGGATTCTGAAATCCGGGTTAGATGTTGAGGGGACGGTTAAACTCTATAAAAAATTATAATTTTTTTATATTTTAAATATTTTATTTGTATTATTTATTGATAATTTAATTTTTTACAAAAAAATTAACAATCTAATTTTACATTTATAAAATTTTATAATCTAATACCTCTCACACATTTAATATAACTTTTAATAATTCAGACTTCTTGCGTGAAATCATGCATTTGATATCTGTTCGTTCCTCAGTCCAATCAGTTTAGAAAATTCTGACAAACCAGCCATTAGGCGTCAAAACTCAAGAGATGCTGGGCCCAGCTAGTGCTGGTAAAATTGACACGTGAGATATGACAATATAGTTTATATTGTTTAAGTCAAAGAAAACTAATTGCAATAGTAAGGAGGGTAGCCGCCTCTTTCTTTCGTCCAGATGCGCACGAGTTTCTCGTGGCTTTCTTTCCTGATTAAATCATACTCTCACTCAATACGTTATTTTTGTGTTTTAAAATTATTTCTCTCATTAAAAAAATTAATAACTTTTATAAGACACATTTTTATTTATACCATTTTCTAATTTTTCAACAAAATAAAATTCTAGTTTTTAAAAATAAAATTGTCGTTTTAATTATTTTACATTATCTTTTTTATACATTTTTACACAAATCTTATTTTTAAAATTGTGTAAAAATTTAACAATAAATAAAATAAATAAGACGAAAAGAGTTTTTAAATATATACTTAAAGTATCTAGCGCTGCCAAACAAAGGCAAACCAACCACCAATGACATTCCCTTGTTTCTACTTTAATCATTTCTTCAACTTAAAAAATACTCTTTTAAATACACGTTCTAAAATTCAAATTTTTTTCTTAACTTAAATTCTGGCGTATCATTGAACAAATAAAAACATATAGGGAAGAGGATCAAACCCCGAAAAAAAACGAAGAAAAATCGGGTCAAAAAATCCCAGAGAAAATATACAAAAGAACATAGAGAAGCATGTAGAGGGAGAAACACACTGGTCAAAACCAGAAAAACAAAGCACAAACTATGGAGAACCATGGGAAAACTCAATCACCAACTGGAGAACCAAAGCTCGAAGCTAGTAATGCCTTTCTTCGACTGCATGACCGATCGGAGGCAACCAAAACATAACGCGTGAGGAGTAATGCAGTGAGACACCATCGTTTGTCACCATGCAGATCTGGAGATATGTGACCGATAGAAGGCAAAGAAAACAACAAGAGATGGCGGTCCAAACACTCAGTCAACCACCAACAAGAGGAATAAAGAACTGTCATTATCGAGACAGCCAAACGGCCAAAACGGACCATACGAACTAACACTTGTAAGCAAGAACACAAAAACAAGGACAAAAGCAAAAAAAGAAGATAAAAGGAGAAGAGGAACCGAAGACCAAAGAAGCCCACCTTCTACCCGTGCCAAAACTGACCCAATCGTCGAGGAGGGTCCAGCTTCCTTCTCACAGAAATGGGCTCGGTCACAAAATAGGTCGTCAGTAACCGAAAAGTCACAGCGAGATCGACCAGATGAAAGTCGAAATAAACGTAGATATGAGAAAAGAAGACATCACACAGAAAACCAACAGGAAGATAAGGGCTTAAACTTGGAATGGCTCATGTTCCCTACGCGAGAATTTTTTTAGCTTTGAATTATATATATATTTAAAAAAATAAATTAATTCAAAATTTATCCGGACTTTTCAATATTTAGATTTTATTTCCAACCTCAAACTGATTTCATACCCAGTAAGACGCCGATTTTAGTCGATTTCTAGGCGCCATGGTGCAAACCTGTCGATAATATTGAACCCTGTTGGGGTGAAATTCCATACTAATCTTAGTTCATTATCGTTCCCACAATAACACCTAAGTTGGGACGCTTAGAATAATATATTCAAGAATAGCTTTGTAAAATAAACATATATCAATCAAAATAATGTGTTTGTACAATAGGCATTGGGAACTATTATTAACAAACTTTAATACTCAAAATTTATATATTCAATCAATTATATTTAAATTCGAAAAACCCACAAATATTTGTGTCAAACCCAAAATTTCTCATCCTCATAATCTTTTTCCCTTCTATCAGCTCTACCAAATTACCACAAAATTGTCCTAAACTGGTAAAGAAATTAGAATTTGGAACCAAGTAAACAAGATTAAAAACTGTTTGAACTGGAATTCGAGACTTTATTCAAAGTTTTAGCCATGATAATTTACAGAAGCTGTTGTAAGGGAAGCTCTCGAGATTATAAGAACACTTTAAGAAGATGATGGCGGCAGTTAAAGAATGAAGCACATAAAATCATAAAGGAAAAGAATAAAATGGAGATAAAACTCAGTTTTATTGTCCATTCAAGATGATCTCTTCAGCTTACTAATATAAGCTATATATAGGGTAAACTAAGTCACAACTGCATGGATAACATTTATGGCAAAGCTGCCCAAAGCTAACAGCAATCTGTTATAACCGAAATGCCAACTAATTGCCTTATGATTTCTGTTATCTCTAATATTTCCCCCGTTTCTTCAGCATCCAACTTCTAAAAAGTCTCAGAACACATAGCTAATGTCGAAATTCCTCAAACTTGATTATGGCAATAGGTTTGGTAAAGTTGTCATCCACATATACTACTATGTATGTAGCATCAACCTCCTTTTTGTAGACAAACAACGAGGTATCTGTCTGCATTAGAGTCTTTGAATTCTAATCCTTCAAGAAAGGTTTTAAGCTTGGTAAACCAATTCCTTGGGGCCTGCCTAAGCCCGTAAAGTGCTTTCTTGAGCTTACACACCAGGTTGCCTACATCTGTTCCTTTCTTCTGAAAACCCTCGGGTTGTACCATATAAACATCCTCAACCAAATCTTCTTTCAAGAATACATTGTTAACGTCAACCTGATGAATAAAACAGCCATTAGTAACAACAAGAGAGAGGATTAAATTAACATTAAAGGAGTTAACCACGGGGCTAAAGGTTTCCCTAAAATCAAGTCCAGCTAACTGGGAATACCCCTTTGCCACCAATCGCTCCTTATATCGTTCAACAGATCCATCAGCATTCTTTTTAATTTTAAATAACCATTTGCACCCAATAGATTTCCTTCCTGGTGGAAGAGACACAAGATTGCATGTGTCATTGTCTAAGAGTGCATTGTGCTCAGCAATTACAGCTTTATACCATTCTGAATTTGCCAAAGCTTCATGTACATTCACAGGTGTATCATCGATCTGTAAATGATAGGCTTTTGACTTGAAGATGTCTGCTTTACTCCTTGTGATCATGGAGTGTACATTAGCAGCTTCAGATAGACCATTTGTAGGAACACACTCAGGATCAGCTTTAGGTGTACCATGTCTAATCTCTGAAGAATGATTACATGTCTGATCAGATGATAGAGACTCAACAAGCTGTGTATCATCAGAATGTAAATTATCAGGAATATTATTAGGGTCGAAATCTGCCACCTGCTCAATATTCTCACTGAAATATCAAGAACCTCAATGGCTTCAGGACTTGTAGAAACTGAAATATCATGTGTGAAGGAGCTAGAACTCTCAGTAGTGCCAGAAGGACTAGCCTCATTCGATACAGGTTATGCAGTATTAGATGAAGAAGGTGTAGCATCAGACATTACATGCAGAGGTTGAGAATGAACAAATGATGATGCAGAGGAACTGTTATAACTTTTTCTGTAGAAGGGAACACAACTTTATTAAATAAAACATGCCTGAAAGTGAATATCCTCCCACTCTTTTCCTCTAGACACAAATATCCATGATGAGCAGGTGAATAACCTAGAAAAATACATGGCTTGGATCTAAAATCCATTTTGTGTCTATTGAAAGGCCTTAAATACAGGTAACATAAACACCCAAACACCTTCAAGAATCGATAATCTGGTGTTTTGTTGTATAGCATTTGAAAAGGTGACTGATTTGCCAGGGCTTTGGAAGGCATTCTATTAATCAAAAAAGTTGCACTTAAGGCAGCATATGACCAGTATTTAAGTGGTAAAAATGCTTGTGCTAGTAAGGTGAGTGCAGTTTCAATTACATGTCGATGTTTCCTTTCGACCACATTGTTTTGTTGTGAAGTCTTAGGACATGTAACCCTGAGTTATACTCCTAATTGGGCCATTTGATGCAGGGATTTAAATCGCGGTCGCATTTTCGGTCGGGGCGTTTTATATCGGTTTCTGACAATAGCGGATGAATTGCGGTTATTGCGGACCGTTATTTTCCACAATAGCGGTTTCGGACAGCGGCGCTACCGCTATATAGCGGCCGCTATCTCGGTCCGCTATTTGAATCCCTGATTTGACGTTCCAAAAATTTAAACTCACCACCCTCATCAACTTGAACAGCCAACAAATTTATAGAAACTAATTTTTTATTAAAGCATAGAACAACTGAAATACAGTACAAGCATATGACTTCCTTTTAAGCAAGTAAAGCTAAGTATTCAGAGTGCACATAACTACACGAGACATATAGTAATAGTAACCATCCAAAGGAACAGGTGCTGGTCCCCAAATGTCCATCTCAACTAACTCAAAAGGCCTAGTATAACTTGTGGAAGAAGCTTTAAAAGGAAGTGCATGGCATGCATGGCAAAGAGTGGTTTTGTCAACTATAACTTTTTTATTCAAGATTGAACTCACTATATCAGCTGAGGGGCGGCCCAATCTGTTATGTCATAGCCAATAGTCTGAAGGAGAGGTTGAACACGTAAGAGCAGAAGCATGATTGATGGTAGCAGCTTCAAGGATAGATTGAAAAATGTATAAGCCATCCTTTTGTGTGCCTTTCAATAAGACTTCTCCTGTACTTTTATCCTTAAGAGAACAATACAACGATTAAAACTCAAAATAAACAGAGAATATAGATACTGACATAAAATTTTCCTAATATCTGGAACATGTAGCAACTGATCAAAAAGTAAGGTTCAATAAGCAGTAGATAGTACAGAATTTCCAATATGTGTAATAGGAAAGGAGAAACCATCACCTATATGAACCTTGCCCTGGCCTATATATTGCTAACCACTGCGAATCAAAGACTGATCATTGGTGACATGGTGTGTGGCACCGAAATAAGGGAACCATTTGGATGGCCCAGCAACGAGCGTATTGACTTGAGGTGCATTAATAGCAGGTGAAGAAGATGATGGCTCAGAAGCAACATGGGGAACAATTTAATTCAGGATTGTCATAAAAACAACAACAAGTGTGTGCTTCAGCCGTTGGTTTGGCCTGACTCTTGAACCCTTGATTAAATCTGTACCAACATCGATCTGCCAAGTGACCTAACTTCTCACAAATTTGACACTGTACCCTAGGCTGTCTTTTAAATCTGGCACCAGGTCCAGTGAGACCACCATGAGCACAATTGTAGGTTTAGTCTTGACAAGAATCTTGCTCAGCAATATCTTGATCAAAGGTAGTATTGTTAATTCCAATCGATAGCCGTAATGGATCTTCAAGACGTGCTTCTGCATCGGAGAGCAATGAAACTGCGCCATCAAAAGAATAGGGTTCCTTGCTAGCTGTGATAACTGCCACAACAGACTCGAACTCCGAGGAAAGCCCATTAAGAATTATTGCAAACTACTCAATCTCAGAAATAGGACTACCACAAATAGCAAGAAGATCACAAATTTCTTTAATCTGAGTTGTATAGCTACTGATTGAGAGATTTCCTTTCTTAAGAGAGCGTAATCTACAATGCAAATGCATCACACGAGTTGTGGATAATTTCGAGTAACGATGCACAACAGTTTTCCAGATAGATGAAAAAGACTTCGATCCAACAAGATGAGAAAGAATACATGTACTTACAATGGAAAGCAACCATGAGGCAAGGGAATTGTCTTGTTTAAATAACCGTTGATAGGCAGGATTTGGTGTTTTAACGCCATCAACTCTGACCAGAAACTTTACCGGAGGCGTGAACTCATCATCAAGATAATGCTCCAACCCTTGACATCGAACCATCAACAGCACTTGTTGTCGCCATAGGAGAAAATTACTATTATCGAGGCGAACACTAATCTGCTTGTTGAAGAAGCCTTGATTTGTAGAAGCATCTTCAATTGTGAGGTTTGCAAGATCAGAGATTTCATCATCGGCCGGCATGATTGCAGCAACAGAATAACAAACGTTTATAGCTCCAGGATCGAGATGGCGAATGATACCATGTAAGAAAAGCTCTCGAGATTATAAGAACACTTAAAGAAGATGATGGCAGTTAAAGAATGAAGCACATAAAATCATAAAAAAAAAGAATAGAATGGAGATAAAACTCAGTTTCATTGTTCATTCAAGATGATCTCTTCAGCTTACTAATATAAGCTGTATATAGGGTAAACTAAGTCACAACTGCATGGATAACAGTTATGGCAAAGCCGCCCAAAGTTAACAACGATCTGTTACAACCGAAATGCTAACTAATTGCCTTATGATTTCTGTTATCTCTAATAGCTGCAAATTTGGGGTTGGTAGATTATTTTGTTTAAAAAATAGTAAAGAACTCTTTACAAGAGTTTTGATTTAGAGATGAAATAATTTTTTGTGCTTAGAAATACTACCTGAATCTTGGGAAACTCAGGTGAAGAGAGGGGAGGCCATTCGTCGTTGGTCGAAAAGACGACTGACTTCAAATCGAAACGGATAAAGAAACTCTAAATCTACTTTAAAAGAGAAGGCACAACGTATTAGAGAGAGAAGTTTTTTTTTCTTAAGAGTTAATCGACCAAACCCTCCCTGAAATATGCATCTAACTTGTTCTTTATAATTATAAAATGTATCAAACAAGTTTTTTTTTTTTTTTACCAAGTTCTGCCTTTAACCATTGCAGTATTGATGTGATCGTTAAGTTTGTTGATGTAATGATCTACATGCTAATGTGATAATTTACATATGCATAAAAATATAATAAATGCGCTTATTTTCTAATGTTTAAGGTCTTTTTTATCTTCAAGCAAAAAATTATAAAAATATTTTAATATTAAAAATTATATTTAAAAATATTTTAATATTTAAAATCAATTAACATTTATACAATAAATTAAAAACACCTAAAAATATTAAAAATATTCGATGATTAAATACCCATTGAAGATGCTACTAAATTATTTAACTGATTTCCTGACTTGTAAATTTTATTTTTTTAAACATCTGACTTAAAACTAGTTTATAAAATAATCCTTTCTCGACTATTGAAGTATTCATAGCCTATTTGCAAATTACTAGTTTTGACGCTGAATTGATTTATAAAACATATTAGTCAGTTATTAAAATAAGTACATAACTCATGGTGAAAACTAGGTATATTGCCTAGGCCTTTTCTTGAATTTAAAATCGTTACGCAGTAAAAAAACATTTAAAATTTTAACTTTTAAAACAACTAACGAATAAACTGATACATGCCTACTAAAGAATATCATAAATTAGAATCTATTGCTGATGTTTGGCAGATTGCAACTTTATTAACATGCTTGACTCCTCTTCCGGTAACTTTCTAATAACCTACGTGTGAAACAGCACACACTAAGTATTCACTTAGTGAGACAACTATAATGAAAAATAAATAGTTTCAATGTAACGGATCATATAAAATAAACTTATCAAGTTATTCCTCTGTCATATAACAGTGCAATACATTTCCTGCAAAATATCAAATGATTCCAGTACAACTTATATCATATCATAAAACAAGTACAATTATCATGTTCTTAGTATTTATAAGTCATCATGTAATCATTTTCAATATAACCTTCCTTTAGAGATAGCCCAAAGTATATAATATGATATCAAGGTACGTGAGTCATCTTGATAAGACACCATAGTGTCTAACATAACGTGAACATGAGTACGTACTCGAGGACGCTCTTTGCTCCTCATGAAAGCACCTCGTTAGTGCCATTAGCACTATGGGCTTGGATCCCCAAGGTGCACACCAAGGGCTTGGGTCCCCGGGGTGAAAGTGACACGTAGTGCCTAACTTGAACATGACAGATGAGTACGTATTCGAGGACACTCTTTGCTCCTCATTAAAGCACCTTGTTAGTGCCATTAGCACTATGGGCTTGGATCCCCAGGGTGCAACACCAATGGCTTGGGTCCCCAAGGTATATGTGACACCGTAGTAGTTACAAACATGAAACATAACATAACTTGCATGATACTGTTGCTAAGGACTCTATGGATATCCAACAATACCATGAACTCTCATATCATAATGCTTGGGTATTTTATTTCATTATCATTCGTGTGAACGGGCAATTCATATCCCATATTTCATCATAATTTTTCATATGTACTTGCCATTCTATATTATGCATCAATATAAATCATATAAGTCGATATTAGGCAGTTCATACCCAATATCTAAATCCAATTTATCTTAGATAAATCTTTATACCATATCAATGTATCACATATGCCATTTAATATTTCATACCATTTGCATAACTTTGATCAACATACATTTTCATTAATATCAAGGTCGACTTATCGTAAGTCTTCCTCATATCGGATATATAAAATAGTTAAAGATGCACTCACTTTGGCCACTTAACATGATGCCTCACTAAGTCCTAGTTTGATCCTTTCTTTCATAGTAACTCGAACCTTCTCTGATTCGAACTTGAACCCATTAATCACATAAATACAATAAAATATTTGTTAGACTCAAATCTTACAATACCTTAAACTTGTTTTTTAACATAATCATTCGAAAATAAGATTTCCAATTAATTTTCTTTCTTCTCGGTACTTTTTGAAAACTCATTATGGTTCTTAGTAACCATTTTGAACCTCAAAATATTTATTCATGCTTAAATAGTAATTATTCCAAAAATTCCTTTGTTATATACTAACTTTCTTTATTTACTCTTTTTAACCATTAACCTATACTTAAAGGACATTTCAGTCACTAACTTCACAAATGTACTTGATTTTATCCTTAAATTAACCAATTAAGCATTTCTAAAAATTTTAGGAAATTTTTCTCTTTATCTTAGGACCTTGACCAAATTGGTCCCCTAAAAATATTATTGGTCGAAATGGCCCTTCATCTTTATTTCACTTGTCACTTCAATCCCTTTCTTACTAAATTTAATTCTAACTTTTACATACATATTCAAATCAAATACTTGCATACTAAAAAAATTCAACATTTTCCTCTATTTTTCTTCCTTGGCCGAATTGACCACTAACCTTCCAAAGGTTTGCATTTTGATCATTTAGCTCCCTAACATACTTAATTTGATAATTTCAACTAATATTCATTAATGGAATATTAAACTGAAAATTTAAGAATCTTCTCCTTCATCTCTTCCTCAATCCGAAATGGTCCTATATTTCACATACAGTTTTATTTTGGTCCAAATTACCAAATTAAGCTAGCATTATTATAATCTCATCAAATCTGATGCTAGAATAAAATTTCAAAATAATTTCCCTTAATTAGGCATTTTAGCCGAAATGGTCACTATTAATTTCTAGTGATGAATTTTCCATTCTAATATTCAAATTAGCCTTGTAACATCACATTGTATCCATTTCCATCACCAAAACAATTATTCAAATTTATCTCCTATATTCCGAATTGGTCACTTGGGTACACCAAGGAGTTTTGATCATTCTAACATCATTTTTATACTTGAAACATCATAATCACATCAATTCCATCCTTAATTCAAACTTCTAATTCAAATTTCCAAATCCTAGGGTTAGGGTTTATGATTCCAACATAGGATTTAAATCAAGCTAAAGCTTGCTTACATGTCTACAACATCTATTCTAATCAAATCAAGCCTTAAACATAACTAGTGTTCATAAATTCCATCATCATCTTCTTCATGAACATAAACTATATTTAGCTTTTCCATGCATAATTACCCCAAAAATGAAGAGAATTAAGCATAGATTAATTTACCTTAATTTATTTTACTTGAATCAAGCTTGAAAACCTTCAAAATTAGCTTGGAAATGGTGTTGTGCTCTTCCTCTCTACTTTCTCCTAATGTTGGAGAAGATGAACAAAGTTTTTGTTCATCTTTTTTTTCTTATTAATACACATGTTATTTTTTTATTAAATCATAATGTGCCACTTGTTTTAATTAAAATGAATTTTAAATTCATTTTTATCCTTGCTCCAAACTTGCCCTTCCATTACATCTCTAATTACAATGCTTCTTCAAAAATGCCATTCCATAACATTCCAACTAATTTAGTTGGAATCCAACCGGCCACCCTTCAATATACCATAAAATAATATTTTATGATTTTTATTCGATCCAATTATTCGATATTCACCTTCAATTTTTTTATCAAACTATCGCTTCTAATCCGAAAAATTCCATATTTTCAGAAATTTCATAATTAAATATTTATTCCATATAAAATCTTCCATAAATAAAAATTCAACTTAAAATTTTGACTCGATCAAAAATACAAATATTTACCCAAAATTTCTATCGGATAAAATTTTTCGTAAAATTTCTTCGTCAGATATTCATACGAATTATTCCTAATTTTTCTGAATCCTTTTATTCGATCAAAAATTCGATTCCATGACACTTCCCATAAGGTCACCCATCATTGAATTTCTAATGATTTAAATTTCTAAATCTAACAATCTTATTTTGATCCAAATTCGATAACTTCTACTGCATTTTAAATTTCTAAATCAGATATCAAAATTCTTATTTTAATCAGATTTATCCGTATACTGACTAAAATCATCTTTCATAGAATTTACACTTAAGTCCTCAAACTTTTACAAATATATCATTTTGATCACTAAGTTATCCTTATGCTATAACCTTTTTTTAAAAAAAAATATTTAAAATAAGTTTTTGAGGATTTTTAAAAAAAATATTTAAAACAATTTGAGGAAAACAACAAACCGAACTCGAGCCAATCATTTTTACTCCAATATAAGATTATTTCTTTAAAAATGTATTCGATGAATGATTTAAGGCTCGAACTAGTGAGGGACGGTCTAAGACATGTCTGACAAAGGTGTTTGTAATTTTTTTTTATAATTTTTTATTTTTACAATTTTTAATAATTTATCGAATATTTTTTAATTATTTTAATATTATTTTAATTATTTTAAATATATTTTCAAATATTTTAAATCTAAAAAATAATATCATTTTATGAATTCTAAATATTTTAAGTATATTTTTAATTTTTAAGATTTTTTTTTTATTTTTTGCTTGAATAAAAAAAAGTCTTCAATCTTTGCAAAGATGTTTCTTTACTATAGCATCATGTACACATAAGTTATCACATCTGTAAATTTAACAGTAGATTAAATGTAAATTTTATTATTGAAAGGGCTTATTTGATATATATTTAAATTATAAGAATTACTTTAGGTGTATTTTCAGGGGAGTCAAATTAATTTTTTTTGAAAAAGTATGACTTTTTACGCTTAAAGATAATTTTATAGTATGTAAAAAGACATTTAGAAAATGATATCAACAAATAATTATAAGTTGTCTGGTAAAAGGTTTGTGTATAAAATTTTTGATTGTGTATTTGAATCTTAACTAATAAGTTCAATTATTTCATTATAAATTAAAGTGTAAAAAGGTAAAAAAAAATACCCTTATTATAATATTTTTTGAATAGCCTTGTGATAATATTTAATTATAAGATAATATATATTTTGATACTTAAATATGATTTTACGGTGTAATTATTTACATTGATACCCGAACTTCATATTTTGATCAAAATTAATATTCTCAATAAATAATTTATTTGAATCATGAAAATAATTTATTTTGTTCAAAATTTGTGTCGAATTACTCGTGATACATAAGAGAAAATTAAATCAGTAGAAATTAAAATTTTTGCAGTCAAACAGATTTCAAGAAACAAATCCTTATAAAAACTATGCGAAAATGACAATCAAAACCCGGAAAATGTTCATCCTGAAAAAATAATCCCGGAAATGAAGTTGCTCCTCCAACTCTCACATCACTTCCATAACACGATCGAATTCCATATAAGATATTCACATTTTTTTCTTGTAAAATCTCTACCTCAGTGTTCTTTCTTAATTACAATGGCTAGTTAGATGGTGTAAGAAAAGATTTTATACTAGAGATGTGAGGGACTGGCAGCGATGTTCCCGGATCTCGGTTGCCGAAGCAGCTCAATCAGCTTCTTCGCCTGTCAAACAAAAAAAAAGTTTAATAAGTGTACTCACTCTCAACACTTCAAATTCTTTTGGTCAAATGTATTCCTTAAAAGTTCGTGGTTGTGGATAGAGACATTTTGTTCGTGGAAAATTCAAAAAATATAAATAAATAAATAAATATTTTGAAAGACATATTAGCCTAACTTGGAATTTGCTACTTAGCGCCTTCGTGGTTGTGGATAGAGTCATTTTGTTCGTTTCTTTACGCTTATTTATTTATTTATTTATTTTATTTGAGTAAGGAGAATATTTTGACTGGCGTGGCAATTGGCAAATCACTTTACGTTTCTTTTAAATAGCCAGAAAAATCTGACCACATTTCCCGAAAATAGCAATACCACGTCAGCCAAAAATAGGACTGACCAACCTGAGTTTAATGTCTCTCATCCAAAACTGAATGGTCAATTGTCTGTCTACTCTTAAAATACCATTAGCTAATTTAAGTAACTAATATCGTTAATTATTTCAGTTAAATACTGACATGTAGTTCAAATTTATCATGCTGAATTTTTTTTTAAAATTAAAATGGGTGTTTTTAAGAAAAAAATTTACACCAGAATTTTACCTAAGATAACTATATTATACTAATAAGTATATAAAGTAGATCACTAAATTGTACTATCAAATTAAAAGGCATTAAATCCTTAAGTTAAATGTAGTAAAGGGACCAAAATCAGAATTTAACCAAGACGCTCCATTAGTTATCAGTAATACTACCGTGACTAATAACTGACCTTTTGCTTGGCGCGGTTGGTGCCTGACTGAGACAGATCGACTAAGGGAGGAATCGCTCCTTCGCGGACCACCATAGTACGGTACACCACACTCTCTTCGCAAATCTGCAACAAGATCGGTACAGCGATTTCCTTTTGCCTCTGCGATCCAACTTCAACGATTTCAACCAAAACGGGAATCCCTCCTTCTTCAACTAATGCCGTTTTGGCTTCCGGTTCTAATACCAACACGCTCAATACCAAAGCCGCCTTGTCAACCATGTTCGAACCGAAGTCAGCCATAAATTCAACAAGTGGTTTCATGATCCCCGCTTCCACGGCCTTGATCTTGTTCTCTTTAACTGTACATAATGAATACAGAGCCGTTGATGCATCCTTTTTCCCACGAAATCCACCGTTTTCGAGAAGATTAACTAAAAGTGGAATGGCTCCTGACCGTCCGATTGCGACCTTGTTTTCTTCTACTTGAGAGAGCCGAAGCAAAGCACAAGCCGCGTTTTCTTTAGCCGTTGGGTTTCCCGTCCTCAAAGCTCTAACCAATGGCTTAATCGCTCCCGATGAAGCTATAAGTTCTTTGTTCTCATCGCACAAAGAAAGATTCAAAATCGCCGTCACGCCGTTTTCTTGAAGATAAGGATCGGCAGATGAGATTAACGAAATCAACGGCTTAATCGCGCCGGCTTTAGCGATCTTGATTCGGTTCTCCGGTTTGTTCTTCGCCAACAATCTAAGCTCTAAAGCCGCGTGCTTTTGCTCGTCAATTGAACAGGAACCGAGATCCGATACGAGTTGCCGTATCAATTCATCGGAGTTCTCAGAATTAGTACAGGCGAGAAATAACTGTCGACTTTGAGAGGACGCCGTCAGGAACTCCCCGGATCTGTCGCTGTTACAATCACTGAAAGCGGAAGAATCATCGTTCATACTCAAATCATTAAAGCTCCTCTCCATATATGTGCAATTCATTGCATTCTCTGTCTCCATATCGAAACTAACACGCTCTCACCGGATGCTAATCAAAGACCACGGTGCAGGATGGGTTTTGAAATCGGCCAACCCGTATCAGAAAGTGAAGGTTATTCGGGTTACTTGAGACGGGCTCAAAAACAGTGGAGGAGTGGGGATGGGGGAGAATATAAAGGGATGAGTGTAAAGGACAAAAGGGAGGTACACCTGGAAAATTCTGCAGTGGGTAATAAGCTGACAGGTGTATGATTTTGACCGTACCCAAAATCTTAAGTCTAGCTTGAGGACGTGCGAATGTTCGCCTTCTTTAAGCGCGTGCGTAGAAGGTTCGCTGTTCGATAAAGGCTTTTTATCGAAGACGAAGACCCTTTATCTTTTTTCTCTCTCGTCAATTAAAAACTCCCCACGGTTTTTGAAAGTTCTAACACCTTATTATAGTTCTGACATATAAAAAAATAAAGATAATACTTAAATTTCAAATAACAAATTCCTAAAGAAGTTTTTTAATCTAAAGTTAACATATTAAAATTCTTAATTATTTCCAACGGGTAGTGATTGGAATTTATTGAAAATCTTTGGAAATTGTTTCCAACGGGTGGTAAAATGGCAATGGAAAGTCATTGAAAATCTTTGGAAACTAAAATTGTAATAATTTTTTGGCTTAATAGTTAGAAAAGTGTCTAACCTATACCCGTTTTTTCAGTTTGGTGCGTAATATTATTTTGGGCCACTTTAGTACCTAACGTTTTCAACGTTACTCAAATAGGTGTCCCGCCGTTACTGTCTGTTAATTTTCACCGTTAACTTCCGTTAAGTGTCAGATGTCAGCTTTTTAAAATTTTAAAATTATATTTTAAAATAAATAAAAGATTAATAACTGAAAAAAAACTCAAAATTATCACAAAATAGCCTTAAAAATTAAAATACCTAACACCCATTTCGCCGCCGATTGCCACGCCGTCGGTCATCATATCCTTCGTCGGACCATCAC
Source organism: Hibiscus mutabilis (assembly GCA_019671005.1). NCBI lineage: Eukaryota > Viridiplantae > Streptophyta > Magnoliopsida > Malvales > Malvaceae > Hibiscus > Hibiscus mutabilis. Next base: position 32,575,294 of record CM033740.1, on the reverse strand, counting down.
AACTATTTACCCTATCACTTTGTCACCGGAAATCGATCGATGTCGTGTGAAACGTCGAAATCATCGAATGGTTCATTCGAATAATTCACAACGAACGATGGCATAACATATGATGAACAATGCGTGGGTCGTTCAACGAGGGGAGGGCGCTTCATTCCGTCGCCGGAAACGCGACCAACGCCGGTGATAGTGGCCGGATTTGAGGGTTTAGGGATTTGGGGACTATTTTGGGATTATTTGAAAATTTTAGAATAATTTTAGGTTTTTTCAGATGTAGTAATTTTTATTTATTTTTAAATATAATTTTAAAATTTTAAGAAGCTGACACAACGGAAGTTAACGGTGAAAATTAACAAACAATAACGGCAGGGCACCTATTTGAGTAACGTTGAAAACGTTAGGCACCAACTAGAAAAACGGGTATAGGTTGGGCACCTTCTGACTATTAAGCCTAATTTTTTGTGTTAAATCTTTAATCCTTGTAGCTTTGCTTGTGTTGTTTGTCTCGTGTTTGCCCGTCTCTTGGCTTGTTTGGTATTCTTTTTTTGCATTTAAATTTAGGAAGGTTTTTAACGAGGCACCCCACTTGTTTTTTTGGTTTGTATGATTTTTTCTTAATAAATCATACTTTGCCGAAAAAATGTAATAATTTTGAAAATTATTTTCAATGGATAGTAATTGGACGATAATAATCTCAAAACTCATTGTAATAATTTTGAAAATGCTCTTAAGAAATGTAAGTTATTTGATGTTGATGTGAATGAATTATTTATTGAACTGAAATTACTTAGAGAACTTTTACTTAAGTAAAAAATGGGAACAATGAATTTATTAAGATTTTTAAAACGTTTTAATTGCTTCCCAAATGTGACAATTGCTTATAGAATCTTATTGACTATTCATATTATTGTTGCTTCTGTAAAGCGAGGTTTTTCAACATTGAAGTTGTTGAATTCATACTTATTGACAATTATGTCGCAAGAAAAGTTAAATGAACTTGTTTTTGATGGCAATCGAGAGTGATCTTTTAGAAAAAAGTTGATATTGAAAATATTTTAGATAGTTTTATAAGTGAAATTTTGTTTTTCAAGAGAGTAAATAAGCAATTTTTTGTATTAAGGTAATTTAAAAAAACATTTCTTACTAACTATAAATTAAGGCCCTATTTTAATAAATTACACAAAACTCTTTAAGCTTTTGAATCATTTCTGTTAATAGAGACACTAAAAAGACATAATTTATATTCGTCATCAATAATACGTTCTACAATTATGCCAAGAGACGAAAGGCACCACATGCATTTGTCCTTTGCCTTGTGAGTTAACTCGAAGAAAAACAGTTATGCTATTACTTTGCATTTTAAAAATCAAACTAGGAAATTTCTGAGTACTGAGTGGGTGGTTGCGATAATATTTTTCAAATTATAATAAATCAAACTAGGAAAATTCCGAGTACCGAGTGATGGTGGGCTGCAGCTATCCAGTGACCAAGTTAAATATGTATACATATATTTGTCCTGCATAGAGTGTTAAATGAGTTTAGCAGTTTAAGTTCGATTCGATCAAAATTTAGTTAACATTATACTTAAATTGATTCGAACTGAATTTGAGTTTGACTTGAGACCTGAACGAGTCGAGTTGAGCAGGACTCGACTAGATAAGCTCACAAGCAGATCGTTAATTTTGTTTTAATATGTTAGTTTGATGTATTTATAGATTGTTACTTTGAAATTTAAATTTTAGAATTGCTTTGCACGCTATTTTGATATTTATTTTTTAATTTGTTAATTTATGTTTATATCAAGTTATATATAATATTACTATATTTTACAAATATTAAAAACAATATAAAATTCTTGTGAGCTTATTGACCAACGAGTCGAGTTGAGCAACGAGTTTTTTTTATAGAGCACGAGTTGAGCAATAATTTATCGAGCTTATCGAGTCGAGTATAGCACGAGTCAAACAGTTTTCGAGTCGAGCATTGCTAAACTCGAGATCAACTCGCTCAATAAGCATCCCTAGCTCCGCATGAATATTTAAATAAATATAAAATGTTAAAATTCATTCTCAACAACCACAAGGATTAGGTGAGATGGTAAAAGTCTCTCCTACCTTAACTAGTGATCGAGCGTTTGATCCTCGCCATGGACACAGAGCCGCTTTAAAATTTGTGTTCAACATTTGCCCCTATATAGACCAATAAAACCCGAAAAAATTATTCACTATGCTTGCTCTAGTAAACACGTTAAATACAAAATAATGGAGTAATATGTAATTATTAATTTTTTTGCCTCAATGTAACCAGTGAGCATGTTGGCCGGGTGGTTAGGTGTTAAACCATTTTTACCACTAGCCCCGAGTCAAAGTTTTTTTTTTAAAAAAACTTCTTTTCCCCAAAATCAATAAGATGACCGTGTCATTATCTAATTGATTTTAATTTTCAGTTAGTTGTTTTGACGTGATTTTTTAAACAATTTTTACTTAAAAAAATAAAAAAAATTATTTCTAATGAGTTTTGAACTCACAACTTAATTAAGAGGAGTGAATATCAATTGAAAACTTTATCAACCTAGATATCATTGACTTCTAATGTAACTATTTTTGGACAATAGAGTACAATATATGTAACCATTTTAATAAACCCCCCTGTGCATTTGAAGGCTTGACATCCATTAGGATTGGATTTGGACATCCCTCTGCATAGGAAAGCCCACTTCATATTTTGTGCCACCTATACCTCGGATCCGATGGTTCTCCAATTATACGAAGCGACGAGGGAATGCCTGTTCCAAGGTTAAAGTTTTGGTTTTTATCCTTCTTCAGTCCCTGTTTCATTTCATTTGAAAAGTTCTACTTTTTCTATATTACGTTTCAATTTCTGATGTTTGGGAAACTATAATTCTTTTTCTTCTTTTGCAAATTCGTTTTGCAGCATACCCTTTTTTTCCTTTTTCTGTTTTGGCCCAATGATTGAGAACGCGTTGAAATGGAGTAGTTATTTCTGATTTTCATTTAGTGCATTTGCTAACAGCTATGGTGAGATCTGACGACATTTGCATCATTCTCTATATTTTCTTTCTTAATGCTATGCTGTTTCAACGTCTGTTTCCTTGGCATATGATTTCTTTGCAATTAAGTGGTTAGCATTAGTCTACCATGGGAGTTGGGACTAATAGTATTTGAATCTTTTTCGATTTCTTAATAATTTTGCTTGGTCATATTTGTTGATTGCATTTCATGTTAGCATCTTCATCTCCTTCAACCCCTGCATTCTGCAAGCTCGACTCTTCAATCTTATGGTTCTTTTTAATCCTAGCTGGCTCTTATGTGTGTTTTCTGTTAACCTCCATGCTTCACTTTTGGCGGTATCGAGTCTAGCAAGTCCGTGTTTTGTTGGTTATCTAGCATAATATATGCTTGATGGATTTGACCTGCTTGAATATGTTGCCCGTGATAAGAGTCGTTGCATTCGGTAGTTGTCTTGATTTTCATTATGAACCTCCATCATTGCTGCAACCAACCTGTTCCTATTGACCTATTGTTGTCTTGTCTATCCTTGAAGGTGTGTAATTGTGCAATGGCTTTTATGAAAATCCTTACCTTCATTATGACACTAATGAGATCTGAGGCGATTACTTCTATGAAAATCCCTCAAGGTTTTTCCTTGTCTCAAATTTCTTGTAAAATGTTTTAGCCAGAGATCAGTTGTATGCTATGGATAGTTTTGAACTTGGTATAAAGTAAACTGATTGGTTACAGTAGAGAACTGCCTGGCTGTTTAATTTTAAAACTTGTTTTTCCTGGTTCAATGAAGATGTTTGAAAGTAAAGTTTCTTCCCTATATTAATGCCTTCTACTATTTGGGTACATTTTTTTATGAAAAAAGTTTTGGGGTTAATTTTATTTTTGGTGGTTGGCCCAATGATATAGAACTTATTGAATTGAACTGTTATTTCCGAGTGTCATTTTGTGCACTTGCTATCATCATCTGTGTCCATTATCAGCAACAACAAAAGAAAACAAAATTACATAGCACTTCTCTCTCTCTCTCTCTCTCTCTCTATATATATATATATATATATACAAATATATCAATCTTCCTATTTACTCAGCTGATGAGGTGTGAAGGTTCTTAATGAATCAGTTACTTAGAGCTGTCAATGTTTATACTTAGCTATGAGATCTGAGTGCTTTTGTAATTGTTTTGAACGTTTTCTTGTACGTCGAACTACATAATCGGCGTACTATACCATGGAAATCTTTGGGTTATGTTTTTCTTCTATAGTAACTACTGTATACAAAATGGTTATGCTGCTGCTTCTACTGTCATCATTGTTGTTGTGCCCTTTCCTCACATGTAGAATTCGGCTGGCTTTTATAAAAACCATGCGGTCACCGTCTTTTGATAGTGAAACTGACAAGAGCTTTGCCTTTTCCTCAAAAGAGTTCTCATCTTCCATAAAATGGTTATTAAGTTGCTTAAGACAAACTCCTTTTAAGTTGTGACAGTAGATCATAGAATTTTCTTTTCCTAGATCTTGACATTACATAATTTGTCTTGCCATAAATCATGATCCTGCTGTTTTTTTCCCAATGATGGAAAAACTCATTCTTTTGGAGCCACTCTTGTTCTTGATCCATCTGTAGCTTTTATCCTGCTATTTGCGGTTGGTTGAGGCCTATTTCGAGGATTAGTTTGCATATATTGTCCTATTTTGAGTGCTGTTTCCTGGTATTCTTGATAGTTTGAAAAAAAATGTTATTTAGATTAGCTTGTAATTCTTCACGTGAATGGTTTTTTAGCTGCTGGACCATGTTTTTCTTTTGATTTGGTTTTGTAGTGTTCATTTTCTGCTCATATTTGGCAATTCTTAAGCATAAAAATTCCATGTTACATGAATAGTGGCATATATATGACAGCATGAATTCAACTTCGTTCTCTTTCTCAGGACTCTTTGGGGATCCATTTTAAGACATCTAATCAGTTGGTTAGTTGATGAATATCTTTTTATACGCATTGTTTATGAGCATGCATGTATGTATCTCATTTTTTTCTTGACGAGGGGCAAATTAATTTCATTGAATGGTTGCATGGATTATTCTTTAAGAGTTTTTTCGTGTATGACTTGTGATAGTAATAAGTGTGGAAAGGCTTTTAATGAATGTCATTGGCCTCACACCACACGATCAATTTTAAGCTATAAGATACTGGGGGCATCATCATGTCATGGGCGTAGCCACAAGGGGACTGGCAGAGGCCTGGCCCCCGCGGCTCACCCTTACGGTCTATATTTATACCTTTATGATCCAATTTTTTTTAATTGGTCCCTGCAAAACTTTTAAATTATAATTTATTTTACTTACTCTGATATCACTAAATGGTTCTTACTTTAGTGATATAGTGTATAAGTAAAAGTAAACTTGTTTTACTTGAAGTCAACATATGAAATCCTACTATTGGCATTGCTAGTCTCGTTTTTTCGAATTTCTTTATAAAGCTTACCGTAACATTTTATTCTTGGCCCCTTTAACTTTTAATTTCTGGCTGCTCCCCCTGCATGATGTTACTCCTTCCCTTTTGGCTCCCTAAATGCCAGCATATTCTGATAGTTGCCATTTTGTCATCTTTCAAGCAATAACTTTCCAGTTTAATTTTGGTCTAACGGTACATCCATTATATTGTTTATTGTCTTGCAGCTTATAAATACAATAGAATACAGAGACTCACCGGAATTGGTTCCAGTTCAAGACAAGATGGGCTGTATATTTACTCCAACAATCCTGAAGCACAGCATTTTGTGAACAGAAGAGGAACCGCAGAAACAGAGACAAACATTTCAGTTGTGATGCTCAGACTCTGCTCATTATTGATGGGAAAAGAGGCTGCACCAATTCCATGGTAAACGTCTCAATTCACATAAGAAAACTAAAATGGAGAGGCACATACAGAGAGTCCTAAACAAAGTATCATTCATATCAACCACCATAGCAACACTTATTCTCATTTTTCTCCAAATCCCAGAAACATGCATCCCAGCTAAAGCTCCGAAAAAGCCTCACCTTAGATTCCCCAAATCCACCTGCCACTTCTCGGCCCGCTACTACCTCCCTCATCACAAGAAGAATGCTCGCCTCTGGTCCTCTAAATCTTGGATGACCAAGGTCTCTTCCTACACTCATTTCTTCACCCAACTGTACCAAACGGGTGTCCCTAAGAACCACTCCAAAGTGTTGTGTGTGTCAGCTGGAGCTGGTCATGAGATCATGGCTCTAACCAAAATGGGTGTAGAGGATGTCACGGGTGTTGAACTGACAGAGTCGTTGCCTTTGGTTAGCCGGGCCGATCCCCATAATCTTCCTTTCTTCGATGGGGCCTTTGATGTCGCATTTACCGGTCATTTGGAAGAAACCTTGTATCCTTTGCAGTGTGCACGGGAGATGGTGAGGACTGTGAGAAAAGGTGGAGTGATAGTGGTGGCTGTGGAGGAGTGTAACGAGGAGGAAGTGAAGGACATCGATAGGTTGTTTAGGAGGTCCAGGCTTCTTCACTATTCTCATGTTACTTTCGAGGGAAGGAGAGTCACCAGGATTGTAATGAAAAATAAGGCTTCTACTTGAGTTTTTTTGTGTGTTGAATTTATCTGGTTTCATTTTTCAGAATGAAAAAAAAATAAGAGATTAAAGTTGGTTTATTGAAACGAACAACAAAAATCAGGTAAAAGTATGTACAAGTCACTGTTTTATGGCATAAATTGCATTCTGGTTTTATTTTTAGCATGAGAAAAAAATAGTTAATTGCACTGCACATTCCCAAATTATGACACTCATTCTAAATTGGTCCCTAAACTTTAAAAAATTCCAATTCCATCCTCAAACTATGACCATTTTAATTTGGTCCCCACACTTTTGAGCATTCTAGTTTCATCCTCAAACTATAAATCTCATTCTCAATTGGTCCTCAAACTTTTTGAATTTTCTAATTTCATCTCCAAATTATCAATATATGTTAATCATAACTTATGTTAATAAAATCATTATAAAAAATTGTTAATTGTCATGAAACATTGATGTGTATTATGTAATAGTATGGTGTGGTATAAGCGTTAATTTGAGGATGAAATTGGAATATTCAAAGAGTTTGGGGACCAATTGAGAATGAGAACCATAGTTTAGGAATGAAAATGGAACATTCAAAAGTTAAGGGACTAATTTATAATAAGAACTATAGTTTGGGGATGAAATCGAATCATTTAAAAGTTTAGAGACTAATTTAAAATGAGAATCATAGTTTGAGGACGTGTGGTGCAATTAACTCGAAAAAAATCACCTTTTCTAATTAAAATATGTATTTTTAACGAATGAAAGGAATGTTAATTTTAAATTTTTTTAAAAAAATTTAGCCCTTTTATTTCTTTTATTGTTTTGGTCCTTATTCCCTTTTTAAGTTAAATTTAACCTTCAATCTAAAAAATAGTAAAATTCTGCTCATAACCTTTCAAAGAATCGAGTTGTTATTATTTTTAAATAAAAATATTTAATAAAATATTAAGGGTGCGTTTGGTTCTAGATAATACAAGGCATTTTTATTTTCTTAGAAAATGGAAAATGTTGAAGAAAACATGTTTGATTGCAAATTTTGAAAATGATTTTTAGAAAATAAAAACAAAAATGAATGAAATTTTGAAAACATAAAAAAAGTTGTTTTCACCATTTTCATTGAAAATGTTTTAGAAAAAAAAAAAAAAGTGAAAATAAGGATTTTTAAATTTTACTCTATTTAATACGGGTTCGAATCCTTCTAGTTTCAATTTTTAAACTTTAGTTTATTTAATTATATTTTTATTTTATTATAATAATATTTTTTAATAATTATACTTTAATTTAATTATTTAATGAGTAACTATTTGTTTATTTTTATTTGGTTTAAAGATCAAATTAGTCATCAACGAAAAATAAAAAAATTAATTAATCTATTATTGACTTTTTGCACCTAATTTAGCCCATAGCCGAAACACACTCAATTTAGCCATTCCGTAACGGTTGACCAAAATTTAACCATTAACTCATTGACAACCAATAAAATGATAACGTGTGGCACACTTTGAAAGTATCCTTCATTAAACCGTAAAAAAGTCTAGAAATATTTAAAAAATAAAAAAATTTTATAAATATTTTCTAATTTAGCCCTTTACTGATTTTTTATTTCAAAACAATCATAGTTTTGATTTTTTTCTTTCAATTTGGTCTTATTGATTTTTTTAATTCAAATTTCAAACCCCATTATTATCGTGACTGTGTGAACTACCATAGCTGTTGTAGATCCCCTATCCCAGTCTTCCTTCAATCCATGCGAATCAAGTTTTTCACCTAGATTTTTCTAAATTCTTAGGAAACAAACAAAACTCATGTTTTAAGAAGAAAATGGATTTTGAAACCTGGAAATGTCATATTTTAACTCCAACTCATGCAAACTCCACAACGTTTCAATGGATCCAAGTGAAGACGGTAGTTGTGGAGGGGAACTAATTAGCAAACTATTTTAAGGTGGGTAGTTGTGGAGGGGTTAATTTTAAATATGTTGTTTTTAGATTTTTTATGATTTTTTAGGTGTACCACGTGTCACTATTTTAATTATTGTTTGTGAGTTAACAGTCAACTATAACATTCGACGTTATATGAGGGCTAAATTGATCGCAATTTGAATTATGAGAGTTTGATTGATTGCAATTTAAATTATGAGGGCTAAATTGGATGTAAAAAATTCATAAGGGCTTAATTAAATTTTTTTATTTTTCGCTAAGGGCTAATTTAACTTTTAAGCTTTTTAATTTTAAAAAATTAAATACCAAACATATTTCCACTATTTTTATTTTTGAAAACAAATTTTTATTTCTATTGTGTTTTTTAGTTTTTAGAAAAAAAATGAAAACTATTTTCTGAAAATAAAAATAAAAAATAAAATATTTTTTAAAATCAAACTGACCATAAACTTTTAACGCTCTTAATTTTTTTGATAAAATTTAACGCTCTTGACTTGGAATCCACTTGACAGTCTATGCATGCTTTATGATTTTTCTTAAAAAAAATAATATATTTTTTAATTATGATTATACATATTTTATAATTTTAAATTATTTGTTAATGGGGCATGTAAAATAAATAATTTTATGTTAGCATGAAGTATATATGGACTGTCATATAGTTTATTATTTCAAAAGCGTTAAAAATTTAATGTTTTAGTTAACTTTTTCATTAAAAAAACAAATTAGTTCTTCTAACGGTCAAATTTAGCTAAAAAAATAAAGTAATTTGACAAAAATTGTAAACGTTAAGACTAAATTTATATTTATGCCTAATTTTAACGTGACATTAGGTTATACAATAAGCTTAAAGGTGTCTTAAGCCCTTAAATTTTTGAAAAGATAAACCACTACTTTTTTTTACATTCAATTGAACCTTCAAGTAGAGACACTAAATCAATTAAACCATCTATATGAGAAATTAAAACAATTATACCCTTTGATTAATTTTGATTGTTAAGTTTTTTTTATATATATTTTTAAGATATTACCGTCATATTGTACATAACGATTTTGTCATATATAATTTGCATTTTTTTAAAAGAGAAAAATTTTAATACACAGACCGTGTAAACTTTAGTTTACACAAGTTTTTTAATTTTAGGGGTTATAGATTTAGTTTAGGGCTAAGAGTTTAGGAGTATGGGTTATAGGGTTTAAAATTTAATGTTAGGGTTTATAATTTAGGGTTTAGAGTTTGGGGTTTATTTTTTAGAACTTATGTTTAATTTTGATTTATATTATAAATAAACAGGCTTGTGTAAAATTTTACACAGCTCATGTATCAAATTTAATCTTTTTAAAAATATGGATTGATAGGTTAATTTAACTTGTTGCAACTTAAAAAGCTTGAATCGTTATGGATGTGAAATTGGATTAGTGCACTTTTTGAAGTTTCGTAGTGAACATGTCGCTAAATGCAAATGCAACTTAAAAATAAAATCCAATCCAAGCTATGGTGAAGGGATTTATATAACATTTTTACCAAAAAAATCATGTATTTACAAATTAAATTTAGAAAACCAAAATGAAATAGGGTCATAAACTGAAGTCCATAAAAATACCCACTCAGTCTCATAATTTGTCATTGTTAATTTTTCACGTAGTTTTAGGAATAAAAAAATTGTGTAAGAGATATGTTAAAAAATAATTAAAAAATAATTTTATCCTTAAAAAGTTAAAGTTTGTTTTTGTTAAAAAACTAAAAAGACGATAGAAAATGAAATATATCTAATAAAAGTAATTGACTTTTTCAACGAGACAATTTAAGCAAGACAGTTTTAAAATACAAAAAAGACAAATCTATGAAACAAGGGAGTATAGAATAGCCATCCCTCATGTTGGGATAATCTAATTAGAAATCATCTTACGGTGAAATCTAGGACTAACCGATTTCAATAGACTGACTAATGGTGATATTAACGATTTGATTATAATTTTCTGAAATATGACGATAAACTTATAACTTATTACAAAATAGATTAAACTTGATTTATCCATAAAAAAATATGTACACAAAATAGATTTTGCATGAATAAAAAATTACACATCAAATAACCATTTTAATTGTTACAATCGATTATTTAAGTGATTAGACTGTAACTTTTTAAACCATGGTAACCCAATTGTAAACTTATTAATAATAGAGGTGTAACTTAGGCTTGATTTTAACCTCATTTGTCTGTAAGTGAGGATTTAAGCAAGGGACGGTTAGATAGCTTTTTCCCCTGCTTAAACCTTTGGAAAAATCTGAGTGTTAGCTAGCATACAATCGACAGAGTCGTTGGTTCTCGTCTCCTGCTTTTCTCTTATCATCGCCAAACCAGAGAAGGAAATGGGTTCAACTTTGGAAGCAAAGAGTTTGAGAAAGGCGGTGGTGCCGTCAACACTCCTGGATAATCCATCTCCCGGAACCCTCCACTCTACTCGTCTTGCTCTCCATGTATGCCTTTTGATTCCTTGCAACACCATTTACATGAAATCATTATTACCTTTTTTGTTTTTATTTTATGCCCAATGCTTGGCAGGTAAATGAGGATGCCTCCTCTTGTTGGGTTTACATCGCATCTGGATGCAATATCTACAAGCTTCAAGTATATTTAGATATTTTTTGAATTTTTTTGTCAGGGTTTACGAAGTTTGTTTTTAAAAAAATCTTTGCTTTTTTAATCATTAATTTTAATAGATTCCGCTGGAAGATTCTTGGCTCAGCACCGGGAAAGAAGGCCTCCTTATTCCTGAGCGAACAAAGGTACTCATTCTATGATTTCGTAAATTTTCTCCTAAAGAAGAATGAGGACTCCGAATTAGCCTCTCCTCGTGTCTTTCATTCAGTAATGTGTTTATGGACTTTGGTTTTGAAGGTTATGGACTCTTTGTTACTCAAACGGTGCCCTCATCGTTTAGAAATCCAGAGTATTGTACTTGCTGAAATTGAAAGTAAGTCCCTCTTCCGTTGGTATTCAGTATATCTATGCATTGATCATCTCCTAACAGAATGCATTTCTCTAGCTTATATGCTTAAAATGGCTAATGGGTGGTGGTTGTTTGAAGAAAAGGGATGCTATCTTTCATATTTGTTCTTCTAATTGACATTATCTTATTGGTGTACAAGCTAATATAGTATAGCAAGCGTCAGAGGTAGATAAAGAAAGAGACATGGATGTTGTATGTTGTGGATTAAAAGTATTAGTTCTTTAATACATTTTTTGTTGCCAGCATACATCTCTTATCTTGTATCCCATTAGTATATTGGGGTTTATTTAGACATTCAGACAAACTGTTGAAATCTTGTTCAAGTGAGCCATCTTTTGGCACTACAAGTTTAGCTGCCTCTTACAAACTAGCACAATGAGAGAAAAAAACATTTATTTCCCATTAAAAAGCTGTGACTCAAGGTCTAACCAGCTTTTAACTTGCAGACATTTGTTTGAAGTTATAATTAGATCTGCATAAGTTTTACTTCCTTCCAGCAGGACTTTTAGCTATTTGTAGCCTTGGATTGGTTTAATTTGTTAATGTTACTGACTCTAAAATACCAAGTAGCATTGGCTCCTATATTGCTTGCTTCTTTTGTATGTACTCCTGTAGCTCATAACTACTTCACATGATAAATCGTCTCTGTTGTAAGGGACAACATCATATTAAGATTTTTGGATTGGATTGACGTTATGATGGAGAGGAAAATCTGAACAGATAAGAAAATTGGAAGAATATGACAAACCTAATTGAATTAGAGATAAAGAAAAAGGTTCCGGGATTGTCCAGCTATCAGTGTTATTAAAACTCTCTTAATGATAATAAAAACTGCCCCTAATGCCCCTCTAGTATGGTATTTATAATAAACCTTCACTAACAATCCTATTTACTCTCTGGTAGAATAGTTAGGCCTAATAACATTTTGGCCCTCGAACTTTTCGACAAATAAGTCATTTTAGCCCTTAAACTTTTTTCGCCTCTTTTGACCCTCAAACTAGGGATTTAAATCGCGGTCGCGGTGGCCTTTTTGGTCGCAACGTTTATTGCGGTTGCGGACAATAGCGGATGAATTGCGGTTATTGCGGACCGTTATTTTTCACACTAATGGTTTCCTACGGCGGCGCTACCGTTATATAGTGGCCGTTATAGCAGTTGCGGTCCGCTATTTGAATCCCTGCCTCAAACTTCTATTTATTTTGTCAAATTGAACCAGTTGACAGAAAAAGTAACGGATTTTTAATATTTTTTATACTTTTTTTTACAATATTTGATATTTTATATTTTTATATATCTTTTTACACATTTTTAATATTTTATAAATTTTAAATATTTTTATGAATTTTTTATATTTTTTATGCAAAAGGACAATAATTGACGTCAACATTGGAAAAAGAGAAAACAATTGACCACAGCTTAACAGGACAATTACTTTTTCTGTCAGTTGTGTCAATGTGACAAAAAAATAGCAGTTCGAGGGTGAAAAGAGGTGAAAAAAGTTCAAGGGCTAAAATGAATGTTTTGACAAGTTTGAGCGCAAAATAATGTCATTAGGTCGAATAATTATACTAGAACTCTTACTATGGGTCGTACTAAAATTTTAAATAAATTAAATTAAACTTAATGTTCCTGCATCAAATTATGTCCTAATATTGCTGCATCAAACTTTCCTAAAGGAACCCTGTTTAAGTGGCATTGATATTTTTACACTTGTTTTAACCATTTTGCAATGTCTACAGGCACTGCTTACTTGGTATTGGCAAGTGTGGATGCGTATGGTCATCTTATTGTCTCTAAACTGGATGCCAGTGGTAAAGGTACATCCTCTTTTTCATATCACCCTAGTTTGAGTAATAGTTTTGATGGTAAAATGTTACTTGCCTAATCTTCATATTTGAAAAACTAGTAATTTGAGGTGCTTCTATTTCTGAGAAGCAATTAACGAGCTTTTATTTACTCTTTTAACAATTTGGCAGTTCTGCATGCTGAATTTTCTGTTTGGTGGTCATGCCTAGCTCAAAAGTGGCAAAACGAGTTCCATGCCTCTTAAGGCTTTCTTTCATAACTTCCATAGCATGACAGTTGTTGATTAGAGAAGAATGAAATTAAGATGAAGAATTTCTTCTCAATTGTGATTCAATTCTGATTTCTGAAAAATACCTGGTATATATACAAGAGGATAGCTACTATCTAAGGAAACTAAATATTGTCAGATTAATTACAATAAATAAAAGCCCCTAAAAGTTGGCCTCATAATCAATAATCCAAATCTAAATTTAAATGGAAACAGCTTGCATAGTCAACAACAGTTTTTTAGTGTTACCGATTTATTTATTTCTTTGGATGCAAGTGCTAAATTAAAGGAAATACCATAGTTGTCTAACTAGTGCTAATTCTGATTCATCATCAGATAAGGATGGCTCTGGTAGAATGTTTATTTGCTTAATGTTGCTTGGCATGCTGTAGATGATTTGTGATCTTGGATTTTTCAAACCTTGCTAATTTTGTTAATTCCATTATGCATGCATCTTTGTGTATTATTTGTCGGTCACTTGTTCTGTTTATTGAAACATTAGATTTCACCCCTTTTAGAATAATGGGGAAATGGGGTAAAGGAAAGAACTGGTGGTTGTCTCTATCTCTACAACCGTAACTAAATGTTACATAATTTCTTTGTTGGTGGACTTCACATCTGTTTCTTTGCCAAATTTTCATTTTCAAGTAATTAAGGTGTCTTATCAAAGCCTACTGTTGAAATTTTCAGACGTTGACAAGCTTACTTATTCAGTGCTACCTCGGGATTTTGGTGTTGGAGAAGGTAGTTGGTCTGGGGTTTGCTTCAGTCCAAGTCAATGGTCCATGGTACGTGGTCTTTCGTAATATAACTAAACTAATAATATTCTATAGGATGTTACAATTTCTGGTGTCTTGTTTCATTTATACTTATTTCTTAAGGGCATTACGTCTAAAAGGTAACTTGATTTTGCTATTGTTTGGCGGTACCTAGTCAAAACCATTATGGTTTTGAATTCTACATTCTCAGCAATGAGCTTGGGAGTAGCAGCGAGATACACACAGGAAATTCTGTCTTAAATATTATGTTGTGTTCGAACTTGTAGGACAATGTTACTTCTAATTCTGAACATCTTTTGGATCAATACTGAATGCTGCAAACTATTTCTACCTTAATTTTTTGGACAAACTGAATTTTATTATTTGTACCATAAATTAGGGATTCACTTTGCACTAAATTCTTAATCCAGGCAGCTGTGGCACGAAGTTTTTGCAAAAGTGTTGATGTTTATGACCAGGATATCCATCTTCGGACCATGCGTACGTGAGTGTTATATTTGCTCTATCGATATTCTTATATTAGCATGTGAACCAAGTCATAATTTGTCCATCCTTGGTGGTAAACTCAGGATTTTTGCATTAAAGTTCTCACTAGGGTACTATCCAAATAATATTTCTTTACTCGAGGGTACATGGTTACTGAAGTGGAGTGCTTCAATTGTCTCAATTATGAATCTGCCTGTTTATAATTTAAATTCTGTCAGCATGTCAAATAAAGAAGTTTACATGGTCATGTGAATTCCCCACTCTTGCTCTGATAGCTGCTTGTGAATCGTTATTGTGAAAACCTCGTATCTATTTACTTGATTTATAGTGGAGTGCCAACATATAAAGTCTGCTTCTGCAGTCTCCCCGCTGTTCCCCTGACAGCATTGCAGTTTGTAGAATGTAGAAGATTCAAGTTTCTGAGAACACAATAAAATACATGTTATGTTATTGATATGTCGAAATTTCTATATGGATATTTTATATTAACTTATTTGCTTACCTTTCAGACTTTGGCATCCATCTGCACTGAGCTTCCTGCAGAATTTAGGCAATGGAGATGAGAATTCTATATTAGCCATAACTGAAGGTTGCCAGGTATAGAATAATGCATTATATTTTATGTTTCTTTATGTGTTAAATTATCTTACGGTTTTGCACTTTTGCTTCTTTTTTCTGGTATTAATGTAGCTTTCTGTATGGGACTTGAGAATGAAAGAAAATGGTGGTTGCCTAAATCGTATTTGTGGTTCAGTTGGAGATACCTTTTATGCTGTATGCAGTTCTTCAATTGGTTACATTGCAGTGGCTGGTGCTGATCGTACTGTGACCATCTATGATCCCCGCAGGTTGGTCAACCATTATATATGTTGGTTTTAACAAAGTAAATATGCAATAACTCACTCTAATTAGTTTTCCCTCCTTGATTCATGGATGATGGGTGGATTATGATCTTCTAAATGATTATGTCGTTTTACCTTAGGGGGCCTGCTGGATTATACAAGAATAATTGATGAATTTTATAAAATTATGTGTTATTTATGAAGGAAGATTGGATTTGGGTGATCTATGTTGCTAGATTAGACCATTGAGAAGGGAGTTGACTATGTCCCACTTAGGGATTCAAATAGCAGTCTGCGACCGCGATAGCGTAGCGGCTGCTATATAACGGTAGCGACACCGTCCGAAACCGCTATTGTGGAAAATAGTTGTCCGCAATAACCACAATTCATCCGCTATTGTCCGCAACCGCGAGAAGACGCCGCGACCGAAAACGCAACCGCGACCGCAATTTAAACTCCCACTAATGTGACTTGAATTGTGTTGACAAAACCAACTTGTGGAAAAAAATGATATGTTTGTGAGTTTGGGATTGATAGTAACCTTTATGGAGTCGTTAGATAGAGACCTAGATCTCCTTTTTAGGGTTTTGATAAAAATTTGACTTGCCTTTGTTTTATTAATCATCCTTGTAAATAGAGATAACAATAATTAAAGATAAAAAAATAAAGTCCTACCAAACACAACTTATATTTTAAGTCCTAAAACAATTTTATTCTAAGAGTTCTACCTAACAACTTTCAAGTTCTAAGAGTCCTTCCTAACATCTAATAAGAGTTTACAACAATACACGCCTCTCAAAGAAAGAGGTTTCCATGGTATGGTTTTCTTTTGATGGAAGGTCTTCCCCTGTATCTACCCTAGAGTCAAAATGGTATTTTACAGCAATTATGTTATCCATTTATGCAAGCATTTGATCGAATACTTGTATTTTGCTCTTAGGAAAAAAAATCATTCACATGTTCAAACTTCTTGCATATATCTGCTTGCACCCTTTCGACTGTTATCCTTTCATTGCCGAGAATCGTTGGATCTGATACAAAATTGTTACTTCTGTTTGAGATTGATAGTTCAACTCATCAAAGGGAGATTGAAACCTTTAGGACTCATGGAAAAAGACCTAAGTCTAATTGTCTCCTTCAATAGAGATTACAATATTTTAATAAAGTAGACAAAGTACTACCAAAATAATTTTTGTTTTAAGACTCCTAAAACAACTTTTTTTCTTAGAGTCCTACCTAACTTCTCCTAAGAGTTCTACCTATCAACCCGTGAATTTCTAATTAAAGTCATAAACAAACCCATTTAGGTGTTATTTATATGTTAGAATTCAATTAGAAATTAAGGGTTGATAGGTAGAACTCTTATAAGAAAAAAAGTTGTTTTAGGAGTCTTAAAACAGAAATTGTTTTGGTAGGACTTTGTTTACTTTGTTAAGATCCTATTTATTTGTATTTTAGAATCCTTTTGTTATATTTTGACTCAAATTTTAATTGGTAATTAAGTTGGGTTTTATTGTAATTCTAGTGTTGAAGATTACTTGGTAATTATGATTTACTTTTATGAGTAAATATCTATTTTAATTAGTAGATCTTATTGAATAAGGTTTCTTGGTGACTAAGTATTTGGGTCTATAAATATAGACTAGGGTAACCCTTTGAATTATGAGAGAACAAGAGAATGAGAGAGAGGGGGAATTACTCTGGAGAGATGTAACCACTTTTAGGATCTCTACAACTATTGTGCCTACGTTGTAGAGATGGGTATTGTAAGGATGTTGGGAAGAGTGTTTTAGTTCCACCGGGTCATGGGATTTGTACACCGGGTTTTGGGATTATATAGGTTATCATGTATTTGTACTCTTCGGGTTCTCTACGTTATTAGTGGATTGTTCGTTTCTCTCGTCCGTGGAGGTAGGTTATGCTGAACCACGTTAAATCTTGACTCCTGTGCATGTCTTGGTCTATGTCAGTATCGCTTTGGTTATTTTGCCGCATACCAAATTCTTAATAAATGGTATCATGAGCTATGGTTCGAGCTGTGCGATCGTGGAGGAATTTTTGCTGCGGATTTTGCGGTGTGATGTTGGAGACATGCTAGAGGAGTATTGCTGCAACGAGCTTTCAGTTGCAGGGGAGTAATTCTCAAAATTCAACGGTTCTTCAACGGATACTACGTAAGAATTGGAGTTGTTGAAGACCAATGCCCGAATAGAACTTGTGTCTAGGGGGAGATTTGTTATATTTTGACTCAAATTCTAATTGGTAATTAAGTTGGGTTTTATTATAATTCTAGTGGTTAAAGATTACTTGGTAATTAGGATTTACTTTAATGAATAAATTTTTATTTTAGTTAGGAGATCTTATTGAATTATGAGAGAACAAGAGAATGAGAGAGAGGGGGAATTACTCTGGATAAATTAACCATTTTTAGGATCTCTACAATTATTGTGCCTACGTTGTAGAGATGGTTGTAGAGATGGGTATTGTAGGGATGTTGGGAAGAGTTTTTTAGTTCCATCGGGTCATGGGATTTGTACATCGGGTTTTGGGATTACATGTATTTGTACTTTTCGAGTTCTTTACGTTATTAGTGGATTGTTCGTTTCTCTCGTCCGTGGAGGTAGACTATGCTAAACCACGCTAAATCTTGTCTCCTGTGCATGTCTTTGTCTATGTCAGTATCGTTTTGGTTATTTTACCGCATACCAAATTCCTAACACCTTCCTTCAATGGATTGCTTGCTTAGTAGGTCTTTTATTTTCACAAGGTATGTAACCTCTATTTAAAGACTAAAGAGGCTTATTAGCATCAATAAAAGGGGAAGTCAGAATTTTAAGGAAAAAAAACCGAAGAGGTCTAAGACTCTCTCTAAAAGAGTCTAAGGCCTAGAATTTCCTTCGACGAGTTCCGCTTGATAATCATAGGTCATACTCGTGGAAGAAATAATCACGGAAAGAGCCTTGTGAAACATCACCTGATGACTCAATCCTTTAGTTCAGACCATAACAGTCCTATTATGGGTTATGTTTTACTGTTACCTATATATTGTTTGCTTCTTTTTTTTTGTGCAGATTAGAGCTGAACTTATCTTCTGGTAAAGTAGGAGAGATGAAATGATATTTTATACATAATTTAGTAGCAAGGATGGTCGAAAATAAAATCCATTCATCTCTCTTCATGTTTTTTCCCTATACCTTCTCTCAACTTAGTCTACGTAATGGTCTTTTATGACGGACTGATTTGCTTGTCTATGCTGATTCTACGAAAATTTAGTGGAATGTTGATTCATCTTTGACACACTGAGAATATGCTAATTTACTTCTTCTGCGTAGATGGTCAGCACTTTCAAGATGGGTGCACTGTTCAAAATATGAGGTTAGTTGTTTGACTACATTTCCTCCAACCTTTCATTTTGGGCTCTTTTATTCTAGTATAGTATTGTATTCAATGAAAGATCTGTCTGTTACTACAAATACCATTTTGTCAAGAATAAAATGCTTCTGTAGTTGTTCATCCCTTTATCATTTAACTTAAGATATGTTTGTTTAATAACTTATATCCTTGAAGTTTAAACATATTTTCTGTTGAAGATCTTTCAGTTACGCAGGACAGATTGTGACTAATTATCTACATATTCTGTTACCTTACTAAATGTAAGTTTTTAATAGTTGTCTTAAAATTGGAATGCATGTATCAACCTTAATCTGCTTGCATTAGTCCAGATCTGATGTCAAAATGTACTACCCCTCCATCTCAATAAAATTGTCACATTTTGACTTTTGATGGTCTAAAATTTTAAACTTTGACTTATTATTATTTAAAATTTATTATTGATAAATTTTTAGAAAATATATTTAAAAACTTTGAATGAAATGGTTTTTATTTTTATTTTGTAAAATTTAATTAATTAAAATATTCAGAATAATTGATGTCAAAGTTTTGACCAAAAAGTCAGATGAAATGATCCTCTAAATTTGTGGGATTTTTTTTTTTGAAAAAGAGACGAATTCCCACGTTAAACATACCCTCATATCCAACACTTATGCACGTAAGTCTTGGTAGTATAAGGCCCATTTATTGTATGCTTTACTAGACGCAAGAAACATGGTCGGCAAGTCTTCAAAAAGGTGTGCTCTGGAATTTTTAGTATCCCTGGCCTTTTAAGCTTCATTGAGTAATTATGTTTTTTCTGGGCGTGAATGACAACTAGTTTTGAAAACAACTGCTTTTATGCAAATGCGCATAAGCAACAAGATTAGTGGGTAAAGTTTATAAAGAAGAAACAAATTTCTTTCTTTAATGCCTCCACCATTTTCATTCTTTCGAGATTTGAAATGTTTCGTTTAGCAACCTCACCAGTTATGTAGATTTTCTAGTTACTGAGGCAAATGTTTATCAAACCTAGAGATGGAAATATTGTAACAATATACATTTTAACCTGCTCAACTTGACATCAAGCATATGGAATTAGGATGGGAGTGAACACTCGGTGTGACCTGTTTTACTTGCTTCATGTTTAAGTTCTCTATGCCTTTTCTTGCCAGAGAAGTTCCGTTTGATTGCATCATTGTATGTTTAACATTGCAGCAACATATTATTCATATGTTGTCTTGAAAAGGATAATTAGAATGAGTAAATTGAATCATTATCAGTTTTGATTATTCTAATTATCTTTGTATTTATCATGTATTTTTCTTGTTATCTTTGTATTTTAATTTATCATGTAATTACATTTTAGTTTAATATTTGTATACACTTGTCACTTTGTACCTATAAATTGCTAATGAATGCAAGAGGTTGAAGTGTGCTTGATTCATAGAATTCTTTGTTATCAGTTTTTTCACATGTCTGTTGATACTGCAGATTACTGGACTTGCTTTCTCGTCTCTCGACTCTGATTACCTCTATGTGCAAGGGGTTGACTATGAGGTGACTACTTTTAAACTTGCAATTTTATTTCCTTGTGCAGTTAGATTCTAGCATAGAAAAATGAGTAGCGGCTCTTTAAGTAAATGTAATATATTGTGGCTTAAGTTTACATTGGAAGACTGACATTCCATCCAGCACTTCTTTTGAATAATGAGGACTGTTTGCAGGTCTTTTGTGGTCAGTGGCAAGAAAGCAGTAAGGTATTCTCATTTAGAGGAGACTCAAACTGGCTGGGATTCAGTAAGGTAATTTAAGTTATTTTGTATGTTCCGGATGAAATATCTTTATCTTTTCTTTCTGAATGTTGACACTTGCAGAGAGACAGACACCAGTCTCTGTAGTTCAGTATCAAGGTGATATTCTGTCATGAAACTGTCTTGATTGCCTTCTAAGGCCAATCTTGGGTAGGGAGTGTGACAGTAAGGACCATCTATAGTCTGTTCTATGCTGAAAACTGAATGCTTTGAGGCACTGGAATTCTTAATATGATTTCCATTGCCAGGGAACAAGATCAATATGATATTTTCTTTTTGTTTCGTATTATCCATCTCCTATCATTCGGTAACAGTTGGTATTAGTAGTAAGTATAATTTGTTTAGTTCTTTTTTTGGTGAAGTTCCGCTTTTCATCCTTTGTAAGCCGCCCAAGATATCTTTAGAAACGTTAAATATGGATGTAATCTCAAAAGAAAAAATATATTTGCGTCTTCTTTCCTAGTTCAGCTTTCATTTAAACTGTTGGATGCTCATTCATTGGTTGGAAGTCATTTTACTGGTTATTAAATCAATTGTTGGTGCAGTGCTCTAACAGGGATGTACTTGGCGGATGGTGTGATTCCGGTAGCATCTTTGTTGCTGACGTTGTAGCTAAAGGAGAGTGAAAGAGACACCTTGAGAAGTGTTGTCAGATTTTCCGAGTGGCGGTTCATTGGGCTTCAAATCCAGGAAATTGCATTCAACTTCAAAACATGTTGAATCTAAGGCTTTCATTAGTTTGAATCTGTCTGCATGCAATCACTTCGACAGCCTGGTTTCGCCCCATGTAAAGCCGTGCTATTAAAGTCATAAACCCCTTCACCAAAACACGTAGTATTTGATTATGTTGTCGGGCATTTCCCCACCTAAAGTATCATCAGTTGAAGTTTTAAGCTAGACAATGCATTTCTGTCAAAAAAAAAAGAACAAGCTAGACTATGCTGGGGTTTGTGCAATTCAGCCAGTAGTTCATTGTACGGGATGTTACATACTTCGCTTTTAGTAATTATCTTTAAGGGTAATTATTTCATACACATGCGTGGAAACAAAAAAGTTATTCCATACACATGTGTGGAAAAAAAAAGTTTTACAAGTGTTTTAGTTTTAGGGTTTTAGGGTTTTTTAGGGGTTTAAGTGTAGGAGAATTTATGATTTGTGGTTAAAATTTAAGGTTTATAGGTTAAAATTTAAATCTCTAACCATATTATATTAAAACTTAAGCCCTAACTTCTAAACCATAAATTTTAACTATGAATTCTATAGAACGTTTGGTTCGTGGAAAAGATTCTTGAAATTCTATTCTCATGTTTGGTTTGAAGTGATTCTTATCAGGGTGGAAAAGATTATTACCAATCGTAGCACTTTTTTATTAAAATTGTGGGAATATGATTACATATATTTTCTTAAGTATTTATCAATTACCATCAATTTAGACAATATACTTTTAAAATAATGAATTTTCTTCATTTGATTCTTTGTACCGGATTTTTTAACTAGATAATTATTTGGGTGTAAGTTTTTTAAATATTTTTATTTTATATTAATTTAATATTTAAATGACATTACATATATTTAAATAATGCTTTAATATTTAACATGTTTTTATTAATATTATATTTATGATATTTCTATTATTATTTTTAAATATATTATTTAATGGTTATCCTTGTATTTTGTATTGATTGATCTTATGATGTCCGTTGAGAACCACGTTTGCTCTTTGTGATCCTCTACTCATTCAATCTGATAAAGAACAAGAGATTGAAGCATATTCGAATCTATAAATTTTATATGCTGAGTAGAAAAATGTAAATAAATTATACAAGCTACCAAACATTATATTTTTGTACATACATTTAAAATAATATATATTAGGGTGTCATTTTTCGTGGTGAAAATATGATTGTATTTTTGTAATTACTCATTTTTATCCGGTTTGTAAATATTGTTAATATATTAGTATAATAATTAACAGGGTATTATTATTGCATGTATACATGTTATATTATATGTTTACTATATATATGTGATTAATGAGTGTAAAGCATGTGTGTGATATGTGTAAGCGCATGCGTATTATACGTATTATGTATGTGTATGTGTGTAGGTTGGTATATGTGTACCATATGTATGTTTATATTTTGTACATGTATTGTTTGCACATGTATAATATATATGAACAAAAGTATGTGTTTGTGTTTAAACGCATGTAATATGTATGTTAATTTGTATACACGTATGTCATTCTATATGTATTTAGCTTAATGTCATTGTTGTTGTTATTTGTATGTATATGTATTACTATTAGCAATATTAGTTATTATTAGTGGTATTATTGGGTTAGAATTCAAATGGATCTGTAAATATAAAAACCCATATAAGTTATTATTAAATAACCAGTCTAATATATTACAAGGTCCATTACATTTTACAAAGCCCATTTTGGTCCAAAACCCAATCCATATCAGATTTAATAACCCTAACACCCTCTCTTTATTGTGCGCAGCCGATCCTGGGCCGTTGGATCAAATCTTGATCCAACGGCTACGATTGAAAGGAGAGAAACCATTTTGATTCCGTGTGTGGTCCACGCGCGGACCGTTCAGCCTTCCACGCGCACGTGCATCTCACGCCTCTGACCCCTTGACTGTCGTGCACCACGTAGCACCATCTCACGCAATCCCACCAGTTTTAAGATTTCATCTGGGTCGTTCGTCATCGAACCATCTCAGCCATTGGATCAAATCTGATCCAACGGCTAAGAACGAGACCACCCAAGACGACATTTCCGCCATACTCTCTCCACACCGGCACCACTCCACCGTACCACCAACTCAACCACCGTGCTCAGGAAACGTGGGAAGACAGAGAAAAAGTAGATTAATCAGTACCAAATCCGAACAAAAAATATATGTAATCTACTATGTTTACCAAAATCAAGAAAGAGAATAGATTTGTGTGTAAAGACTCAAACAAAAATCTGTAAGAAGAAATCAGTCTTGAGTTTCTCACAAATAAAAAAAACAAACCAAAAGTTTCGGGGTAATTTTTTTTCTCTCATACACGCATGCATGTAAGAAATAAAAAAACAAAAAAAAGATAAGGTTGTTACCTTCGTCGTTTCTTTTCCCGTAGGCAAAAAAAAACTCCTAAGGGGTGAGCCAAAAAGGGGTTTTCTTTTTTGTTATTCAAAGAATAACAAAGGGTTCTTGGGTTTTCTTTGCTTCGAAAAGGGGAGTTTTTAAAGGTTTTTTAGGGTTTGTGGTTGTCTGTAATGGCTGGTGCTGTGGTTTAAGATGGTTAGAGTTGGCCTCACGGCCGTGCCTCACCGGAAACCACCTGAGCACGGCCGCCGTTTGAGAGGCCTTCGGTTGGGGAGGCTAAGTACAGGGGAAAGGTTTTTTTTTAGAAAACCAAATTTTGAAATGCCAAAGGCCTGGCAGCTTAACCAAGTAGGTCTTTTTATAGACGTTTAATATCTTGGAAATGGTAAAATCAATGCATAAGGACCTCCGCGTTTTCGTTTCTTTCATTTTGGGCGTGCCGCAGGGTATAATTGCAGGCTAGGTCCTTATTTCTTTGCAAAACATCTCAATCTAGCCCCTGAATGAATCAAATTCAGTTTTCAATCGGTTTAATTGCGCCCTAAGTTACTCCGCATTTTTGAATTTTACACTTTGGGCTTGCCCCTTGGGTATTTTACATCATCGGTCCCTTCAAGCTTCATTCGGTTTGCAATCCTGTCCCCGTTTTGTTGTTATTATTTTTCGATTTGGGTTGTCTGTTTCTTTTCTATTATATTTCAGTCCCTCTGCCTGATTTAAATTACTATGTTTTTTTCCTTTGTATATGTACATTGCCATGTCATATTGCATGTTTTTATATATGTTTTTTTTCTTGTATTCCGTATATTTATGTTTTATAATACGTTTTTTTTTGTGATTTCATGCTTTTGGTTATTTATTTATTTATTTCGTTCGTATAGGTTTATTTTATACGTTGTGTTTAATTTAATTTGCATACCACGTCCGTGTGCTAGTATGTTTATTTGTTTTGCATAGTATGTCACATAATAATTCATAGTATGTCTAGTTTTTATATCCATATCTTTCTTTACGTTTTTATATGTGTTTTAGCTATGTTTATCCGTGTTTATTTTTCTTTATGTGTACTTTATATATTTAGCTTTGTTTGGTTGTGATAAAATAAGTATTTTTTATGTTTGCCTTGTTTCCTAGGTTACATGTTAGTATGAAAATTTGTTAATCATGTCATGGCATGTTTATATTATGTATTGTGTTACATATTAAGTTTTATTTTTATGTTTATAGGTTGCTTTGTTACTTGGGTATTATACTTTGTCATATATATGTGCTCTAGTTTGCTTTTTTTTTTGTTTTTACATTTTAGGTTATATGATAAAACGGGTGTTGTTTGTCACATATTAATGTCATGTTTTTTATTTTAAGTTGTGTCATATGTTAAGTATTAGTTTTTTAGAAGCATGTTGCTTAGATTTATTTAGTTTAATATCATATTACATATATGTCATGCACAATTTTGCTTTTTTATGCATTTTAACATGTAAATATTTGATTTATCAATTTCTCTTCGAAACATGTTTTCTTTTCTTTCAGTTTGGAAGTAGTTTTTCACTTGTTGTTGCTTTATTTTTTTGCCATGTAAATTATGCTCATGCATTTTACTACTCTTGTCCAATTTTACAATATCCGTGTTTCTATCTTTGTACCGTGTCAATGTAAATGGTATGATTTATATTGTGCTTTTCTAAGATTGCATAATGGAATATAAATTGTCAATGCGGTGCCCTTTTATCCGAGCGTAAACGGGGCCAATATCAAGCGTAGTGATGGTGGTTGGACGTTTACTCTCGGATAACGGGGCTTTTAAATTTACACGCACTTATAACCAAATTTTAATTTAATCGCCATTTTAATCTAGAAAATCTAATATTAATAAAGCGGTAATTATTAAAGTACCAATTTTGGGCGGTGTGGGGGTGCTAATCCTTCCCCATCCGTAACCGACTCCCGAATCCAACAAGTTTTTAAATCTCTGGTTTTATGGTGTCCGACCTACCTAAGTGGCCGGTGGCGACTCCTCTTTTTAAATAAAACGCAGTTTTTTAAAACCCCACGGAATAAACGTTTTTATCCGAAAGACAAACACCTTTAAAATACTTCGAAAACACCCTATTTTTTTAGCGAGAGAAATGATCACTACAGATGGCGACTCTGCTGGGGATACTATTATTTGTTTTTCAGAACAAAAAAGGAGAGTCAAGCTTTTTCAAATAATTACCGCTTTAATAATATTAGAAGTTCCGGATTAAAGTGGCAATTAAATTAATATTCGGTTATAATTGCGCGTTTATTTTAACACATTTAAAGTTTGGCATATAAACCCGTCCTTTTAAGTAGAGGGAAAACGCTAATTCTTTCATGGAGATATCGTTATCCGGTGTAGGCCTAGCAAGTACCTTCGGAGCTCGAGTACCTTATGCTTTCGTAAGGATATCGTTCTTCGTGTAGGCATAAGCGAATGGGTCCCCTGAATTGAACCTGGTTGAAAGGAGCCTATAATGGATGATGATCGGGGGCCTTGCTACTCTTAGTAGGGGACAGCGAGGACAGTTCGTGTACCTCCTAGCACCAACACTGCATGTAGAGAACACATAGAAACCCACCCTGTTAGAGCCATGCAGATAACTGATAAGTGTTCAAAAGTACTATTTTTATTACCCTTTTTACTCATATTATTGTTAGACTTAAGCTCATAATAGTTGCATAATTAGTCATTCATGCATTAATTCATGTTTCTTTCCACCGTTGAGCTTGATTACATAACTTGGTGATTTTTGTGGAAAAAGATGCTGCTTTGGTGTGTTTTTGTGTGTGTATGTGCAGGATCACTTGCCAAAGCAATGTTGAGCTAGTTGCCAGGGTAATGCATGAAGGAGACGCCGAGCCAGTTGCCATGGCATTTGTCGACAAAGAAAAAATGCAATAGGGATGTCGAAATTAATGACTTTACAAGCCCAAGATGACATGGAGCAAGGCCCAAGCCCAAAGGAATTTGATTGCCATGCAGAGATTAAAGAAGAATTAAATTCCAAGAAGATAGGAGAAGTTCTAATAGGAATAAAATTATAATAAAGAATTATATTCTTTAAAGATAATTTAATTCCAACTCAAACTCCTCCTCAAAGAAGGACTTTGGCCTAGCCCTATAAATAGCAAGGAGATTTTGACAATCCAAAAAGAGAGAGCAAGGGGGAAATCGACACAAGAGAGCATTAGGGAATTTCCACTTCTTCTTCTTCTTTGCTTCTATTAGATTCATGGTTTGGGGATTATTCTTTGTATATCTTTTGAACCCAACCATGAACTAACTTGATCGGCTATGGTTATTGTGTTTTGTGGTTGTGAGAAACTATTGGTTTTTGTTTAGGTAATAAGAGTTTGTACTTTTCTATTTCAAGGTTTATTCATTCTGATTCTTATTATTGTTTTGCAGTGAATTGGGAGAGGATCTCGTGATTTCATCCATTTATCTAATATCGGGAGAGTTAGATTCAAGAAACGAATGAATATGATCTTTATTCAATCCAATGATGGTGAAGATTAATCCGCTTAGGAATAAGTTAAGGATTTCAACGGCTAAGAGGAGTGCAAGATTGGTTGTTGTTCACCCTTGATTCACGCAGGATGTATTATCAAGGCATGCACAAGTAGCTAGAGTTTCGACTTAGGATAAGAAGAAACCATTGAAGAACGCCCGCCGAACCTTGAAGTTGCTGCCCGGCCGCCCAAGTAGTTGCCCAACTAGTCGCCCAGCAACCATCAATTAGTTGCCAAGGCAACCCCCACAGTAAGTCGCCACGGCAACCGAGTTGCCCGTGCACTTTTTTACCAAGACAATCCAATTGGCTATCACACCTCAACTCACGATAACCTAGCCTATCTCTCTCAATCGATCTCATCTTTTCTTTTACTTTATTGCTTTCTAGTTTAGTTATTAGTTAAACTCCTTTAATCCTTTAATTGTGTTTTTACTTTTCACAATTGCAGTAACTTAAGCAAAGTGGCCCAAACCAATCCCTCGTGGAGACGATACTCGATACTCATATCACTTTATTACTTGACGTGTATACTTGCACAATTGCGTAGCACTTATCACACGCAACAAGTTTTTTGGCGCCCGTTCGGGATTGGCAATTGGTGTTAGTTGTTTTGTTATTGCATTTTTTTTCTCTCTTAATTTTACTAACTTTTCTTTTTGTTTGTTTTATCAAAAAAAAAAAAAATTAGGTGCGCTACAAGTTAAGGAACATCAACATGTCGGGAAATAAAAGCCAATCTATTCGAGAGATGATGTTGGAAGATATGAATCAATCCAATCAAGAGTTTCTTGCACCCTTTGATGATTACCTATACCAACCGAGAAAAGCCCAAAGAACTTATACCATGGAAAAATCTTGTGCTATGTGTGGAGAACATCATGTGTTTGAAAATTGCCCTCACATTTTCGGTGCATATAACTACATGGAGGACCATAGAGGGAACCAACAGCAAAATTCTTCATGTCCTTTTCAAGAGCATTCCAATTCCTTGGAGGAAACGTTACTAGCTTCATTGGCTAGACTTGACGGATCAATTGAAGAGATTCGAGAGCTATCAAAATCTATGGATACGAGGATAACTCAATGGGATGCAACCTTAGGGGATTCAGAAGACCAATTGGGGAGATCCACATATGTCATGGATAACATGCACCAACAATTCATTCCTAGGGATACTGACGTCCTAAGGCAAGAGGATAAGGAGCAATGCAAAGAAATCTCTCGATGTGTGAGGAACAACTAGAACCTCAAAGTCAAGAGGATGCCAATGAGAGAGAGACTGCCCAACACATGATGAGCATGAACAACAAATTGCCTCGGCAATGATTGAGGAGAGCAATGCCGCGACAACACTCGGTGAAGCCGAGAACAATAATACTACAGCAAATTCTAAGGAACCTGATGCCCGTAAGGTTACAACGTTGAAGTTGAAGCAGAATCTATAGATTGCTCTCATCTACAATTGCCACGGCAATTACTCGACCACATACAAGATCAACGAGATGATAATACTTTGCCAATGGAATATGAGCAGGTAATAGTTGAACCTTTTGAATTCTTTAAAACTCACCTCGTCCATTGCGGGTATGTCTTGATGAACCGAGGTTGGTAGATTTGAAGCCATCGAAATCTCTACCGATGGAGATGTTTGAGAGGCCAAAAGAAAAAGGTGTTTGGATTCATAAAGCTCTTCGTAAAATTGATTCTTCCCTTGACTTAGAGAAAAATTTGACAATCGATTGCCACGGCAATTGGCTTGAGCAACAATTGCCACGACAACAAAGGCTACATCCAACCATGATAGAAGTCGACAAGAATGAGGTAATTGAATGGTTGAGAATGGATATAATTTTTCCTATTAATATATTTGTGCCTTTCGGGAATAGTAGCAAGGTGGAGAGTATACATGGACTACAAGTTTAACAAAGAAGAAAGACACCTCCACCATGGTAACGCAAAGGGAGTAGTGGCAAGCACATTTGCCAAACTCTTTTTGGGCAATATTATCACCCGATGGAGGGTGCGGATGGACTATAAGAAGTATCAAAACGGCAACCTTCAACACCGCAACAACTCCTAATACGCACGCCCGCAACCATGGACGCCAAGACGCCTAAGAACCCCGACGCCTCGGCAACCATGGATGTGCATGCCTCGGCAACCCTCGACGCCACGGAAACTATCGATACATTTATTTTTATTTTTATTTTTTGAACTATTTTGTTCTATTATTTTTTGTTATTTTTTTCTCTTTATTTTTTAGGATATATTTTATTTTTCTTCATTATCTTTAGTTTCGTGTTTTCTTTATTTTCTTTTCCACAACAAGACTCACAACCACCATGATAAGGAAAAATTTATGCCGACTACTCGCCACAACAACCACAACGGAAAAAAATGGCGATGCCCAGTGCAACAACAATGGCTTCGGGCAACCATCGATGCACATGCAAGTAAACCTCGCATCGCAAACATGGACCAAATCAAGGCAATGCTATTCACGCGGTACCAGCCTCAAGCATTCAACCACCGACGAAAAATTGAATCAAGCAAACGGCACGAAGGAAAATCATCAATCGAGGTGACGACCTCTCCGACTAACTCATTTCATTTAGTTTCTTTTAAATTTTGTTTCACTTTACATGCATTGAGGACAATGCTTCTCTCGAGTTTTGGGGGTGTTGGTTTCTAGTTAGTTTCATGTTTAGTTGCATTCATCTTTAGCAATCACATATAGGTTGCATATGTTACTTGCCATGCCTTTAATTTGATTTAATTGCTTAAGACTTGTTGAATATCCAATGATGAATTTTTGCCATTGTACTTAATTGAAATAACCTTTAATTTTAGGATTGCATGAAAAGAACTTAGAGTTTTACTATGATGCTGATTTTTTTACACGGTTGTGGGTTGTTGATTCAAAGAAACTTAGTGAACTTAGGTTGCTTAAAATTTGGGTAAATTTAAAATTGAAAATTAAAAGTTAATTTCTTGCTAGAGGTGCCCAAAATGCTCTAGTAGTAAATACACTTTCTTGCTAGAGGTGCCCAAATCGCTCTAGTAGTTAATGAACATTAAAGAATCGCTAGAGGTGCCGAAATTGGCTCTAGTCGACTAAAATAAAATGAGGAATTGCTTACTTTGCTAGAGGTGCCGAAATTGGCTCTAGTGAAAATAAAAATAAATACCCCGATAATTGAATTAATAAAAGCACGTAGTTCACATAGAATCTTGAAAATCAACTTGTTCACAACTACGCACACACATTGTCACGAGCACTATAGTTTGGTTCCGGTAATTTTTGTGTTATCCGAAAAATTAAAAGGTGATCATACTTTGTGCCACGGTTCCGAGGTTTGAATTCAAGTTTGAAGCATGTCTTTGATGATTAAAGTCTTGGCGTGTAATTGTTAGTTTGCATTGCTTGAGGACAAGCAATAGTTCGAGTTTGGGGCGTGATAAGTGTTCAAAAGTACTATTTTTATTACCCTTTTACTCATATTATTGTTAGACTTAAGCTCATAATAGTTGCATAATTAGTCATTCATGCATTAATTCATGTTTCTTTCCACCGTTGAGCTTGATTACATAACTTGGTGATTTTTGTGGAAAAAGATGCTGCTTTGGTGTGTTTTTGTGTGTGTATGTGCAGGATCACTTGCCAAAGCAATGTTGAGCTAGTTGCTGTGGTAATGCATGAAGGAGACGCTGAGCCAGTTGCCATGGCATTTGTCGACAAAGAAAAAATGCAATAGGGATGTCGAAATTAATGACTTTACAAGCCCAAGATGACATGGAGCAAGGCCCAAGCCCAAAGGAATTTGATTGCCATGCAGAGATTAAAGAAGAATTAAATTCCAAGAAGATAGGAGAAGTTCTAATAGGAATAAAATTATAATAAAGAGTTATATTCTTTAAAGATAATTTAATTCCAACTCAAACTCCTCCTCAAAGAAGGACTTTGGCCTAGCCCTATAAATAGCAAGGAGATTTCGACAATCCAAAAAGAGAGAGCAAGGGGGAAATTTTGACAAGAGAGCATTAGGGAATTTCCACTTCTTCTTCTTCTTTGCTTCTATTAGATTCATGGTTTGGGGATTATTCTTTGTATATCTTTTGAACCCAACCATGAACTAACTTGATCGGCTATGGTTATTGTGTTTTGTGGTTGTGAGAAACTATTGGTTTTTGTTTAGGTAATAAGAGTTTGTACTTTTCTATTTCAAGGTTTATTCATTCTTGATTCTTATTATTGTTTTGAGTGAATTGGGAGAGGATCTCGTGATTTCATCCATTTATCTAATATCGGGAGAGTTAGATTCAAGAAACGAATGAATATGATCTTTATTCAATCCAATGATGGTGAAGATTAATCCGGCTTAGGAATAAGTTAAGGATTTCAACGGCTAAGAGGAGTGCAAGATTGGTTGTTGTTCACCCTTGATTCACGCAGGATGTATTATCAAGGCATGCACAAGTAGCTAGAGTTTCGACTTAGGGATAAGAAGAAACCATTGAAGAACGCTCCGCCGAACCTTGAAGTTGCTGCCTGGGCCGCCCAAGTAGTTGCCCAACTAGTCGCCCAGGCAACCATCAATTAGTTGCCAAGGCAACCCCACAGTAAGTCGCCGCCACGGCAACCGAGTTGCCCGTGCACTCTTTTACCAAGACAATCCAATCGGCTATCACACCTCAACTCACGATAACCTAGCCTATCTCTCTCAATCGATCTCATCTTTTCTTTTACTTTATTGCTTTCTAGTTTAGTTATTAGTTAAACTCCTTTAATCCTTTAATTGTGTTTTTACTTTTCACGGGCAAGAATCTTAAGCAAAGTGGCCCAAACCAATCCTCGTGGAGACGATACTCGATACTCATATCACTTTATTACTTGCGACGTGTATACTTGCACAATTGCGTAGCACTTATCACACGCAACAATAACCTAGGTGTCTTAGACGGGATGTAAATAGAATTGCTTTGTTTGTTTATCGCATTTAATTTGCCTTTTTATTATGTATTTATTGTTTTTGTCCGGTACTGACTTGTTTTCCTTTTTGTTTTGTTTTTACATATCATCGCATTCGCATTACATAGGGCATTGATTCCCTAGTGGTTTCTCCTATAATATAATATTATTCATGATGGACCAAAGGTTCTTTGACCTGAAGGAAAGGGGTCCAGTTTCAGAGTTCCATCCCGAGACTAGGCCAGGGGCAGCAGAAGAAGGATCGTTCAAGGAAATTGATGAAGCGATGTCGGCCCGGTAACAAGTGAGATGAAGTACAAGAATTAAATAAGCAAATGGTCGAGATGATGGACCGGATGAATACTATGATGAAAGGCAAGCAGCCTGTCGAACTTAGAAAAGAATCGATCAAGGATCAGAATGTGGAACAGGATGGTCAGAACGTCAAGACAGATGACACCGTTAAATACGACAAATCGAATCCCTTTGTGATCAATCTCAAGAAACAGACAATCAGCATATCTGGGGTAGATACTAAGGGAATAGAAGCAAGACCAAGAGAAGCTCGAGAATCCAACGACATCAGAAGGCATTATCCTATACCCATGAGATACACCGAGCTACTTTCGTTGCTTGTCGAAAGAAGCCTTATCGTACCGATAAAGTTTGTACCAAAGAGGCCTCCTTATCCAAAGGGTTACAATAGTCGTGTTTGGTGTAACTACCACATAGGCGATTCGAGTCATCACACTGAGAATTGTAGAACCCTGAAGGACAGAGTTCAAAATCTTATCAGAATGAGAGTTTTGGGTTTCGAAGACGAACAACCCCGATTCTACGGTAAGCTAACCGTTGCCCGAGGGGCAAAGTCGAAGAAGGGTCAACGCCCAGCCCAAGGTTCAGGTAACGCAGAAGTGGGTCACTCAAGCGGGATAAATTCAGGAGTCGAGAATAAAGGCGTCTCAGAAGATGAACTTGCATGCAAGTACGGCCAGCTCGAGCACGAAAGGCACGATCTGAGCATGAAGTTGAAGAGTGTACAAGACGAGTACCAGAAGCTGCACTTTGAATTCAAGAATGTCGGTCTGGGTGACACCGCTGAAGAGTGGATCAATGGTATGATTCAGCTGAGGAACGATTCAGAACGCTGGAAGCAGAAATGCAAGAATAGTAAGAATAAAGTCAGATCATTATCACAGAAGCTGAGAGCCAACGCGACATCCTCCAAAATGAGTTGGAAAACAGTCTGGCCATGGACGATATCCTAAAATCAAGTCTGCAACAGAAAATGGAGGAATCACAAGACTTTGAAATGGAAAACGTAGCACTCAAAGAACAGATAGCGAGGCTCAAGACTTCTTTACGTACCAGCGAGATCCGTGCTGAGGCAGTGACCGTCAAGCTACAAAAGGCTGAGAAAACAATACAGAAGAAAGACCGAGACACGAAGATCATTATAACTCAAGCCCGACAAGTAGCTCAACAGGTAGCAGACTTAGCCGATGCAGCAGTGCCAAAAAGCCAGAATATGGATCCAGCGTTGGACCGCGAAGGAAAGCTAACAGGACTATTGAATGAGGTCAAGACATTAGGTGCCAGGGCTCACCGCTATCTGTAAACCCCTAATACCGGATGTAATGAAACCTTTAGGTCTGAATGAAAGATGTCCTATAGGGACAAATCACTTGCGAAATCGAGGCCTTATTGCATTCATGCATTGCATTTACATCACGTCCTTTGCATTGTTTAATAATTTTATCATCGCATGGCACTTCATCATTTAATACTTGGGGTTCGATGTCAGAATTAGTTGGAAAATAGAACGAACCGAAGAGTGGAGGCTTGGCCAGCTAGAAGAAAGAATCGAGAAAGAGCTGAAGAAGAAAGAAAAGATAAATGTTTTCAATACGAGGGAACTCTGCCTAGTCCCTGATTTGGTCATTCCTCCGGATTTCAAGGTTCCCAGATTTACGCAGTATGACGGAACCAGCTGCCCGAAGATTCATTTAACCATGTTCTGTAGAAAAATGGAGGGATACATGAAGAATGAAAAGTTATTGATCCACTACTTCCACGATAGCCTGACGAAACCTGCAGCAGTGTGGTATAACCGTTTGAACAGAAACCAAGTTAAGTCATGGGGTGACCTCGCTAATGCCTTCTTGAGTCAATACAGATATGCTTTAGATTTAGCATCCTGTCGTCAGCTTCTTCAGAATGAGAAAATGAGACCAAATAAAAGCTTCAGGGAATATGCACTAAGGTGGCGATGTTTGGCGACCCAAGTCCAGCCTCCTATAGCGGAAGAAGAGTTGACTCTCTTGTTCCATGCAACGCTTCCTCTCCTTTTTTCGATGCGATGTTGGAGAAATCGAGAAATGAATTCGAAGATTTCATGACGATTGGAGAGAGGATTGAAAACGCAATCAAAGAAAGAAAATTAGGGTATAAGTCCAAGGACCGAATCAAAGACAAGATGGATAAAGACAGAGAGGTAAATGAGTGTCATCTCCAGGGTTCGCGTGGCCGTAAAAGAAGAAGACAGACCGACACCTCGGAGACATCCAGGAAAATTCCTTGGACGAGCGCAAATTTGAAAGTGTTCGTAACATCCATCTCAGACATATGGCCTCATTTGGTAGGGGGTCAATATCTTGCTCCTAGACCGATGAAGATCGCACCTGATCTATCCGCCCATAGTTTTGACTCGAGTAGCACATGTGAATTCCATAAGGGGGCACCGGGGCATCCCACCAGAAAATGTAGACCTTTATTGGAGGAGATCAAGAAGCTTATCAACGATGAAACCTTGACACAAGAGCTGGTCTAGCAGTGGAGAACCAAGGATGACGGGCAAGTCTGCATAGTGCTGAGAAAGCCAGAGATGTCTCTACATTATAAGACTTTCCTGAAGTAATACAAGGAATCAACTTTACTACATGTGGTAAAGATCTTTTTTGAAGGGGCATGTTTGTTGATTTTTATTCCAATGAAGAACACATTTCGCTTAACATACAATGTTCTTGAAAGCACATAGATGTATATTTTCTCGCCGTTGTAGGACACTGCATATCAATTGCAAGATGTGACATTATATGGATTTTGTGACAACGATGAGGTGTGATCTTCCCTACCAGACTCTGGTCAGCAAAGCAAGATTACTACTCTTTTGATGACGTTCAAGGACAAAAAAGCTCTAAATGTCAACCATGTAGAGTTGCTTGAAATTGAAACTCTAGGCATAATCTTCTAGGTAGTAAAGAATTAAAAAATAAGAATTAAAAAAGGGAATAATTAAAGGAAAAATATAGAGAAAAAAAGAAGAGAAAGAAAGAAAGAAAAAGAAAGAAAGAGAAAAGAATAATAAGAAAAAAAAGCACTCCTATGTTCGAAACCTGGTAATAGGTTTGTTCGGATAAGAGTGTGGGAATTTTGGGGCACTCCACTGAAGCGATAAGGTGGCGATACACCATCCAATTCAAGAAACCTCAGCTTCATGAGTGATGGTAATATTTTCAAATTGTGACTATACCGAGTAACTTGGGGCAATGTTGTTTGCTCCATCGTTGTCCTCAAGACAAAGGACTGTGATGAATTTATTTCCTCAAATAATGACAAAAACAAGAAAAAAAGAAAATAAAAGATAGAAAAAGAAGAAGAAAAAAAGGAGAAAAGAAAGAAAGAGGGAAAAAGAAAAAGGATGAGAAAAGAAGAGAAAAGAAAAGAGAGAAAAATAGACGATAGCATAGGTAAAATTAAAACTCGGACCACCTAGAACTCTATTCTTAGAGTAATATTTATGCGCTTGAGTGGTCATACAAGCCCACCCTTTTTTGGGGGTAGAGCAGGTAATGAGAATTGAGAAAAAGCAGTATTCTGCAGCAACGCTGTAATCATGAGAATGAACTGAGTCACTTGGGAAGATTTCACAGCCTTAAATTACTGACTGGTTGAATCTAAGCCATTCTTGCACTTGATATCCAGAGCTCCTATTCTGTGATTTCAAGATCATGTATGTTAATCTAAATGATACCCTTTAGTGGAATACCAATCAACAAATTGACAAGTTAAAGCAACAAAGATTTTCATATATTACTTCAGAGATAAGATTCGGAACACAAGGCTACGGATATTATTGGAGCACCTAACCAGAAACGACCCCACAATGTATAGGATAAAGATGATGACAAGAGCATATGTGTCAGACAGCTCAAAAACAAGAAGCGGGTTTCAGCTATGATGCATTGGCTGGTTCAAGAAAATAAAGGACGAACCAGGACGAGAATGAGATTACAAAACACGGGGGACAATAACATTGAGTCTCCAAAGAATTAAAGTACAGGGATTGAGAAATGGTTCCCGTCAAGAAGCAGCTAGAAGATTGAGATTAAATTCAGAATATAGAAGCATTTTGCTCACCCTAGTGACGAAACTAACAAATACTCAGAATGTTGGGTCAAAGGAGTTGGAAGGTAGCCGAGCTTATGATCGAGTGGGGCAATGTAGAATAGGAAGAATGGTAAGGATCTCTGCACGCGCATGATATAGAGTTTGTTTGTGAAGCGGGCAGAGACCCCGAAGAAGAAAGGCAAATGCTCGTGCAGAAGAACAAGAGCGGGTACTCATTTAACAAAAAAAAGACAGAAATGAAGATCAAAATTGAGCATGTTGCAAAAAGAAAGGAAACGAAGAAATCCGAAGAATGACTTTTTAGGGTATAGAATTTTAAAACATGTCTAAAAAGTGGGAAAATAAAAAAAGAAAGAAAGAGAGCAAATGAAAGAAAAATAGAGAAAGAATTATACCGCGAAAGGGTTAAAAGACATAAATCAAATCAAAGGGCATACTGCAATAGAAGAGAAGATCTGAGAAGCCACCTTTCAGAGCGTAAGACTTTAGAATAGAAAAAGAGAAGAAAAAAGAGAGGAAACAAGGGAAAAAAGAAAAGAGGGTGAGAAAAAATGAAGATGAAGAAGAAAAAGAGTAAAAGAGAGAAAAAAGTGAAAAAAAAAGAAAAAGAAAAAAGAAAGCACGACATTGCATACATCATATAGATAGAGGCATGTCAATTTTTGCTTGTTTCTAGACGTATTTGAAGAATTGTCAAAGAATTTACTAAAGAAAGAAAGATCGGCAACCATTGTGGCGTGAGGCCCAGATGTTAAATCCTTCGGGTCATCGGTAAGTCCTTCGGGCACGGTGTTAAGTCCTTCGGGCCACCAGTAAGTCTTTTGAGCACGGTGATAAGTCCTTCGGGTCATCAGTAAGTCCTTCGGGCATGAAGCAATAGCATTAGTAGCGTGAGTCCAGAAAGATCAGCAGCCATAGCGGTGTGAGGCCCAGATGTTAAATCCTTCGGGTCATCGATAAGTCCTTCGGGTACGATGTTAAGTTCTTCGAGCCACCAGTAAATCTTTCGAGCACGGTGATAAGTCCTTTGGGCCATCAATAAGTCATTTGGGCATGATGCGGCAGCATTAGTAGCGTGAGTCCAGAAAGATCGGTAGCCATAGCAGCGTGAGTCCCAGATGTTAAATTTTTCGGGTCATCGGTAAGTCTTTCGGGCACGGTGATAAGTCTTTCGGGCCATAGTAAGTCTTTTGAGCATTGTGATAAGTCTTTCGGGCCATCAGTAAGTCTTTCGGGCATAATGTGGCAGCATTAGTAGCGCGAGTCCAAAAAGATCGGCAACCATAGCGGCGTGAGGCCCAAATGTTAAATCCTTCAGGTCATCGGTAAGTCCTTCGGGCACGGTGATAAGTCATTCGGGCCACCAGTAAGTCTTTCGAGCATGGTGATAAGTCCTTCAGGCCATTAGTAAGTCCTTCGGGCATGATACGACAGCATTAGTAGCGTAAGTCTAGAAAGATCGGTAGCCATAGTAGCGTGAGACCCAGATGTTAAATCCTTCGGGTCATCGGTAAGTCCTTTGGGTATGGTGTTAAGTCCTTCGGGCCACCAATAAGTATTTCGAGCATGGTGATAAGTCCTTTCGGCCATCAGTAAGTCCTTCGGGCATGATGAGGCAGCCTTAGTAGCGTGAGTCCTGAAATATTGGCAGCCATAGCGACATGAGGCCTAGATGTTAAATCCTTGGGTCATCGGCAAGTCCTTCGTGCACGGTGTTAAGTCTTTCGGGCCACCAGTAAGTCTTTCGAGCATAGTGATAAGTCCTTCGGGCCATCAGTAAGTCCTTCGGGCATGATGCGACGACCTTAGTAGCGTAAGTCCAAAGATGTCAACAACCTCATAAAAAAAAAAAAAAAGAGAGAGAAAAGAGAAGAAAAAAGAAGAGAAGAGAAAAGAAGAAAAAGAAAAAGAGAGCAGAAAAAGAAGGAAAAGAAAAAAGAAGAAAAAAGACAAAAATAACAAAAAAATGAAAAAAAGATAGAAAAAAGAAGGAAAAATATGAAAAAAGAAAAAAGAAAAAATGACAAAAAGAACAGAGAAATAAGGAAAAAGAAGAAAAAGAAAAAAGAAAAAATCGAAGATAAAGGTTATATAAAGGAGAAGCCTACGTTTTCGAGCCCCTAGTGAAAGGCTCCATATAGGAAGAGCCCTAACTCCAGAATCTCAAAGAAGAACCAAATGTGAAGATGTTCTATATTGGGAGAACTTACGAGCCTGAAGATTCGGCCGAGGAAAAGCGGAGAGTTCCAGAAGAACACGTGATTCCGAAGTCGTGAGTAGGGAAGTCGGATAAAAATGAGTGCTTTTGGTCTTTGCTTTGTTCTCGTTTCACAAGAACAAGCAAAGACGGGCAACTGTAATCACTCATTTTTATCCGGTTTGTAAATATTGTTAATATATTAGTATAATAATTAACAGGGTATTATTATTGCATGTATTCATGTTATATTACATGTTTACTATATATATGTGATTAATGAGTGTAAAACATGTGTGTAATATGTGTAAGCGCATGCGTATTATACGTATTATGTATGTGTATGTGTGTAGGTTGGTATATGTGTACCATATGTATGTTTATATTTTGTACATGTATTGTTTGCACATGTATAATATATATGAACAAAAGTATGTGTTTGTGTTTAAACGCATGTAATATGTATGTTAATTTGTATACACGTATGTCATTTTATATGTATTTAGCTTAATGTCGTTGTTGTTATTTGTATGTATATGTATTACTATTAGCAATATTAGTTATTATTAGTGGTATTATTAGGTTAGAATTCAAATGGATCTATAAATATAAAAACCCATATAAGTTATTATTAAATGCCCAGTCCAATATATTACAAGGTCCATTACATTTTACAAAGCCCATTTTGGTCCAAAACCCAATCCATATCAGATTTAATAACCCTAACACCCTTTCTTTATTGTGCGCAACCGATCCTGCGCCGTTGGATCAAATCTTGATCCAACGGCTACAATTGAAAGGAGAGAAACTATTCAGATTCCGTGTGTGGTCCACGTTCGGACCGTTCAGCCTTCCACGCGAGCGTGCATCTCACGCCTCTGACCCCTTGACTGTCGTGCACCACGTAGCACCATCTCACGCAATCCCACCAGTTTCAAGATTTTATCTGGGCTGTCCATCATCAAACCATCTCATCCTTTGGATCAGATCAGATCCAACAGCTAAGAACGAGGCCACCCAAGACGACATCTCTGTCATACTTTCTCCACGCCGGCACCACTTCACCATACCACCAACTCAACCACCGTGCTCAGAAAACGTGCGAAAACAGAGAAAAAGTAGATTAATCAATACCAAATCCGAAGAAAAAATATATGTAATCTACTTTGTTTACCAAAATCAAGAAAGAGAACAGATTTGTGTATAAAAACTCAAACAAAAATTTGTAAGAAGAAATCAGTCTCGAGTTTCTCAGAAATAAAAAAAATAAACCAAAAGTTTCGGGGTAATTTTTTTCTCCCATACACGCATGCATGTAAGAAATAAAAAAATAAAAAAAAAGATAATGCTTTTACCTTCGTCGTTTGTTTTCCCGTAGGCAAAAAAAACTCCTAAAGGGTGAGCCAAAAAAGGGTTTTCTTTTTTGTTATGCAAAGAATAACATAGGGTTCTTGGGTTTTCTTTGCTTCGAAAAAGTGTGTTTTTAAAGGTTTTTTAGGATTTGTAGTTGTCTGTGGTGGCTGGTGTTGTGGTTTAGGATGGTTAGAGTTGGCCTCACGGCCGTGCCTCACCAGAAACCACTTGAGCACGGCCGCCGTTTGAGAGGCCTTCGATTGGGGAGTCTAAGTACATGGGAGAGAGTTTTTTTAGAAAACCAAATTTTGAAATGCCAAAGGTCTGGCAGCTTAACCAAATAGGTATTTTTATAGACGTTTAATATCTTGGAAATGGTAAAATCAATGCATAAGGACCTCTGCATTTTCGTTTCTTTCATTTCGGGCGTGCCGCAGGGTATAATTGCAGGCTAGGTCCTCCTTTCTTTGCAAAACATCTCAATCTAACCCCTGAATGAATCGAATTCAGTTTTCAATCAGTTTAATTACGCCCTAAATCACTCCGCGTTTTTGAATTTTACACTTTGGGCTTACCCCTTGGGTATTCTACATCATCAGTCCCTTCAAGTTTCATTCGGTTTGCAATCCTGTCCCCGTTTTGTTGTTATTATTTTTCGATTTGGGTTGTCTGTTTCTTTTCTATTATATTTCAGTCCCTCTGTCTGATTTAAATTACTATATTTTTTTCCTTTGTATTTGTACACTGCCATGTCATATTACATGTTTTTATATATGTTTTTTTCTTGTATTCCGTATATTTATGTTTTATAATACGCTCTTTTTTGTGATTTCATGCTTTTGGTTATTTATTTATTTCGTTCGTATAAGTTTATTTTATACGTTGTGTTTAATTTAATTTGCATACCACGTCCGTATGCTAGTATGTTTATTTGTTTTGCATAGTATGCCACATACTAATTTATAGTATGTCTAGTTTTTATATCTATATCTTTCTTTACGTTTTTATATGTGTTTTAGCTATGTTTATCCGTGTTTATTTTTCTTTATGTGTACTTTATATATTTAGCTTTGTTTGGTTGTGATAAAATAAGTATTTTTTTTTATGTTTGCCTTGTTTCCTAGGTTACATGTTAGTATGAAAATTTGTTAATTATGTCTTGACATGTTTATATTATGTATGCATATTTTGTGTTACATATTAAATTTTAGTTTTATGTTTATAGGTTGCTTTGTTACTTGGGTATTATACTTTGTCATATATATGTGCTCTAGTTTGCTTTTTTTGTTTTTGCATTTTAGGTTATATGATAAAACGGGTGTTGTTTGTCACATATTAATTTCATGTTTTTTATTTTAAGTTGTGTCATATGTTAAGTATTAGTTTTTTAGAAGCATGTTGCTTAGATTTATTTAGTTTAATATCATGTTACATATATGCCATGCACATTTTTGCTTTTTTTATGCATTTTAACATGTAAATATTTGATTTATCAATTTCTCTTCGAAACATGTTTTCTTTTCTTTCAGTTTGGAAGTAGTTTTTCACTAGTTGATGCTTTATTTTTTTTTTTGCCATGTAAATTATGCTCATGCATTTTACTACTCTTGTCCAATTTTACAATATCTGTGTTTCTATCTTTGTACCGTGTCAATGTAAATGGTATGATTTATATTGTGCTTTTCTAAGATTGCATAATGGAATATAAATTGTCAATGCGGTGCCCTTTTATCCGAGCGTAAACGGGGCCAGTAACAAGCGTAGTGATGGTGGTTGGGCGTTTACTCTCGGATAACGGGGCTTTTAAATTTACACGCACTTATAACCAAATTTTAATTTAATCGTCATTTTAACCCGGAAAATCTAATATTAATAAAGCGGTAATTATTAAAGTACCAATTTTGGGCGGTGTTGGGGTGCTAATCCTTCCCCATCCGTAACCGACTCCCAAACCCAACATGTTTTTAAATCTCTGGTTTTATGGTGTCCGGCCTACCTACGTGGCCGGTGGCGACTCCTCTTTTTAAATAAAACGCAGTTTTTAAAAACTCCACGGAATAAACGTTTTTATCCAAAAGACAAACACCTTTAAAACACTTCGAAAACACCCATTTTTTTAGCGAGAGAAATGATCGCTACAATTTTTACGTCATTTAATATACTAATTATATCAATAATATGTTAAATATAATTTTTTTTCAAAAATAAATAGTATAGTAGAAATATTTCTATGAATTTTTCATGCAAATATTTTCTATTTAACATTGAAAGTTTAACTTGTTAAAAATAAGAGTAAAATATATCACAAGGATAATTTAGTAAAATATTCATTCAAATAATCTTATATTCCTCCAACCAAATATTGTAATCTTATAATCCTGCCAAACAAACCAAATAAGGGAATGTAACATTTTCGGTAATATGTGAGGTAATGTAACATTTTGAGAATTTTATTTC
Source organism: Hibiscus mutabilis (assembly GCA_019671005.1). Lineage (NCBI taxonomy): Eukaryota > Viridiplantae > Streptophyta > Magnoliopsida > Malvales > Malvaceae > Hibiscus > Hibiscus mutabilis. The sequence goes on along the minus strand of CM033740.1, from coordinate 32,532,344 downwards.
CAAAGGTTATCTTACATTCCGTGAACCAAACTCCTCATAAATTTTAACTCATACACTTAAACCCCAAACCCAAAATTAAATCATAAAATTAAGGGCGCTTGTGGTAACTTTTTGTTTCCACCGTCAGTGCATGAGATATTTTTCCTATCTTTAATTAGATGGTATTGTTTGAGGGTTATTATTTCATGTACTGACCGTGTAAAAATTATATTTCATACTCTAAAACCTAAAATTTTAGTCTCTAACTTTAAAGCCTAACTTCTTAACCTTAAATTCTAACTATAACCTTAATTTTAAACCCTACAATCTAAACACTAAACTAAACCTTTAAATCCTGAATTGGACTTATTTGTAGAAAATGATTTTTCACTGTCGGTGCATGAAATGTTTCTTTGTTGTTTAATTAGAAACTTTTATTAGATGATATTGTTACATTTAATACTTTATTCAAGCAGAAGATTTTTATCTTTATATTTAATATATGAGAAAATATCTTATGCACCGACGGTGGAAGTCAAAAATTTCTATAATCGTTTTAGTTTTAGAGTTTAGGAATTATGTTTTGGATTTAGAGTTTATGGGTTTAAATTTAGAGGTTTTGGATTTAAGCGTTATATAGAGTTTAGGGGAAAAAATGGACTGACGAAAACACCCTAATTATTTATTGCATTTCAATTTGTCATTTTATTTTTTAACTATGAAAATTAAATTTTATCAAAACACTTTTTTAATAAAATAAATTAAGAAGTAATAGATAAAAGTTGAAAATTCTACGAAACTCCTTTTATCTTAAAAAATAATTTTTCATTAATCTTAAAAAAATTATGTATGTAATTGTTTTAAAAATATTAAAATAGTCTAAAGGTAATTATAAATTAATATCTGTTCATAGATATTTTTAAATTTTTAATAATGCTCATACACTTTGTAGATAAAGTGATTTGAACTCGCCTAAAATGAACATCATCCATTTTTCATTGAGGGTTCAATATAGTTTGATATTTACTGAAATAATTCAAAACATATTAAAATTTTAATTATAAGCTATAACGAAACGTAAACTATTTGAAACGATGTAAAGTAGGTAGGACCATTACACGACACAAATTACGATGGTTAAAAATAGAGGTAGCAAATGGGTCATTCGGTTCGAGTCATTTCGGTTCCAGTTTTTTTGAGTCTAATTGTATTCGATTTAAGTTCGGTTCGGTTTGGGTCGAGTCTGATTAGGTTTTAGTTCGGGTCTATGGTGATTTTGGTTCGGGTATCAGGTCAGAGCGTTGGGTCGGTTGATTTTCAGTTCGGTTATTTTCGGGTCGGTTAATTTCAGATCGGGTCAATATTGGGTTAAGAGGAGATCGATCGGTTTTAGTCGGATTTTCAAGCCGAGTTAGATTTTTCCACCCTATATATGACTTTAGATAGCATGTATATTTGACTTTTTGGTGAATTGTGCGACAATTCACATCTCATCTTTATTTATTTATTTTAATATATTTTCTTTATTTTGGGTTGCCTTCGGTTCGGGTTACTTTCGATTCGGGTGAAATCGGTTTGGTTCCATTCGCTTCGTTTGAAAATGAGTTCGGGTCCATTTGATTCGGTTGAAAATGGGTTCGGGTCCATTTTTGTTTCAACTGAAGTTCGGTTTCGGTTCAGTTCTGCTTATTTCGGGTTTCAAATCAAATTCGGGTCAGCGTGTTCAGTTCGATTAGGTCTCGAGTCAAATTTGCAAAATACAAACACCTTGCATGCTTATCATTCGAAGCGTTCTAAATTAGTACAAATTATGATTCAAATCTTTGTAATATTTTTAAAGTTTTGTGCTTCGTTCTAATTTATTATTCCATAAAACACTTAAAGGCTTGCAGTTCGTTTCAAGTCTTTTAATATCCAAAGACTTGCACTTCATTTCTCACCATTCACGGAGAAAATCAGTCGTTTATGATTTAAATCTTCACTTTATTATTATATTCCTTTAATATGTTTATTTAAATTATTTTAAGCATAATATAAAAAAATCCTAACATTTGATTGGATATTCATTTTAGTCCTTATTCTTAATATGATGCCTAATTTAAAACGAACTACAAGCCTAAATGATAGTGCCTAATTTTATTTTGAAATAGTTTGAGATTCAAATTTATGTTATTAATTTTATCTGATCGTTTATATTTTTTTTGTATATAAACTTCATAATAAAGATGATGTCTATATCAAAATTTGTATGTTAATTTTGTAATGATTTATAAATTCAATACACATACTTTAAAAATTATTATTTAATGTGTGGAAAAGTCGATTAAAAGAGACCTAATGGATTGGGTCAAACCAATTAGGTTAAGCTGGTTTTGAATTTTGGTCGGTTGAAGAGATCAATTAAAATATTTTATCATATCAAATTTATATATATTTAAAATATTTACACCTAAACTCTAAATATATTATTCAAAATCTAAATATACTCGTTAAAACCCAAACTCAAATAAATATTATAACCTTTCAGATCAAAACTCAAATCCAAAATCATTTATACAAAAAAATCTCAAATCCAAAATATAACCTTACTCCACCCCAAATCCATAATATTAAATAAAATTAATTCAAATCCAATTGAAAAATTGGTATATGATTTTATATTTATAAATAACCATTCAAATCTTATTTCACTTTATAATTAACAATAAAATCTATTGGAGTATTAACTACTTCTATTCTCAATAAAAATTAATATATTTTATAAAAATATTTTCATGAAATAATAATTTCCTACTTTTGTTTCAAAATATTGGCTTAATAGGTAAATTGGCCCTTAAGCTATACCTGAATCTCTGCTTTATCCCTTTAAAGTTTCATTTTGTCACCATTTCAACCTTTTACGACGACATTAAAAATAATGTTTCCCTTCCGGTCAATTAATGAGTGCCACGTGGAAATAAGTTGTAGTTTAAAGGCCAAAATGGGAAAAAGCTTATACATACATAAAATATCTAGAATCCAATGAGATTTGGAATGCTCCGCCGCTATGCTTTATCGTGCTCTCTAGCTTCTAACGAATTTTTACATTAAAATTGTTGTCATCATTTCTCCAACCCTAGATTGTCATTAATTATTTTAAAAACATCTCAAAAATTACGAAATAAAGATTTATTTTTGGAACATCTACACTATGATATCTTAATCGAGCTGACAAATTGGATTGAAAACTTCATTATAATTTACCCATGTCCTTAATTACTTTTTGATTGTTCAAATATGTTAAAACATACACACCAACATTATTAAATCGATTGAAATGCGAAGAGGACAAAAGGAGAGAATAATAAGAATTAATGTAAAATATTTTAGGTTTATTCTTAGTTTAGCCCTCAAAATATAGTTTAGTCTCAATTTGATCCTCCACATGTATGATGCTCATCAAAACCGAACCTTAGAAAATAGAAGAAAGTAGAAGAAAAGAAAAAGACTAGGAGAGAATAAGCAGAGAATTCGGAATACTTCATCCAAATCAAGCATATCCCAAAATGACATACACATGGATTATTAACCCTAAAAATGAGCGATGACATTTCAGTAGTTTTTTTTAATAATCTAAAAGTGATTATAAGGTAGTATTTGTTCATATATATTCTTAACCATTTAACAATGCGTATTGTAGCGACTAATAAATCCAAGCTCATTTCGAAAATCCGTGTTCAATTAAAAAATTGGTAATTGAGGGAGAACTCTTGAAAAAACTCGTATTTTGAAATCAAGACTTGGAGTCGTCACCGACCACTTGGATAAGGTAGACCGGACACCAAAAGACAACCAAAGATAAATTGAGTTCGGGAGTCGGTTACGAGTATAAAAGGTTCCGCACCCCCACCACGTCCGGAAATTGTTACCTAAAGGGTTCGTATCGTATTTACTAAGAAAATTTTAAATTCGAATCTAATTTAATATTTAATCCCTAATGCATGAATGCATGACAATGTTATTCGAACATAAAACAATCCCTCAATTCACAGTACCTAAAGAAGATGATGCCTGGAGACCTTGGACAACACTCCCAACAGGATACCAAAATTTTGAGAATTAACTAATACAACAAGTAGCGGTGTTCATATTCGAGTACCCGAAATTCCGGGTACCCGAAATTTTCGGGTACCAAAACCTCGACCCATATAAACCGGATACCTGCAAACTGAGTACCCGTAAAATGCAGGTACCCGTTAATTCGGGTACCGAGTACCCTATTTATTTTTTTAATATTTTTGAAAATCTAGAAATTAAAAAAATCACATAACAAACACATAAAATTTAAAATTTCATAATACAAAAATTAATGATTCGAAGTTGCATGATCAACACCATCTCCAATATTTGATGACTGTATGGCATCAAAAAAAAAAAAAAACAATTCTATGTAGTTAAAAAAGTAATTTACAGTAGCTCATTCTATGAATTATGTTTGATGACAATCATACTGTATAATTTGGAATGTGCATGTTATTCGTAATTTATATTTTATTTTCTCACATTGATTTAAAATACAATCATACTGCTTCAATTTTGCCACTCATGTTTAATGTCAATCATATTGTGTAGCTCATCCAATGGATCATATTTTTCCTTCGAATCTCATTTTGGTAAATTGATATAAATATTTTTGATAATTTTAAAATTTAAAAGTACATAATACAAGTATAAAAAAGAATTTAGGGATTAGAGTAAAAATAACAACTTAAAACAAAAATAAAATTTAAAAGTAAAAATATATATAATAAAAATAGTAGGTCGGGTACCCAGATATAAAAAAATTTAGGCCCAGACCCGGCCCGAAAAAATTGGGTATTTTCATTTTAATACCCGACTATTTTAAATCAGATAGTCAGGTAGTCGGGCCGGTCGGATATTTTTGAACACTCCTAACAACAAGATATAAAATGCATGAACAAATTAAATATGATAATGATAAATGACAATTTAAGGAGAATACTTCCCTATTTATAAAAACCGAGAAAGATAACACTAGAATAATTCGAGATATCACTTTCTAATCGACTCCCAAAAAATAATTAGAAACATCGTCTGGACACTAAGACAAATGATATAATGAAAATGGTACTTAAATACTAATATTATAATATATATATATATATATATATATAAATGAAATAGACCATAATAAAAGCCTACCGTATCATAAGCTAATATAGAATATAAATATATTATAGTATAAATATATTGTCACACATAAAAGCCTTAAGATATGTAAACGGTAGCGCTACATATCCTATCATATATGTTATTTAGAAAGAAAGTAATAGTCTCATGACAAATAGTATTAGAATGATCCTTTGACTGCTCAATTTCACGCTGAGCACCCATAAATAGAATAAATACGATAAACAACCGTGACAATTAATCCATCACACGTGACGAGTACATCACGAAGTTGTGTGAGATAATATAAACGGAACAATAAATATACACATACACGTAATGTTGTAAAACATAAACCAAGAAAACCAAATATTTCCTTATCATCAAAGTTAGGCTTGTACAAAATTAAAGAGTAAAAAAAAGGTACCAAAGCCCACCGATTCGGGCTCACAAATTGGACTGCTGTAAGACTGGGTCACCGTCCAGATCCAGGACAGGCCCCAAAGGTAAGGACTCTTTCATTTTTACTTCCGTTCGTTTTTTTCTACGCTAACAGAGGCTTTCTCTCAACCCTAGCAAAACTGCCACCCCCAACGTTCATCACCATTGCCTCTCCGGCAAGTTCTCCGGTGAGCCAACACCACCAAACGGCTCCTCTTCCTCCCCTCTTTTCTTTCCTCGGATCAGATTTCAACAAAGAGCCTCAGATATCACGAAATACCTTTGGAGCTGTAGGGTTTCTCTACCGCCGATCTAAAGATTCAGCCGTCGGATCATCGTGGCACTGAAGTATGTCATTCTCGTTATTGCAAGCTACACATCCACCGTTTCCGTTGGAGTCTCTGGTCGCCGGGAATTCTCTTAAGTGCGTCAAATTTCTTCAATGTCGATCTGAGAATCCGACCGTCGGATGGACTTGGTTCTGAGGTATACGTTCTCCTCGCCAAGTCGGACCCCTTCACCTTTGGGATAATCGATACGAGACTTCGATCGTCAGAAATCGTTCTCCTCCTCATTTCTTCTCATCGACTTCTACTGTTTAACATGGATTGTTGGTTGGTTCTTTGCAGGTTTTGGGTGTTGAAATGGATGGTTCGATAGTGTTGGATATTTAACATGGGTGAGGGCCGAGTGATGGTGGGAGGCTGTGGTGAGCACGGGTTAGTTGCAATTTAGGGCCGACGGTACTTGGTTCATCGTGGGTTTTTGGGGAAGCCCGATGGTGGTGGAATGGTGGGGGAATTAAATAAAAACTTTACTAAACTTAACAAGAATAAAATTATATTAAAAATATTGGACTAAATTATAAAATTAGAAATAAATGGGGTCAATTCAGGATTAACTAAAAATTGTAGGGATTAAACTAAATAAAAATAAAATTATATTAAAAATATTAGACTAGATTATAAAAACTAGAAACAAATAGTGGTCAATTTTGGATTAAATAAAAACTTTAGGGATTAAACTGAACAAAAATAAAATTATATTAAAAATATTGAATTAGGCTGTAAAAATTAAAAATAAATAGAGGTTAATTTTTGATTAAATAAAAAATTAAAGACTAAACTGAACAAAAATATAACCATATTAAAATCATATTAATTTCTTTGAGATATATATTATTTGTGTTAAAATATTTTTAAATTTCATATTGGTTTAGCAGTTAAGCCTTTTTATTTCTTTCCTTGGGGTTTAAGTTCAAATCCTTTTAAGCATAAAATTATATATTTTTTCTTCTTGATATGAGTATCAAAATAGGCTCACTAAATGACGTCATTTTAGTTTGGTGTCCACATCAGTATTGTTAGCCACGTTATCGTGTAATTAAAAAATTGACGGCGTAGTGATATAAAAAAGTCTAAAGCTAAAGTTTAATATTAAAATTGAGTTAAATATAAGTTAAGTGATAAAAACCAATAATTTAATAAATAACATCTGATGTAGTTTACCCATAAAAAAACCACTCAAAGTTAATCGCGATTGTAGCCAAAAGAGTAATAGCACTGCCTTTTTTCAAGGATGTTGGTCCAACTCCAACCCAATCCCAACACCAACAACCGTTGCATTTATGGACCACAAAAACCATGGTTTGCACTTTTCAAAAGAAAACATTACAGTGGAAGTGTCGTGTAACACCCCAAATTTGGGCCTAGGAGTTTAGTATGGATGGCTAGACGGTTCGGGTGAATTGGGTTAATGTTCAAGTTAGTTTTGGGGAAAGTAAATCAGATAAAATAGTTTTTGGCTAAAATAAAATATAGAAAAATTATCTAAAATGTTTAATTAATATATTGAACATATTTGGGGAGCCAATTTGGTGAAATTGAATCGGATTAAAAGACATTTTGGATTGGTGACCAAAATGTAAAGTTTTCTAAACTGTTTTGGTGACTAAAACGTAAAAGGGTTAAAACTTAGAATCTTTAAGGAGCTATTAAGCCCATTTGTTTTATCAGACTTTTTCCTTAATTGTGGCTATTTTTAAAAGTGGTTTTAAAGGTTTAATAAATGGTATAAAAGTGAGTTAATCGGTTTTATTAAAATTCATCAAATCATTTTCTTACGTAACTAACTTTTCTCCAAACTTTTTCTCTCAAATTCTCAGCAACCAAACTACCATTTTCTCTCTAAATATCCTATAGATTCTTTCTTTCTATTCTATTCTTGATTTTAAGCAATGATTCTACAATGATCTTCCATTTTTACATATGAGTTTTTGTTCAAATCAAGCCAATTAAGGAAGAAGTCAACAATTAGAGGTGATTTTCGTTTCTCCTCTAATAAAAGGTTCTTTACTGAAATTCTCAAGTTCTTGATCCTTTACAATTGATTTTTGAGTTGTATTAATGATTTAATCAAGAATTGAAGGTTTAATGGTGGTTTTGTTAAGAAATTTGATTAGGCTTTGTTATGGATCTGATTTGTTGTGATCTTGATTAGATTATATCATGTTTAAAGTTTATTTTAGTGTCATGATTTGTGATTTGCAAAAGGAATCCCGAAACTAATAGAATTGCTAATTTTCTAGGTTGATTATAGTTAGTTTTTGGTTGCTTGTGGTGTTTATGTATTGTTGGAGGCATAAAGATGTTTAGAAGGTGTTTTGGTTGGGTTTTGATGAGGATTAGATGTTTAATTCGTGGCTTTGCTATTAAGTGTTGAATGTAAGGGGTTTGTTAAGGATTTTGATTGTTTCATCTTGTTTTCGGAAGGTTTATGTTAAGGATGCAAGGGATTGTGTTTGGCGGCGAGTTTGGATGCATAATGATGTATTTTCCTCTGGTTTTATGTGTTTAAAACAGGGGATAATCGAGGCAAGGTTGCCTAGTGGGGTACGTTGCTTTTCGGAGGCTTTTTGTGCTTTGGTGAGCAAGACGAAGCGTATCGGTGAGTGAGTTTCGCGTTTAGCTCTTAAATGGTTTGATCGATGGATCATGGGGGTTTAGTTTGAGCCTAAAAAGCTTAACTAAGCTCAAGCGTAAGTTGTTCTTACTTAGCTTGGTTGATAACTTGAAATGAGCTTGAGAACTCATGTTGGTATTTACATGGTTTGGATTTCATATTTTGGTTTTAAACATGAATTGATTTACTTACTGTAAATGCATGATTTTGAGATTATATGCAAGGTATTTTGACATAAATGGATGCCTAAGAGCATTGAGATTTATTCCTTAAAGGAATGAAGTGTTGTCTTTGGCAATGTAGTTTTGCATATGAGATGGTTTTGAGAATTGCATTGGAAAACAATAAGTAAATGTGTTTAAAAAGGGTATATTGGCTATGAGACGTAATGAGAAACTGTCAGATATAATTGGCATGCCATAGGGTTGAGTGCACTATAATATAAAAATCGATCGTGTATGTCCCTTGAGAATATAGGTAGTACTATTCGGGCTGGTGATACCGCGGCTTGTTGGTAGAGGTAGTCCTACCGAGCCAAAGGTATGTAATCAGTGAAGGTAGTGCCACCGGGACTCGGTAAAGGTAGTATCATCGGGAGAATTCGTGTATCCGATGTGTGAGTATAACATTCAATTGTTATTTATATGAGGATAGAGATAGTACTATCTATTCACCATAAATGCCAATTTATGAGATTTATGAAATTCTTGAAATAGAATTAAATGCATAAGGTTGTTATGCATGATATGTCGGTTTGAAACATACGAGAAAAGGTTTGTTTTGTTTTTAACAAAAGGTCACCTAAGGGTGATGTAGTTTTACAAAGAGTTTTACATTTGAATATATGTTTTGTTAAGAGCATTCTCACTAAGCATGTGTGCTTATGCTTTCTCTTCTATCCTTGATGCAGAGCAATAAGGTTGGAGGACTGCTGATGTTGGTGAGGAGAAATCCAAGTTTAAAGCATTCATTTGAGTATGAAAAACTTAGCTTAAAATTCGGTTACTAAGGCAATGTGATTTCCTAGTTTTGGGGGATTTGTAATTTGGTTTCAGCTTGTGTTGGGTTTATTTTGTCATGGTTAACAGTATATGATGATAAATGCTTGAAGTATGCCTTAATTTCTTTTTTGGATGTTGAGTTTGATAAGATTAGAAAGTATGCCTATAGTTTTGATTGATGAAGCATAATGCCTTTCTTTAGCTGAATTTACCATAAATTGTGGCATGTTATATACTTGATGTACTGAGGTATTGATGTATGAATGATTGAAGCATGTTTGAATTGCTTATTGCATGAAAAAACATCTGATTTGAACATTACAAGTCCAGGGGTATCGGTACTCGGGGTCGGGTATCGATACGGGTAGGCAGAATTTGGCATGAGTATCGATATGCAGGAATGCGTACCAATACGGGCACTTCAATTTTGGCTGGGTTTCGGTACACGAGTTGGCGTATCGATACGGATTTTGGCTACTGAAATCTGAGTTTTTTGGTAATCATGGGCGGTACCGATATGCGTAAAAGGCGTATCGATACCCTTTGAAAAATTAGCCTGTATCGAAACTCGTTCATGCGTACCGATACCGATGGTATTTAATTCAGTTATTCTGATGCTCTGGTTTTATATTCTATCATTTTAGTCCAGGTTTGTCATGCATTCATTTAAATGAGTTTGAATGATCAGTTTGAGTTGGAAATGAACATGTATACTTGTAACCTGATTAATTTATGATTGGTAATTTTAAAATTAAAGAAGTCCTCGTAGATTTCCATATTTACTAATTGGTCCCTAAATCGCGCTTGCATGCAATTGGATGTCAATTCGACGCCCGATTGAGTTGAGGATTCATCCGCTGTTAGCATGAACACCTTAGAACTAAAAGATGTATCTAGGCAAGATAAAAATAAAAAAAAAACGGACCTAATTTCTCTGGGTTTGTTTCGGCAAACCCTATGTGGCTCGCTCGGTTCAGTCTGGCGTCTAGGCCGGGTCAAGGGGGTTACATGTCATGCATTTTGTCCCACTTTGATGTCCTCATTCATTGTTAATCACTAGTTCATTAATTGTTTAAGATGTCGGCTTCATAACAAGGGCAATTGATCTTCCGTGAAACTGTAATGGAAATGCTTTGCTCTGGTTTGCCACAAGCTGACAGCAACCTCTATTTGATGCAATTGATTTTCTTGGAAACAAATGATAAAACTTAGAGATGTAATTTGAGATTTTGATATGTTCAACAATGTATGCTTTGTTAACTACATTTCATTCACATTCAACTAGTTGTTGTTACTTAGTAGTCAGTTGATATGACCCAGAACTTAGGCCTTCCTTTTCCTATTTCATTTATATAAAGTTTAATATGGAAATGAAACTAACCGAAAATCTTCAAAATGCTAATGTAATCAATTCATAAAAAGAGACAACATTTGTAATCCATTGGTCACTCTTTTACAACATTTGTAACAAAATTAATCTATATTTACATTCATTGGCTTCAGAATGTACATACATTTCTCAAAAACAATGTAGGGTTAAAACTATAGAAGACTCTGGAGATAAGGTAATGTTTCAAGAACAGAGTTTTGGTAAGAATCTAGCATTATTACCAAGACTGGATAATCTTGTTCTCGGAATATTTCCGATTCGGGCGTGCACTATTCCACACAACTTCTCTATTTCTGTTACTCTGCAATGCATTCCCTGTAGCTGTATATCAAGTTGCTCGACTTTCCCAAGAACGCCCACTCCTTTTGCATTCTCTATCTCTTTGATACTTTCCTTGGTAGAGAAGGAACCGCTAAATGTGTCGAAATGTTCTTGGCTTTCAAGTAAGCTTTCAAGCTTGGACTCCTGATTAAGGAAATCTTGTATAGCTATTCTTGATGGAAATTTCGAGTTCCGAGCCAAGTGTCTCAATGCATCTGTCGAGAGCTTTGCATAGTTGAGTGCACTGCATATTCTCATTTTCTGTGCTTCCCATATTCCTCCATGAACCTGTTCAGAAAATTCATCAGTCGACAAACTTGAGATATTGGATTAGCATTGATCCAACTACTAACTAATAAGTGATCTCATTCAATTATGAGCAATCAAATTAGAATTAGCACGTACTTATCCAACTATAATATCAGTTTTGCCCTAATCATTTGTATATGAAATGAATTTACAAGCCTGAGTTGATTGAGCTCTAGCGAAAGGCCTGCAAACTTTACAAGGAATATACACTACCAACATCATTACTTCAATTGTAAGAAAAATAGAGAATCAGGTTTGCTATAACTTTTGTGCAAAGCAATTAATTGCATTTATAAAAAAAGGTGAACATATATAAGTTGATAGAAATACCTGTAGATAAATGTCTATGGCTTGAAAAACTCCATAATGGGATTCTCTTGCAGAATCTGGCAGCAGGAGGACTAATGCTGCAAACTTTGAAGGGTTCAAGTAGGAATCTGCTGAAACTTTCCAGAACGTATGAGTCAAGTAAGATAGCAACTTTTTGTAATCGAACCGGGGATAGGCAACGACTTAGTTCATTCTGAAATGCATTTACCAGCCTCAGAACCAGATTCACATCATACATGTAACGTTTCTTTTGTGGTGATGCAACAAGCAGAAAATCTATGGTTGCTTGATCCAGTTGAACACCAATAAGAGTTTCCAAAATGGATTTGCAACATTTGCTAATTTTCAAACTTGAAGCCACTCGATAAATGTCAAATAAGAGCTTGCAAAAAAGGTAGCTCCTATCAAGCAAAGAAAGCAAATTGATTATGACCTTCAGGATTCTGCACTTCTCAGTTGGGGAGCCGGTAAGAAATCTCGATCTTTGATAATAGAAGAGGAACTTAATTATTGTAGCATGATCAAAATGTTGGGATATCATCATTTTTATTACCTTATCAATAAAATCAATATTAAAAAACAGAAGATCTTCAAACCACCAAGATACATGAGAGGAATTGTTTTTGATACTGTAGCTGCTTGTATCAGGTGAAGACTGGAAACTGAAGTTCTCTGAAGATGATACGTATGGGCTCGCAACAATAGGAGAGGCAAGCCTTCCTATAACACAATCCAGGACTTTATCAAGTATTAGAGAACGTTTCGATGGAGAAAGCAAATCTTGACACTCTTTCAAAGCTACAAGGAGCTCAGACAAGGACCAAAGGCTGATGCCATCTAGTGACATTTTGGTTTGGTTCAACAAACTGGGCCTGGGGCTATCGCCATACATCTCCATAAATTGCGCTGCACAATGTAGTGTGACATTATTGGCAGGGGTTATCTCAGGCCTCCCATTGTTATAGCAAAACCTTGCTATGAGCTCGAATCCCTCAGCTCCCCTAAGAAAAAGTCATGAAATACAACTTTCAGGTCTCCTTTATTATCCATAAAATTACCAAACAGTTTGGCGAATCTTTTAGAGAAAGATGCAAGTGTTTTCTGCATTAAGAAACAAGTTCAAGGGAGAATTAATAGCTATGTAAGAAAAGGACAATTGACTATTGAGCATAAGAGACAAGGTTTGTTAGTAGAGAGTAGATAGAGAAAAGGGAGGGAGGGAATCGGAAGCAAACGAGACTTTTTGAAACAATGGAAGGTTTTATAGTTGCTGTTGCTATGGTGGCCACCACAGTTTTCCCTTTCATTACCGAATACAGCTTGGGCTTTGAGAATTCAACGCCCTTGTAAAAGAGTATCAAATACAACTATGATAAAAAAAAAATGCATGTTTTAAATCTCAATGTCTTAAAAAGTTTGGGTAATAATTATACAATACATTGGCGGTAAAAGCTAAAAGTTTCCACAAGTGACTCCGTAAAGTTTAGGGCTTCAATTTAGGGTTAAATATTTAGGGGTTTAGGAGTCTAAAATTTAAAGGTTGTGGTTAGAATTTAAGGTTAGATTTTAGGATTTATAGGTTAAAACCTAAATCCCTATCCATATTACCCTAAACCTAAATTTTAACCTCTAAACCTTGAATTCTAATCATAAACCCAAAATTTTAAATCCTTAAACCTAAATATTTAATCTTAATTTAAATTTCTAAATTCTAACCCGATGCACTTGTGAAAAAAATTCGTTTTCACCCATAAGCATGGAATATTTTCCTAGTTTAAAATTTTCTTTGGTCTCAAATCTCTCAATCACATCGTTATCGTTTGGTGTATATGGAAAATAAGATTCGATGTCAAACAAGCAATCCGAATGTTATTAATTGTGCCACTAAAAAACAATTAAAACTATTTTTGAACCCTCTCTGTATAGGGAAGGGGAAGCGGAAATTTTGCTCTTAATAGATAGGGGTATTTAAAAATATCCAATTCGATCGATTCAATTATCTGTTGATCCGATCCAAAAATTCAGATATTCAATCCGATTTTTATTTTCGGATCGGATATCCAAATCGATTTTAGTTTTTCCGAATCAGATACGGATCGCAATATTTCAAGTTTTGGATTATCCGAAAACAAAATTTCAGGAATATTAATCTTGTTATATTTAACAGTGATGTTTGTTATATCCGAAAATTAAAAACAAAATTTTCATATATGCAAATCTTGTTATATTTAGCAATTTGTTTTTTATATTCAAAATTTTTGAAAATTTCATAAATACGACATTCAAATTCAAAAAAATAATTAAATCAAATTATATTTTAGGATAATTTGATATCTGAATATCCTATCCGAATATCCAATATCTAAATATTTGGATATTTGATTTTTCAAATCGGATATGGATCACTATATCGTTGATCCAAAAAATCATATATCCGAAAATACCAGATCAGATCAGATATGATATCTGACAATAAACACCTCTACTAATGGGTCTAGAACCTACAACTTAGAGAAAAAGAATAGGTCAACTAAGAGTTTTTTAACCACTTGCTTTAGAAATTGTTGACATGATTAATTTTTTTTTTATAGAAATGGGTAATTTGGTATATCATATATGTTGTTTTACATAGTTGCATTGAAAATTGATATAAAATTTGGTATTTCCACCAAAAAGGGGTGAAATTAAAAGCATGAAAGAGAAATGGAAGAACGTGAGATTGTCAAATGAAGAGAAGTCCATGGGGGCTGGATCTATAATTTATGTATCCCACTAAAAAAAGGAACACAGAGTTGACCAAGACCAAGATTTTTTTTTATCATGCATAATATCAAAGAAATCATAATTTCTCATAAAATACGACAAAAAATAAACAATTTGGTTTTTGATAATCGATGGTGAAGATTAAGCAGGCAGGCTCCAATTGACGCAGAAGAGATACACGAGCAAGGTCGATAACTAGAGACGAAACCAAAATCTAAGATTAAAAGTCAAAACATAAATATTTAAACATAAAGAATAAATTTAAAAATAAATTAATTTGTAAGAAAATTTAAATAGGAATACAAAGTTGAAAATTCCCCCACCCCACATCACTGACAATTACAACAATAAGCTCAAATGATTAACAAGAAGACAAAAATTAGCACTAAATAGATTTAAGTATGGTTTAGTTACAACCAATCACAAAAACTTGGTTCGAACCGTGGGCTGAAATTAGCCCAAATGAGACGCAATATCCCAAAGAAATGACAAACTGAAATAAGCTCTGTTGATGAGCATCTAGGATGGAGGTGGTTTTAGCGGTTTTGGGTAATTCACTCCTTTTGAATTGAACGGAGAATTGCGATAGTCGGGAAAATATGGCCTTGTACGTTGAAGAGGGAGAGTGCTATATGGGACAAATGATCCTGCCTTCGTCGGTCTCTTTTATAGTATTTAAGGTGGAAAGTTTACAAACTTAAATGACATGTGTCAAGCCTAGGTCTGATGAATTGACGCATAATATTGATTTTTTAGTCTGACAGATATTGTGTCAGACGATAGACTTGATTGGTGAGACATGTGAATAAGACATTGATTATATCGAGACGAGAAAGCCTTCAAATGATCTCTGATGACTTCTTAAGGTAGACTCCGAAATCAGAGAATTTTTGTACGAAAGGTTTGAAGGCGGATGACGTTTTTCTAGATATTCACAAATGGCTCAGGGATGAAATGTGTGTATTAGTTAATTTTTAATATGCGATACATCATTCGAAACTAGCCTTTTCTCAATGCATATCGTCTATACTATGTATGAACTGAGGCCTTTCCATATTTAACTGGTGGCAGATAAAATAAAAATGACATCTCTATTTTCAAGACCTCACAATGATCTCATATTCTTTTTTTTTGGAAAGTATAATCTCATATTCAGATATGTGCCTATATATGTAATATATATTATAAGGTTAAGACCCACCTACATTGTTTAAAATTCAATTACTTTTAAGATCAGTATAAAACGGGCGACGCACACCGCTGCATACAACTGAACAATATTAATTTTTTAATAGTTTTTAAATAATTACTAAAAGTCTTAAGGACTCAACATCCTACCAATATTTTTAAACAAAGTTAGAATTCGGAATCATCATCTCCACCATTCACTGTTTTATTTGTTATGTTTGTCATCAACAAATTGAAAGCTGTGTAGGATAATAAAAAATACAGTAAGTTTAACTTGAAAGGGTTTAGGGTGCCTAATGCAAATGATCCCCAGAAAGCACTCGATGTCTCATAATTCACCAACCCTATTTAAATCTGATTTCACATCTGAAGTCGTGCAAGAAACGTGATTGAAACTTCTGCTGTCTCACTTTGACTCTCCCCCTACACAAATTTCACAAATAAAATCAACCCCTTTGATTTCTCCACTTAAGAGAGGAAGTTTCAAGTTTTTAATGGCAACGATCGTTGCTGTTATTGGCTTATTGCATCCACCCTCTCAAAATTATGGATATTCAAATTGTGTATTTTTTTTTCTAAGGTTTGTTGAAGATGTGGAATTTAGGATGAAAATGATTTAGGATGAGTTAGTGTTTATGGAGGATGAAGAATTTAAAAAATAGTATAAATAAAAAATATTAAAGGGTTATTCAATCTTGTAACGACCCAAAGTTTAGGTTAATATATCGGGTCTCGGATCTTATAATTTGGTGGTTTAATTATAAAGAATATTTAAGTTGAAGCCTGATTTAAATGAAATTAAGGACTTAAACGAATAAGGAATTTAAAGTTGGTAGCCTAAGTGGGAACAAGGGGAAGATAAGTGTTAAACAATTAGTTTACCCATTTTTCTTGGGAATAGTGGTATTTGAATTAAAGGTGGCTGAAAAGTGGGAAAAGAAATAAAGAGGGGAGATATTTTGAAGAAAGAGAAAAATGAGAGAAAAAGTAAATGAGTTTAAAACCCCGATCTGTTGCCGACTGATCGTCCGTTTTAGACACCTTCAATACCATCGTGTTTATTTTGTCGAGAAGAGTCGGTGGACTCGAAATCGCCGTCGGAGTTGTCGTTGGAGGGGTGAAGAAAAAGAAGGTTTGGGTTTTGCGAGTTAACCATGTTCGAGTGTTCAAAATAAAAAACGGAGGTCACCATCGGATGCCGCCGCCGTCCGACCATTGAAAACCGTCGCACGCTCCGCACTCTCTAGCGCCCGAGAGTGGGCATTGTCCAGCAACTGAAGTGCACCAAGATCCCTGTACATGCGTGCACTGGATCACTACCCACGGGTGCACCGTAGCTTATGTGCACCTACGAGCACTAGATCACCTAGACTATTGACCAGCTGGGTTGATCGTTGACTTTGACCAGTGCATTGACTTTGACTGAGCGTTGACTTTTTGAGGGATCCTACCCGGGGGTTTCTCGACATTCTGAGTATGTTTCGCCAAATTCGAACTCGGTAAGCTATTTTTACGCGTTTGACCTTGTGTATTGATTAGTGGATGTAGGAAATTAATGTATTTTCGTATTCGTTTCTTTATGAGGATTATTTGGGATCGGATATCAGACCAAGTAGAGTAACCGAGAAGCTTATATGAGGATTAATCGCTAGTGCTTGAGCTTAGTACACTTTGAACTCTTAATGCTTCATGAGCATCGTAAATGTGATTGCTTTGCGTGTTAGTGTCTGCAAAATAGGTTGATGATAAATAAGCATGTGTTGAGTCCAGTATTATGAGACTTGGTATTTATGAGATGCATGAGGAGTTTGGGAATATTTCGAGACTCGTATAAGCTTTAGAGACCGTGTAGGGTCGTCTGAATATTTATATAATTATCTGATTGGTTGATTTACATGTTGTGTTGCTTGAGATATGAAACAAGCATGTTCGATGAAAATTGTACTTAATGGAATGATAATTGGCAATATTCGAATAAATGATCATAAAGTCGGGAATTGATATTAATTAATTAAATACGTTAGTAAACAAACTGTAATGACTTTTATATGCTTTAGAGATCGAATAAAATGGTATAAAATTGTAATTCAAGGAAATGGTACGAACCCGTGTGTAGGGTATCGATACGGGCTTCGGTTGTACCGGAACACGATTGGGGGGGGCATATCGGTACAGGCCGACCCGTACCGATACTTGTGGAAATTTAGGTAATTCTAGTAAGCTCAATTGGTATTGGTATGCTATGAGTACCTATACCCAAGGGTACCATATCGATACGCGAGGGCTAGTACCGGTACCCACTAGGCAATATGCCCGAAAAGTTGAGCTTGAATAAGGGCTGATAATTCGAGGACTATGACCCAATGGGCTTTTAATGTGGTAAAAATAAATTATAAAACTGAGAAACCGAGATTTGACCCTCATATACGAGCATAATGTGTAATAACTTGGTAAAACCTTGGGTGACTTGTTGTAATAACAACCATAGAAGATCCTTGGTGGATCGAGTGATGTTGTGTACTGTTTGGACACTTGTTTGGTTGAGTCATCTTTGATTGTTTTCATCCGAATACTCAGATAGTGTGTTGCAACACCATGGTTAGAGATGCTAAAAGTATGTTCCTGAAACTGTGTGACACCAAGTTTCACTCTAGGTTTTTAATATGACTTTGTGTGTTTTGCTCGGACGATCTGGTGAGATCCCAAGTATGGTTGGGCCTTGTCTGCCACATATGATGTTTGTATGATGAGAGCACGTGTCTAGGCAACTAGTGGTAGCGTCATGTGTTTATTTTATTTTGTCATGTGTTTTGCTCGGACGGTCTGGTGAGATCCCAAGTATGGTTGGGTCTTGTGTGCCACGTACGATGAGAGCATGTGTCTAGGCAACTAGTGGTAGCGTCATGTGTCTAGGCGACTTGTTGTAATAACAACCATATAAGATCCTTGGTGGATCGAGTGATGTTGTGTACTGTATGGACACTTGTTTGGTTGAGTCATCTTTGATTGTTGTCTTCCGAATACCCAGAGAGTGTGTTGCAACACCATGGTTAGAGATGCTAAAAGTACGTTCCCAAAACTGTGTGACACCGAGTTTCACTCTAGGTTTTTAATATGACTTTGTGTGTTTTGCTCGGACGATCTGGTGAGATCCCAAGTATGGTTGGGCCTTGTGTGCCACGTATGATGTTTGTATGATGAGAGGATGTGTCTAGGCGACTAGTTGTAGCGTCATGTGTTTATTTTATTTCTTCTTATTGCTTGCACTAGCTTGCATGCTTATGTTTATGATTAGCATGAAGTATAGTAGAGTATATGTCCACTGAGTTTTGTAAGCTCAACGCTCGAAATCATTGTTTCCGTGTGTAGGTTTATCGTTGGATCGTGGGATCGAGAAGCACTATCAATATGAGATTCCAGGAAGCGGTGGTTGACAGAGTATTATACTTGTATTTTTGGGGTGAGTATTTATAGGACCTTACGTGGTCGAGTTTGCACCTCTTATTTTTCAGTTGTATCGATCAAGTTAAATGTTTAAATATTTTAAATTAAAGTGGAGCTCATTTGTAACTATTTAAATTGTTTATTTATATTTTCAACTGTTGGATTTAATATTTTTAGAAAATATCTTGTTCGGGCAAAACCGAGTTGAGAAATTTTTTATGGACACGAGTTTGGCTTAAGGCCTAAATATGACATCTGGGTTTAGGATGTTACATTTAGTGGTATCAGACCTTAGGTTTAGCTGGTTCTTAAAAACCTCAGGGTGGTATAAGTGTTGTAGTAAGGGGTCCAGTGAATACATGCCCTTAAATTAATTTCGTACTCCTTAAGACTGGAGATAGTGGACTCATGATCCACTGGTTTGCTTGAGTGTAATCAAAGTTATGTGTTCTACAGGTTTGATAAAAGTACCTTCTTGAGGATTTTTGCACCTTGGAAATTGATTTAGTTAAATCAAATGCGATACTAGCTAATAATGTCGAGAGTGAGCTCGAGGCTTCGAGACCTCAAGGGAACTCAACCTTTGGTAATGAGAATGTTGAACCATTGCCCTTTATCGTAATTTTTTGTAGTGGTCGTTTAGAAAATGGCACAACGAGGCTATGAGACATGTTTGACCATTTGGTAGGTGCCAATGTGTGTAGTTCAACGCTCAAGGGAACCCAACCTTTGGTAATGAGAATGTTGAATCATTGCCAATGTGTGTAGTTCAACGCTCAAGGGAACCTAACATTTGGTAATGAGAATGTTGAACCCTTGTCCTTCAAATATTTCACAGTTTGGTCAAAGATTTCCTCAATCCCAAACTTAAACCTGAATCCTTCATTAATAAGCTTCTCTGAGGAAATTATCAACTTGGGTTTGGAGGGGAAATCTTCAAAACTGCAATCGTTATAAAGTAAACAAACTATGTTAACCGCATTTATCCCAACAAAGAAGTAAATTTTGTGTATACAGACATATTGGTTCTTACTCAGTAGGGACTTTGAACTCGGGGTATCTTTCGTGGAGGAACTTAGCAAGTTCGGGCACACTGGAATTCACAGCACAACATATATATCGACCCGATGCAGATTCTTTTTCAGCCAGAAAAACATGCGCTCGACATATGTCTTCCACATGCGTGATAGAGATTGAACCCGACAACATCTGCATGCCTTTCAAAGCATTTATGAGGAAGTCATTGCCTGCAAAATGTTGAAATTCCATTCCATCAGATTTCACTTGTTTGTTTAAGCAGGCAGATTTACAAAGCCATATAATTTAATACCTGAAATCAAAGTCGTAGAAAGGCCAATGCTGCTGGGAACATCTGGGGTGAGAGAAGGACCAGTCATGAGACAAGGGATAACTGTAATGAGATGGATGTTGTTTTCCTCAGCAAATTTCCAAGCTGCCTTTTCGGCCAACGTCTTGGATGCAGGGTACCCCTGCAATATGGATACAGCTTACATGTTACACCAACTATCTTTTGCTTGTTCCTAAGATTAATATTGTGTTAGCATCAAATTGTTACCCAGGTTGGAGGCTTTGCAGATGATAAGAACTCGGTATCGGTCCAGTCTTTCTCCGTCAAGACCAGATCTGTCCCATTTAATGTATTGATTGACACAGATGCAGCTGACGATGTCAAGACCACACGTTTAACAGTTTTTGCTTTGGCACAAGCTTTCAAAACGTTCAGCACTCCTTGGATTGCCGGTTTTATCATGTCATTCTTTAAAAAAACATAAAGCAACCTTGTCATTTGAGCATCAATGGAAAAGCAGTTTAGTGGTGTTTAAGGTTATACCTCTGGATCTTGAGAAGCAAAATTAACGGGCGTTGCAACTTGGAAGACAAGGTCACAACCGGCAACGGGGGCATCGAAGCTCCCTTCATCAGTTAAATCTGCTTGAAAGATTTTCAAGTCTCCCAACTTTTGCAGTGTTACAAGGTGAGGGATCTTCTTCTGGTTGTCTGCGTTAGGTACAGTTTAACCCCATTAATATGTTTTTGCTTACTGCAAGCCAAATGAAAAGCGACATGGATCAAAAAAGAAAAAACATAAATGAAGATCTAACCAGGGTCCCTGACTGTAGTGTTAACAGCGTAACCCTTCTCAGGCAACAACTTGACCAGCAAGGATGCAACGAATCAGTGCCACCCACGAGACAAGCTGTCTTTGTACCTACGATCTAGCTGGCCATGCTTCTATGTCTTAGTTTGTGTTTTGTTCACTGGGTTTCTACTCTTGTTTTTTTCTCTTTGAACTCTCCCTATCAGTTGCTCTTTTTCAGTTTACCATGGTGGAATGTGCTTCGGCTTATATCCACGTTGGTCTCTGGGTCCAAGTGAGACTATATTAGTATATATTAGGTGAGCATGTGACCTTGTGCATACCAACGACTCAAAAGTCTGAACCTTTGCTGTAAAAAATCTATACCATTTATTCATGTTTAAGGACTCGAACTATTGGACTGTGAGTAGCAAATTATGGTTCTATTAGGAAAATGATCAAGCTCAGACCAGTTGTTCAATCATTGCTTGCTGCTAACTCTACAGGCATGATGCACATATGGAATGGTATTAGGGGAGATGTTCCTAAGGTTTTTTGGCACAAGTTGTATGGTTTGGACTGCATGTTCCTAAGCATTCATTAATATTGTGGATGGCAATATTGGATCCATTGCGATTAATGAGAGGTTACCGAGGATGGGATTGCAAGTGGATACTAACTGTTTACTTTGTGGTGTGGATCAAGTGTCTCGGGATCATCTCTTTACCCAATGCCTTTACTCCAAGCAACTTTGGGCATCTATCCTTCAAGCTTGCAGCATTAGAAGAATTACACTCAGCTGGGATGCTGAGTTGCAGTGGCTTTGTACAAAATTGAAGGGGAAGTCCTTGTTAGTTTTCATTCTTAAGCCTGCGTGGAGTTCTTTTGTCTATCATGTACGAGAGGAGAGGAATAGGAGGAAATTTCGAGGAGTGTCTCGTAATTGTAATAGTTTGCTAGATTGTATTAGAGAAACAATACAAATACGTGTACAGAACAAAAATATACCAATGACTGATGTAAGTAGACACCTGTATACAGCTTGGGGAATTCCCTGAGGGGATGGCTACCCAAGGATGTTTAGGAATTTTGTTGCAGTTTTAATACTGTTTTCTTGGATAATAAAAACACAACTTATCTAAAAAAACGAAATCTTTCTTCCCTTTTCCAACTTATAAGTTTCTAAAAAACTAAGCCCCGTTGCTGTACCCAAATATAGGCGGAATTTAGTGTCTGACAACATTACTGGAACCTGAAAATTGAAAAAGTAGAAGGCAAAACGGGTAGCTTAGTCAACGGCTACCAAGAAATACCTCATCCTAGATCTAACTTTCTTCCCTGGTTAGGCGGTGTACTGCTCATGTCACAGTAATCGGTAAGGCACGAGTTATTTTTTTTTCTTTGAACATAATTTGCATCACCAGTTTAATGGTTCACCTTACAAGCTACATGCTTGCTTGCACCAAAATAAAAACGGGGGAAAATAGCTTTTTTGGTATAAAGCCGAATGCACCCACTTTTTGTAAGCAACTTCTTTTATCAAATACGCATCGGGTTTATATATTTCATCTGAAAATAAAACAAGCGATGAGGATTACTGGAATAGCAGCATCGGTTGATGGCCAAACTGACTTATCCGAACACCAAAAATTTGAAGGAATGAATAGTAACAAACAAAGAAGGTTGAAGAAAGAAATTAGGCCACAATGTATATAGTCTTATAGACAATATGTTTGATCAGCCCAGTATATTCCAAAGTTCAAATTTGAGCTTTTGAATATCTGAATGTGCAATTACTTTTTGCAGATGACTACTACAAAGCAAGGAATAAGTGCTCTAGGATTTAGTGAGTAGAGTTCCTGGATATTTGAATGGCAATCAGCTTTTCCAGCCAGTGAATCAAAGTTTGGTTGAGCTTCCATTCCCTGTAAATTTTCTAAAGGTTTAAGAACCCTACCGGCAATTACCCTGCACACAACCAGAGCTTTGTTTAGACCATGGTGTCCTTCATCAATTTCAATACAGTCCATAGCTCTTTTACTTGTGGAAGAAGTAAAAACACCCCAGCATCCGTTGGGTTGCTTCTTGCTGAAAAACCCATGTCTTAGAATTTGACAGACACCACATTTATCCAATGTGCAGAGGTTTGGAGTGTGTTCCATGCCAAGAGAGCATGCAATAGTTGTGCCATAGAACCTCAAAAGCTCATTCCCATCAGCCAGGCAACGTGGATGTTTCTTGGATAGTTTATTTGCCTTGAGCTTTACCATTTCTCTATAATCTTCGAACGACGCAAGAGTTTTTTGCATGTTGTGAGTCTTCAATATCCTTTCCATTTCAGCAAATTCATATTCAGAATGGGAAAAACCTGTCTGGAAAATTAATTCCCCAATTTTCTTGGTGGAGTCTCCTTCAGAAAGTGCGGGGACTGTACAAGTGAGATGATTGTCAGGTTTTTCAATAACCACAACTACTTGATCAATATAAAAACCTTAAGAAATTCAAATATACTCCAACTTTTTAAAATGCTAATCTAATCATAGTGATAGAAGGAATCCATATGCTTAAATTTCAGGAAATTTCTATCAGTTTTATATTAAAGATATTCAGGTTTCGTGACTATATCAGAGGAAAACTGCACTTTACCAGCATGCCTGGAGAGATGGTGTGATTCTATGGCTTCCAACTTTGTAAAATGTTCACCACATTTCTGGCAAACATAGCCGTGGGACCCTAAATCAAGGGATCTCCTATGCTTGGAAGAGATGGCACGGCCACTTCCCAAATTGGAAGGACCCCTCGATCTTGTGCCACTGTAAGCTGCCTCCATAAAGCGGTCTCCACCAGGTCCGGGTGTACCAGGGCTAAGGGTTCCTACAAAAGTTGAACTCCCCTTGCCAGAACCCCGAGTTTTAATCTCCAGAACACATTTGGAGTCTGTGAAAACTGTTTGATGGGTTATCGGATTGAGAATCTCTGTGCTCGCAATAGAAATCGGGCTGCCACTGCCAATCGGCGCCTTGTCCGCGTGTCTCTTGCTTCCGTGAGAGACATCTCTCAAACTTGATGCGGATCTTGAACAACATAAACATTTGTTTCTTGGTGTCTCGGAGCTGTTGTTGCCTTCGGGTTCCTTCACATCGGACAACTCTGGTTTACAGTTAACTGATCTCTTGAGACTAGTTAACCAAGCTGAAGGAATCTGCTTCTCCCTTATTTTAAACACCCTTTTCTCTTTTCTCTACCAATGTCTTCAGTCTCCAAAACTCTTTAAAAAAAATCTCATTTTCAAACCCTGTGATTGTGCCATCAGAATTACCAAGACAACCATCAAGGAAGGTATATTCTGTCTGCACATGTTGTTTCTGTTTTTGTGCACTACTCTCCATGTTGGGAGATTATTTCCTTGTTTGAACCAGCCATGTGTCACGGACATACCTTCATTCACTCGATGAGTATACCGTGCGGCACTTGAAAGGGGCGCTTTCCAACCAAGTTAGCCTTTGTTCTCTGTTGATTTGTTCAAGATAAAGCAAGCAAAGCGTCATTTCTTAAGCCACAACATGATCCTTCAAGCCATAAGTCGATATCGTAGGGCATAGCGAATGCCCATAGTCGACCCCCACCTTTCCTGAAGAAAAAATGTTATTAAAATAAAAGAAATGATCAGGTTACAAAAGAAGACTCACCCACACCATCGACTAGTGGCGGTAGGGGCCGCCTCGATGGTGTGTGTAGGACACGTACCTTAACCAGTGGATTAGTCCAAACTCTTCCGATTGTTCACCCCTTACATATATGCGAAAATAACTTTATGGAAATGATTCGAGTAGACATTGAAATGCTTAAAACGATGACACACTTCCCTAACTATGGAAATGCAAGCTTTTTTCCCTAAATATTAAGATGATCGAAATGGGGACAACTTATTACTTACCCAACCATAGGGCCCTATACATAGCTGGCCATGGTGCATCTACTCGGTTGTGGCCCTACACAGGGGATGGCCACAACATTCACCCCTACTTAAACTGTCGACGTCCCCGTTGACCAGGCAGACTTGAGCTTCAAGCTTCATGGAATCATCTACTCCATATTTATGTAACTGCATTGCTAACAACGTCTTCTCAGTAGCATTCGGAAGAATCTTGGCCTCTTCCATTCCTGGTTGCTCACTTTGGAAGATCAAACAACTCGCAGAAGGGACTGGAATGGCTTTCGCAGATATCATGAAGTCTAAACCTATGACGACCTCCAAGTCATCCATAGGAACTACTGTGCAGTTAATCTTTCCCTCCCATGATCCAATCTTGGTCTTTACATTCTTTACACTTCCCCATATACTCGATGCTTCAGAGTTTACAGCTTTTATTCGCCCCACGTCCTTGGTCAATTTTAGATTGCACCTTTCAGCTTCTTCTGGAGAAATGAAGGAGTCGGCTGGTCCTGTGTCTACCAAAGCCTTTGTGACTTTTCCATTCAAAACTATGTTCACATACATCAAGCCTCTCTCCAGTTCTGTCCTCGCTTTGTCTTGTTCTGATTTCATAGAATATGAGAAATAGATAGAACCCACTCTAGCTGGCTCATCCTTATTGTTATCCGAACGGTGGCCAAACTGGTCCAAACCTTTTGTAGTAGTCCTCAGCGCAGACAGTGCACTTCTCTACAGACACTCTGCCAGTCGATGATGACTTTAACAAAGAAAGCAACGTAGCCCTCACCTAGAAGAAACATATTTTACCCTCCATCACTTTCCCAAGTTGAAGGTTTCTCTATTCGTGCTATTTTGTGACTTGCTATCCCACTGCCATTGTTGTTACCATGACCAATGCCATTATCGGTATCATTTCCATTGCCATTATCATTCCCACTGTTGTTACCATTTCCATTGCCCTGACTAGTGCCATCACCATTCGCGAATGTACCCTTACACTTTATGGAACATTCATTGTATTCAATAAGTCATTCGGCAGCAGCTATCGCCTCAGCCACATTTTGCGATCTTTGTCTCTAGACCTCTATTCTTGCCCACAATTTGAGTCCTTCAAGAAAGTAGAACATTTTGTCATGTTTAGCCATATCACCATTCGCGAATGTACCCTCACATATTTACGTACTCTTCTTGTGTGCGAAAGATCTCTCAACTTCTTTCGCGCATTATACTCCACATTCTCAGGGAAGAACACATTCTTCAATTCCTTCTTTATCTCCTCCCAAGTCTTGACGAAGCACACACCGACATCAAATTTAGATCGCCACCACAACTTGACATCCCCTGTTAAATATATCAAGGCTGTGGAGACCTTGTCCTCATCTGATGTGGTATGCACTACTCGAAAGTATTGTTCAATGTCAAATTAGAAATTCTCAAGCTCTTTAGCATTTCTATTCCCTTCAAATTGTTGGAGCTCTGGGATCTTAGCCCTCTGGCCCCCCTTACCTGCAGTTGAATTGCCTACAGCCACTTGGACCAGGTTGATGAGACATCTGAGTTCAACTAACTCATTCTTCAGATCACTCATAGCTTTCTTTGCTTTATTGTCGAGTTCTTTTATGGCATCCGCCATTTCTTATTGGACTTCCTCAATTTCCCTAATATGATCGCTCGTGACCATATGAGCTTTCATGGAATCTACCGCAGCTTCAAGCTCTTCAAACTTGGGACCCTTTATTTCGACTTCTAGCCATTCTGAAAAGTAAGTAAGCACCGTTGCATCCTGCGAACACAGACAAGCACCACTGTGCCAAGATACAAAATAATTGTCAGTGTCCCATTGATAAAGTTAGGCACTATTGTTCAAAAAACCAACAACATTTTTCTTATTAACGCAACAAGCGCCTCTGCGTTGAAACATAAATGAGCATCACAGTGGGTTATTTCTCGAGTGACATCATGCTTTAATAATCATTTGGTTAACAATAGGCACCTCCATGCACTAATTCCAATATGATTACCAAGCATGCATCATCGGACTACATGTAGTCGGTTTCTCGATTGTATGGTAACCATAGTGATTAACGTTAGACACCTCTTGTGTATTGATTTCACTATGACAACCTAGTCAACACTTGAAGACATATTGAGTGCCTCTGCACTAAAACAACCAAAGTGCGTAATGTCATTCACCTCTGTGAACTGATTACACTATGTTGAACTCGGTTGTACCTCTGTGCGATAAGTAATAAGTGCCTCTGCATTGAAACAACCATAGTGGTTAACATCAGCTCATCTCTGTGTACTAATGCCACTAGATTCAACTCGTTTGCACCTCTGTGCAATAAGTAATAAGTGTCTCTCCACTGTAACAACCATAATGGCTAACGTCACTCACCTCTGTGTACTGATGCCACTAGGTTCACCTCGTTTGCACCTTTGTGCAATAAGTAATAAGTGTCTCTGCACTGAAACAACCATAGTGGTTAACGTCAGTCACCTCTGTGTATTGATGCCACTAGGTTCAACTTGTTTCACCTTTGTGCAATAAGTAATAAAGAAGCACCTCTATGCTAGGAATAAAAAAATGAGCACCACCGTGCTATGAGAAAAAGGGCGCATCTGTGCTATCGAACAAAGTTTGAGCACCTCTAAGCTATATTCAAAGGGACACCTCCATGCCTAAATCAATAATTGAGCACCGTTGTGCTAATAGGAATAAGCGCCACTGCGCTAAGACAATAAGCATGCACCTCTGTGCCAGAAGCAACAGTCAGACACCTCCGTGCTCTGACCAACTCTCATTTTATTTAACATTGGCGACTCACCCAACCCACTCCTCTTACGAAGGCGCTTGGTGTATAGTCCAACAATCTAACATCGTACTAATTCAAATTCACAACAATCTCGCTCTGATACCACGTGTCACAGACATACCTTTATTTACTCAATAAGTATATCGTGCGACACTTGAAAGGGGTGCTTCCCAACCAAGTCAGCCTTTGTTCTCTGTTGGTTTGTTCAAGATAAAGCAAGCAACGCGTCAATTCTTAAGCTACAACATGATCCTTCAAGTCATAAGTCGATATCGTAGGGTATAGTGAATGCCCATAGTCGACCTTCACATTCCTTGAAGGAAAAAGGGTTTATTAAAATAAAATAAATGAACGAGTTACAAAAGAAGACTCACCCACAACATCGACTAGTGGCAGTAGGGGCTACCTCGATAGTGTGTGTAAGACACGTACCTTAACCAATAGATCAGTTCAAACTCTGCCGACTGTCTACCTCCTACATATATGTGAAAACAACTTTATGAAAATGACCCAAGTAGACGTTGAAATGCTCGAAACGAGGACACTCTTCCCTAACAATGAAAATGCATACTCTTTTCCCTAAACATTACGATGATCGAAATGATGACAACTTATTACTTACCCAACCATGGGGCCCTATAAATAGCTAGCCATGGTGCATCTACCCGGTTGTGGCCCTATACAGGGGATGGCCACAACACCATGCACATTACAAAATCTTGACGAGGTTTAACAAAGACCAAAAGAACCAGAAGAGGCAAGGTAAAAGATTGCAGATTTAGTGTCAAATAAATGCAGCCATTAAGTTGCATTCTCCTTTTGATTCTTACGAATTTCAGGCAATTCAGAGAGAATGATTTCCATGAAACATGCAAAGAAACATTTTCCTTAACTCCCATATCTCATCTCTAAAGCTTTTTATAGTGCAACTCAGTGAAGAAGTATCAGATTTATGTGTCAATTTATATTAAAAAAAGAAGATTTATGTGTCATTTACTTTATAGATTTAATTTTATTTTTTTGCTTTGAAAACAAAAAAATTGATAAATCTGTTTTATTTAACAAGTTAAGCTAACAATTTTATGTGTTTTGAACATGTATTTGTGCGAAGGCGATGTAGTTTTAACTTGTGCAACAAGATATGCATTTCGGCTTTTTTATGGGCAATTTCGAATCGTGATTCCTTGGGAATTTGAGGGGTAACGGCCAAATTCATCAAGTGTATAGGAATTGGAGTGGGATGTTTGTAATCAGTGGGAGTTCTGGACATGCGCGATAGGAGCGACCGCACCCAAGAGAGATGGGCCCAAAACTAGAGAACTTAAGTTAAATAGTTGTAAAAAATCATAACTTTGTATATATAATTATGTGTATATATATAACATTTATCTAAAATTTTAAACATGCAAAAAGAATGACACATTTTAAGTGAAAATGTTTTATTTTTAGATGTTTATAAGTCAATTTTATGTTGCTCAAGAAGATAATATAATGATATTTTTCTATTAAGGTAATTTTTTGAAAAAAAATATATCTCTTACCGATTATAAATTAAGTACCGCATTTTAAAAATTGCACAGGACCCCAAAATCTTTGAATCGCCCCTGTTTTCAATTGCAGCTTGGGCCTTGTAATACCCGTATTTTGTCCGAGATACATTTTATATTAGTAATTCGATATAAATAAGACTAAAAATATAATAATAAAAATAAATAATTTCAATCCATAGATAATAGATAGTCTATTATACATAAATAAATGTCCAATTACATTAAAAAAATTCCAAAGCCCAATTAAAGCCCAAGCTCCCAATTTACAATTTATTTCTCTCCCAAAATCCTACACATATCAGCTAAACAAACACAGATAACCCAAAAAATAACTTTCCCGCCCAAACTTTGCCATGTGGCAAGTACCAGTTGGCTAAAATAATTTGCCACGAATTGTGGTTTTTCTTGCCCTATCATCTGGATCCAGCTAGGACAGGTGACATCATCTTCACTTAACCCTATAAATATGGAAGAGAGAGGAATGTTAGATCATTAACTACCAATAATGATTAACAATTAATAAAAATACCATTAATAATAATTAGAGGAGAGAAAGAGAGTTACCACGGAAGACCAACCGCCGCTTGAAGCTGAACTGTTGGAGAGGTCAGAGTAACGCCGAGAATCTGAGGAGACATCGAAGCTGCCGAACAAGCGCCAAGAAGGTTGCCGAAATCACTGAACACCATCCGAAGGTATAACTTCTTCAATCCTCTTAATTCCTGCAAAAAAAAAAACATAGATATTCGATCAAGGTTTTAAAAATAAAGAAAAACATATCTAAAAAAGAAATCATTGCCGAAATGTTCTTAGAGGCGTGGTCGGAGTTGAAAAAGAGTGGTTCGGGTAGTTTTAGCCGGGTGAAGTGGGAAGATCTTGTCGGATCTTGGTAGATCTAAGGCTTTAGGATTGAAAATCGGGTTTTTTGGTAGATTTAGGATTTCGGTCACGGCAGCGGACGACGGCCGAAAATCGCCTCGTGGTGGCCGAAAATCGCACCACGGTGGTCGGAGAGGGAAAGAGGATGATCGGAGCTTAGGAGGTAACCGGAATGGTTGACGAAGCTTTGGTCGATGTCGCCTGCGGCTGCAGGGATTCGAATCTCGATGGCCGGCAAACACCTAAGGGTTGCCGGAGTATGGCAGCTCTAGATTAACGGCGAAGGATGTGGTGGAGATTGGCCAGGAAACTTGAAGTTCTTTTGGTTCTTGAAGAACACGGATGAACTTCGTCCAAATTTAAAGGTTTTCAATCCATTTTGGGGGTGTTTTCTGGGTAATGGGATGTTTAAGTTCAGGGCATTTGGGAGAGGTAAGAGAGAGGAGAAAGACTGGGGAGGTGAGTTATGTTCGGTTCAACTCAGTTAGGGGTCATTTATACCCGAACCAAAACGGTGCCGTTTTGGGCACCGGGTCAAAGGGGGATCCGCGCACCCTTATCTGGTTCGGGTCAGAACCGCGCATCCTTATTCGGATCCCATTTGGTTTTTTCCTAAAACTTTGCTATCATTCAATTTGGTCCCTAACTGCTTTTAATTGACCCCGTACTTTGTAATTTTCTCAATTTAGTCCCCATACTCTGTAATTGAATCTCCAGATTTGTAATCCTTTTAATTTGGTCACTCTAGGCCCTTTGTAATTGGATATATGGTTTTGTAATCGTCTCAATTTAGTCCCCAGAATTAATAAAATTAGTTTTAATTTTCAATTTCTTTTAATCATTTATTTGATTGTTTTATTTAAATGCAATTTAATTATATGTTTGCTTGCATGTTTTAAAGTGAACATATAGTATATGTTATATAATTAAATACACTTAATTCAATTAATTGTAGAGCCTTTAGCTTAGGTTACTCTAATTGGATAATTAAAGTAATAGAAAATTACAGTAATTAAGTGTAAATTAAATATAATTTTAAAATTCTAATTTGGATGATGTCGCATTGTCACCAATGGGGTGTTATCTCAACTTGAATTTTAATAAATTATATTTAATATACATAACACTTAAAATTGAATATTAATTTAGTTCTTTAGTTAAAATTAAACTATTAATTAAAATACATTGTAGTTAATTAAATGCATATTAAATTGAACCTTTGGGGCCCAAATTTGGATGGTGTTCCATTGTTTACAATGGGGTGTTATGTCAACATTGGTTTTGAAGGTGAATATTTAATATACATTTTTACCTATAATATTGACTTAATTAATAGATTAGGGCCTTAATTAGGACTAGAACTTTAATTAACTAGAAAGAGTAATCAATTAGGAATATGATTAATTTAAAGGCTTTAAATATATGGAAATGTTCAAGCAATTGACATTTTCTCATAAAAGCCATTAAATTAATTAATATTCATAGAATAAATAATTAATTAATTAGAACTTTTTTAGGATGATACTTAAAATGAACAAGACAATAAAAGGTCATTCATTTAAAAACCTTTTATGTTGGAAATTTATTTTTAAATATGAATAGGGGTGCCACCTAACATGGTGCTTTTAATCTCATATTCGAACAAAATGAATTTCCTTATAAAAGGATATCTGCATTTGGAATTTAAATTCAATTAATAATTATGGGATAAATTAAATTCAAATTATTTTTCAAAATGCCACGTAAAATTAAAGGTACCGATAATGGGCGTTCGTAGGGGTACTAACCCTTCCCTACACCTAACCGACTCCTAAACCCAATTTTAAGACAGAATCTTTGGGTTTTTTCGGTGTCTGGTCTACCTCGAAGTGATCGGTGGTGACTCCAAATGTTTTTTTAAAAGATAAATAAAGGAAAAACCAATTTAATATAAAAAACCCTAAGTTTTCAAGATTAAATTAAAAATGGCCAGAAAACCATAATTCTCTAAAAGATTGATCGTCAGGCTATTTTATACACCAGATTTCAAAAATGGTCGCGACAAGCCCTATGAAAACGCCGCTGTGGTTTTGTTTTAAATGATAGTCGTGGCAGGTTTGGAGACATTGTTGGGTATGTCCGACGTTTGTAGATAGATGTAACTGGCGATCAGACACAATCTGGGCGTGGCAATAGGCTATTGTGGCAGTCAGGAACCATTGCTAGTCCTGCAGCATTATGGTGGCGAGTACCTGCAGCTGGTTGGATCAGAGTTAATGCGGATGGCGCAGTCAGGGGGTCCAGTAATAGAGTTGTTGTGGGTGGAGTGCTTCGGGATGAAGTTGGTAATTGGATATTTGGCTTTTCAAGGAGTTTGGGTATTTGCTCGGTTCTTGTCGCGGAATTGTGGGCGGCGCATAATGCGTTTGTCATGCTTAGCAGCACAGGTATCTTCGTGTGGAATTGGAACTCGATAGCATAACGGTAGCTCATATTCTAAAGGGCGATTCACCAATTTGTGCGAGTGATGCACTTGTTGATAGTTTGTTTGAGGTGATCCGTAGAGAGTAGAAAGTTCGGATATCACATATTTGCCGTGACGGCAATACTGTGGCTAACGCCTTGGCTCGATCGTTTAGGGGATTGGATATTAGTGGGATTGTTTATGTGCAACCACCACCGGGAAACTCTCGTTGCTCCTGGCGGATCGGAGTCCTGATTAGTATAGTGTCCGTTTATTTTTGTTTGGTTTTATTTTCTATTTTGATTTGAATAATTTTTTGATTCCTGTGTAAATATCACTACAAATACTCTTTTCCTCCAGTTAGGCTTAAGGAGGTTTTTAACGAGGCTCGTAAGAATATCCCTTTCTACATCAAAAAAATAAAATAAAAGTACTAATAAACACAAATTTACAAATTTCTCAATAATATATTAAATTAATTAAATTTATAAAAATATATTCATAGAAAGTAGAAACTGTTACATTCAAAATGAATTGTATGATTAATAATAAATCTTAATTTTAGAATATAAATAAATAACATGCTAATATTAAATATAATATATTTTAGGCATAAAGTTAAAAATAACGCTTAACGTTTGACCTTTTGGTCACTTTAACACCTATTTTTTTCAAACAACCACCTAACGCTTCATTTTTGTGCAATTTCCATCATTGTTGGACGAAAATCGTTAGTCAATTAACGGTCCCTTGTGGCATAACCACATATATGGAAATGTTGACGTGACATTTTACTGACGTGACATCAATATTTTTTTTAAAAGTATTATTATTTTTTATATTTATTTTTAATCAACCAGATAATATCAAAGGAAAGATATAAAATTTGAGTTTGAAATTAATAGGAATGGAACCTGGGCTTGGTGATTGAAAAGCAAAATGCTTAACCACCAAGTTAAACCACTAACTTTTTAACTTTTTACTATATACTGTTTTTGTCACATCCAAACAAAACAAATCTAATCACACACTAACCCCGTAGTTAAACTCCATTTTCATTTTAATTAACACCTTTAGAATCTGTAATCTCCCCTCCTCTAATTTTAATATTTTTCCAACAAGAAACAACTCTTAAAAGGTTTATAACTTTAAAATTTAATGTTTTCATAACACTGAAAACGATAGGCACTTGCTCCTTCATCCAAACCCCTAGTTTTATTTCCCTTCAGTTTCCAGAAATTTAACATTTTTTATTCTTTTTGCAGAAATGGCAAAAGTTAGGACCCAGTGATTTAGTAGAAAGATATGGAGTGGTACTGTTAAAAGGTCTATAACTATTCCCAACATTTCATTCCCATTATTTAGTAGAAAAGGATATGGCTTTTGCACTTTTAAACAAAAGGTGGAATCTGAATGATTTCTGTGTTGATCAGATACATGCTAGATGATGGAACTTTTCTTGAGAAATATGATTCAATAAGTAATGAGTTTAAAGTTTCACATTTTCTGACCCAAAATTGTCTTGGCTACTACACACTTTCAAAGAATTTTTATTGTCTGCTGGTTTCCCAGGTAATCCAGCATCTAATATTTTCTTTCAAGCAAAAATTTATTGTATAACAAGTATCAACGGAGAAACTATAGACCTTTTAAAAGTTTAGTTTTGAAAAACATTAAAGTTAGAGGAGGATATTACATATTCTAAAGATGTAAACTGAAATGGAAATGGAGTTTAAATTACAGGGTTCAGTGTGGGATTAGATTTATATTGTTTGGATGTGATAAATAAAATATTTGGTAAAGAATCAATAAGTTAGTGTCTTAGTTTAGTAGTTAGCTATTATGCCTTTCAATCGTCAAGCTCAGGTTTGATTCCTAATAACATTGCATCATTGCATCATCGCAAAAGCATTCACATGCATCCCATTTGCATATATACATGAAATAATTTTCAAAAACAAACTCTATCATTCCATAAGGGTACTTTTCAAATTTCAATCATTCTATAAGGATATTTTTTCAAACTTCTGGATAATTTTCAAAATTCAATCCTTCCATAAGGATATTTTTCCAAACTGCTGGATAATTTTCTAAACTGAGTTCCATAACTCAATCCCTCCAAAAGGATATTTTTCCAAACTTTTGGATAATTTTTAAAACTCAATCCTTCCATAAGGATATTTTCCCAAACTGCTGGATAATTTTCAAAACTGAGTTCCATAACTCAATCCTTCCAAAAGGATATTTTTCTAAACTTCTGGATAATTTTCAAAACTTGATCCTTCCATAAGGATATTTTTCCAAACTTCTGGATAATTTCCAAAACTGAGTTCCATAACTCAATCCTTCCGTGAGGATATTTTTCCAATCTTCTGGATAATTTCCAAAAACGAGTTCCATAACTCAATCATTTCATAAGGATATTTTTCCAAACTTCTAGATAATTTCCAAAACAGGGTTCCATAACTCAATCCTTCCAAAATGATATTTTCAAAAATCGAGTCTCATAACTCAGCCCTTTCATAAGGACATTTTTTTAAAACTTTATCCTTTCATAAGGATATATTTTTCGACAAAATAAATGTCCTATTTCCATCCTTACTTAAGGAGAGAGAGAAAAAATAGAAAAATCAAAAAAAGATGAAAATAAAAAAAGAAAGAAAAATGAAAAATAAAAAAAGAAAAAGAAAAAAAATTCAAAAACAAGGTGAAAATCTAAAAGGGCGCCTTGAAAAGACCTTTTTGGAATTGTCCAAGGCACGAACCGAAAAGGAAGCCTTAGGCATTCAGAAATTCAAAAATAAAATTTTCAATGAGTTCCAGCATCCTTGACAAAAAGGAATGGGGCAAAAGTGGTATGACATCCTTGACATGAAGGAATAGATCACTGTCGGCGAGTTTCAACATCCTTGATAGAAAGGAATGAGGCAAAAATGGTATGGCATCCTTGACACGAAGGAGCAGATCACTATCCGCGAGTTTCAATACCCTTGACAAGAATAAGTGGAACAGATCACTTCCGTCAAGTTTCAGCGTCCTTGACATAAAGGATTGGAACCCAAGAGAAAGAAGAAGATTGTTTGGCATCCTCAAGAAGAAGAAAACGGATAATCTTTGACAGAGTCTAGCCTCCTTAACATGAAGGAGTAATCAAATCAAATCAAAACTTCAAACTTTCAGACCTTGTCTCCTCGGAGATATGGTAGCTTGGTCAAATACAAACTTCAAATCATGTCTCTTCGTCGGTGTTGTACCTGGATCAACCTTATGAACTTTAGACCTTGTCTCCTCGGTGGTAGGGTAACTTGGTCAAATCAAACTTTAGATCATGCCTCTTCGTCGGTGTTGTAGCTGGATCAACTTTACAAACTTCAGACCTTGTCTCCTCAGCGGTATGGTAGCTTGGTCAAATACAAACTTCAGATCATGCCTCTTCGTCGGTGTTGTAGCTGGATCAACTTACAAACTTCATACCTTGTCTCCTCGGCGGTATGGTAGCTTCGTCAAAACTTACTGACTTTTAAGTTTATATTTTTATCAATTTTGTAGTTGTAAAAAAATAAATCAAAAAAAGAAGAAAAAAAGAAGAAAATGATAAAAAAATCAAGCAAAAATAAAAAAATAAAAAAATCAAAAAAAATTGAAAATCAAGGTGAAAACCCAAATGGGCGCATTGAAAGGATCTTTTTCAAACATCTCCAAGGCATGAACCCATAAGGAGGCCCTAGACATTCAAAACGAATGAAATGAAGATACGTTAGTCTCATCTCCCTGAAGTGGCAGCGAAATGAGTACCAACACAAGTCTGTGGAAATGATGAACTACAACATCAGATCTTATCTCCTTGAACTTCCAATGGAGCAAATGAACTACAACATTAGATCATTTATCCTTGAACTTCCAATGGAGCACGTGAACTACAACATCAAATTCTTCTCCTTGAACTTCCAATGGAGCAGATGAACTACAACATCAGATCATTTCTCCTTGAACTTTCAATGGAGTAGATCACCCCGAACCTATCTCCTTGAACTTCCAATGGAGTGGGTCACCTATCCAACAGAAGATGAAACTACACCTAAAAAAACAAGAAAAAAAGAAAAAAAAAACAAGTTTTCAATTTCCTGATCCTGCCTCTTTGTCAGAGTTATAGCTGGATCAGACATTAGAACTTTTATCCACCGGTCCTATCTCTTCGTCAGTGTTGCAGCTGAATTGAGTTTTGTATACCATGCCTCTTCGTTAGTGTTGCATTTGGGTCGAATCTTCTTTAGGTATTATCATCGTCAATAATGTAGTGAGCCGCACTCATTTTGCTTCCCCAATAAACAACCCCTATTTTAAAGATTTTGCTTCCCCGAAAGTGACAAAGTGGATTAATCAGGCCAAGAAAGAAGACATGCATCGAATAGAAGGAAGATCTACCGAGGAATGAAGACATACGTCAAAAGGGGAGATGACCAGACGGACCGAGTAAAACGGGTCATTTTTAGTCTTTGCTCTATTGTTGTTGCACAACAATGAGCAAAGAGGGGCAACTGTAATAACCCGTTTTTAGCCTAAACCCATTAACCCAAAACTAAACCCAAATACTCAAACTAGACCCGGATCCATTGACCCATTAACCAAAACCGACCCATATCATTCTAACCATAATAACAAAAAACCTAAAAACCCTAAATCCCTAATAACCAAGCCGCCGTCGCCAGTCTTTACCGCCGTCGCCGTCTTCTGACCGCCATGGCCCTATTCTCCAGAAGCCAACCCCTAAAATTGAATTCAATCCATAATCCTAAACTCTAACTTACAAACCTCAAATCAATTTAACCCTAGAATAAAATAACCTAATCTAACAACCTAATAGCCACCATCACCATACCTCTACCCTAACCTAAACACTATCCTCTGCCATCACTAAATCGAGCCGCCCTACCCTGCCATAATCCTGTAAAATCCAGGTAAGCAAAAGCCCTAAAATTCGGCAGCCAGATCTGAAAAAGAATTGTCTTTTATGTCAATTAATCGGTTATAAAACCAAAGTAAAATCAAAATAGAATGGGGGATCATTCGGCTAAAAAAACTTTGTAAAAAAGGGATATAAAAAATCATCTGTAATAGGGAGATTCAAAAAAAAAGAGAGATTTTGATCCCAAAGTTTGTAATCGGGGAAGTTTTTTTTGAAGAAATAAAAAACGAAACAAAATTTCGAAGGTAGTCTTTTGTTATTCTTTCATCATTTTAAAACTCTTTGTATTCAAATAATCTGTTTTTAGATTTAATCCAAGTTTAGATTTGTTTTTTTTACTTTTAAAAAAGAAAAGATTCAAAAGCTTACAATCGTCGTCGTTCAGATCTCGCCGTGAGGCCGAGCTACCGATGAACGACGCACATGAGGACAGAGACGAAGCCGCCGTCGGGCGTTGAAAAGATGGGAGGATGAGAGAAATAGGTTTAGTTTTTTTTCTAATATGTTCGAAGTTAAAAAATAAAACAAACCCTTTATTTTAATCGGCTGCTCAAAACGGCGCCGTATAGGGCCTTGACCCGCGCGATGACCCGAATAACCAGTGAGGATCCACATTTTTAAGAAATGGAGACAAGCCCCAAGTCCCTAAACTGAACCCTATTCCAATCCCCAAATTAAAAAAAAATCAATCAAACTCTAAAAATAAAATAATAACCTCTAACCCTAACCTATCAACCCATCACACCCCTAAATCAGACCATACCCTAACCTGCTACCCTCACTAGATCGACCATGCCTTATCTCACCGAACCCACAAAATTTGAGATTTCAAAATAAAAAAATCATCATCAAACCGACTCTTCTTACCCTCTATATATCAATCTGCAAGCCAAGAAAAAAAGGGATTAAGGGAACTTTAGAGAGCGAAAATATTAGAGAAAAGGTTTAGAAAAAGAAGAAGAAGATTTCAGATCAAAAGCAAAAAAAAGGTTAAAAAAATAATAATACCTGAATTACCTTTTGATTCGAGTGCTGGAAGGTTAGTGTCAGTTCCTCTACTCGCTTACGGTCGCCGAAAGAGTCCATTCAACTCCGAGGACGGCGACGCGACAGTGAAGTTTGGAACCCTAGGGTTCCTTACTCTAAAATTATAGAGAAAAGAGAGGTGGCCGGCCTTTTTTGTTTATACTGAAAGAATGAAATTTTTCGGGATTAAAAAACCCTTTTAAGTCGTGTAAGAAACGACATCGTTTTAGGCACCTCTACCACGGCCCAAAACGACGCCGTTTCACCCTTGTACCTGCGCAGGTGACCCGACCCAGGGAGGATCAGCGGGTTTTGTAATGAAAATGGGTTATTTGCTTTCTAGTCCCTCCCTTTTTATTTCCTTTACAATTTCATCCTTTTATATTATGATTTACTTTTTTGCAGCTTTTAATTTTTGTTTTGTTGCAATTTAGTCACTGTAATTTAGTATTTAATTTCTAGCATTTTATTTATGTTGATTTACATTTATTTCCTTATATTTCGCATCTGTTTCATTTTATGTATATTAGTGTATTTAATTTCCAGCATTTTATTTCTGTTGAGTTACATTTATTTCCTTATATTTC
The DNA here is from genome assembly GCA_019671005.1 of Hibiscus mutabilis. Classification (NCBI taxonomy): domain Eukaryota; kingdom Viridiplantae; phylum Streptophyta; class Magnoliopsida; order Malvales; family Malvaceae; genus Hibiscus; species Hibiscus mutabilis. Next base: position 32,492,746 of record CM033740.1, on the reverse strand, counting down.
GCAATTTAGTTTCATGATGTTTTGTATATTAGTGTATATATTATATATTAATACCATATATAAAATATATGTATATATATAAGTTTTTTAAATCTATAATTCGTATTTTTATGTATAATAGTCTTTATATACTTTTTATAGTTTATATATTATATATAAGGTTTTATGTATTTTGAAAAAAATTAAGTATGGTATTTTGTTTAGTTATCATATATATCAAAATAATAACAAATATTTATCTTTGTAAAATATATATATAAACTACTAACTATATATATAGGTATATTTTTATAAATAATAATATCATATATATATATATTATCTTAAATATTATATTTTTAAGTATATATATAAATAATAATAAATAGTTACTTTTGTAAAAAAAATATATATATATATATAAATTATTAACTTTATATGTATAGTTTTTTTTATAAATATGAATATTAAATATATTTTACCATAAATAATATATTTTTAAGTATTCAAATACATATACATGCTACTTTATATTTTTGCATCATAATAGTATTTTTATATGATAGGTATTAAGGTAATATTCTTTTATTTAGAGAGTTCGAGAACTCGTGTCCCAAACGTAAAGGGATGTGACTTTCTCGATATACCTAAATAAAAGAATATTCTTATCATTTTAGGATATAATATTTAAGGGAATTTTCTTTTATTTAGAAAATCGAGAAATCATTTCCAGGGCGTAAAGGGATGTGAACTTCTCAATTATTCTAAATAACGAAACGTTTCTTTAAATATTTAGAACATTTTCATGCATCTAAGAATCGTATTTTAGATTTTATTCGAATTCAAAATTTCCAACACTAAGACATTAAATAATCGGCTAGGTACCAATTTTGGGCGGTGTAGGGGTACTCGTCCTTCCCTATCCATAACCGACTCCCGGACCTAAATATTTTAATCTCTGGTTTTCTCGGTGTCTGGTCTACCATTTTGAAAATGATCGGTGGCGACTCCATATTTTTAATTTCAAAATTGGGCAGAGGTTTTCCAAATTAAATTAAATACATCAAAAGAAATTTTAAAACCGAACAAAAAGAGCGTCAGACGAATTTGGGTGATTACAGCTGGCGACTCTGCTGGGGACCATTTTTTAAATAAGAAGAGAGTCAAGCCACAAGTCGAATATTTTTGGTCTTGGTCGTTGGAAATTCACGAATTCAATTTTAATTTAAAATATGTTTCTGTCTTTAGTTAATAGGACATGCATTTTATTTTCTGTAAATATTACTTGTTTTACTTTTACTGCTTAGTAGAAGTGAATATAGACATATGGCGTCAAAGGTTTGAAAGTTTCTCCTCACACACTGTGCACTTGCATTGCATTTCATGAGCTTTCTACCCGAGCTCCGTCCATTTTATGTAAAAGTGTGAGACCGCCTTCGTGTAGGTTACCATCGTGTAGGTTGGTGAATCACTTCCGGGATATATTTCTTATGTTTTTATGTGGGTTACATCCATATAGGCATAAGGGATGTATCCACCTGAATTGAACTTGGTCTGTTTGAAACCTATAATGGGTGAGGATCAGGGGCCTTGCTACCTTTAGTAAGGGACAACAAGGACAATTCGGGTACCCTTCCCTAGAACTGAACCACATATAATGGACCATAAGAGCCTTGCTTCAAAAATAGAACCCATTAAATGTCCAAAGGAAAAACGCTTCTAACATTTTGTCTATTCTATAGATTTATTTCTTGAATAAAGTATGGGGGTAGATACCATACGGGGTAGGATTTATCTTTTTGAAAAAAACATGATGGGTAGAAAGCATGTCCGGGTAGTATTTTATCTTAGACTTTATGCTTTCCCAAAATAATGATTTAAGATTATGCCTTTCATTATATATTCGTAACGACTTGTTTTCTTTGTTATTTTTTTAGTTTTTGCATTGCATCTTCATAAAAGGTATTGATTTGCGTCCAATTGTCAAAAAAAGGTCTTCAACATGGAAAGCAATTTCTTGGCAGAGTAAAAGACTATGCTCGAGTACAAGGTTGGTCTGAGATGACTCAATTCGAAAAAGGAGACAACCTATCAGCAGGACATATATCAAAGATGTCTGATTATACTCATATCCATACTAAACAAAATGTTTTATGTGAATTGAAAGAAATATGGAACTAGTGGGATAGTGAAATGCAACAGTGATTCTCCCAGACTTATGGAGACATTACTTATCTGTTGGATGTTAAGGTTGAGAAGCATTTGATTCGAGCCCTTACTCAGCACTGGAATGCCGCCTACAACTGTTTTACTCTTGGGAAAGTTGATTTAACACCGACCATAGAGGAGTATACCGCTCTGTTTTGTTGTCCAAAATTTAAGGAGAATAAGGTCTAGACTAAAGGCCCTAGTGATAAAACATTCAGGAAGAAGTTGATATTGCTTACTGGAGCGACTGAGCAATAGGTCGATAGCCAAATCAAGATAAAAGGAGAAAGCTTATGCATTTCTTGGAATGTCCTTCGAAAACTGATACAAACAAATTCCACCGCGAAAAAAAAGATAAATGTTTGCCTTGGCCATCTATGGGTTAGTGATTTTTCCTAAGGTATTGGGTTATATAGAAGCCGATGTTCTGGATATTGTTGAACGGTTAGATAAAGGGGTCACTCCTGTTCTAACTTTGTTTGCCGAGACTTTTCGATCCCTGACTACTTGTCGAATAGCAGGTGAAGCAAGATTTATCGGTTACACCCAGCTTTTGACAGTTTGGTTCCTTGGTCACTTTCGAAAAATAGAAGGGAATCCTTATCGAACATGTTTTGATGACTACCTACCTTTGAAAGGTTTTTTAAAACAGAATTGGCAAGAGGATGTTTCAGAAGAACAATGGTTGGCTATTTTCCAGAATCTTTAGGACAGTGATGTTATATGGTAGGCACCTTAGTTACCTTCCACTGATATCCTGTTTAAATGTGGCACTTATGTTGGGTCCCTCTGCCAAGACTAAGGGAGGAACTGGTTACGCTCCGTTTGACAGTACCAATCAATACAGTTCGTCCCAACAACTCAAGGTTTGCACCTCGTGGATTTAGATTACAAGGGTGACAATTACAAAGAGAAAATTTATCATGTTTCAGTTGCTTGGAGTAAAACTTGTCGATTAAAGTCGTTCGCAACAAACCCTAAGGTCACTCATGAATATGAGATCTGGAGGAATAGAAGGATAAATGACAATATCCCTTTGCCCAATCAAGAAAGTGGCATGTCTGTTGAAGAAAATTTGAGAGGGGTCCCTACAGAAGCGAAAATATTAAAGCGCGACTTTAAAAGAAAGGCCGCCGAATTAACAAGGGTGATAGCCATGATGGAAGAGGAAAGGTTTCATTTGGGACTTGACATTGACACACAGATGGGAGAAGCTGAAAGACTAAGGAAAAGAAAGAATAAATTTGAAGAAGACTTAAATGATCTACGGAGTGATTACAAGAAACTCCGTGCGACAGCAAGGTACGCTAAATTGGGGAAAACATCGCATTAGTGGAAGCTTGAAATTCATGAAGAAAAGAACAAGGCAGACCTATGGGAAAAGAAGTTCAAAGAGGCTTTAGTGCAGAAAGCCACTATTGAAGAAGAACTATCTGGAAGTAGACTGAAGAATGCAAATCTGAAAAACCACATAGTCAAATTAGAAGGTTCTCTACAGGGCATCACAATCAAAATTCTGTGCTCGAAATGAAGACTAGAAAATAAGAGAATGAAATGTTGAAGAAACAAATAGAAGAGTTGGAAACTTCTCTAGAAACTTGTCAGGGGCAAATCGAAAGAATGAAGGAAACCCAAATATGGCATGATCTACAGTGGAAGACTCGACTCTAGCAGTCACAGGAACAGATCCAAGATAGAGACTGTGTTATGACTGAACCTCTCGTTCAAGTAAGAAAAGTGGTGGATTTTTTGCAAACTTTGGTTGTTCAAGCTGATATCCTTATCCTACAGATTGAATCAAAGTCCGACCGTGGCAAGAAGTTAGCTTGGCTTTTTAAGAATATTAAGTATCTAAGCCTTATGGCTAAGCAGTATATGTGAAGTGAATTTGCCTTATGTAAAAGAACATTTTGTTCCTAATGAAATATTGTTTTAATGAAAGTTGAACTAGAATCAACACCTTTTGCACGTGTCTTTGCATTTTTGCATTAACATTCTGCATTAATTTTGCATCATATTACATCATTATTTCTTGGCCAAGATTTTAAAAGAAGAAATTTTAATCGCAGTAATTCTGCGGCAAACGTATCAACCAAGTCAGCATCGGTTTTACACACATAGCAAATCAAAAGAAATTGAGGGTCATTTGGAAAAGGTAGAAAAGACGTGCGAAGATTTAAAGAAAGACATATAGGATAAGATTAAGAGGGCATAGCAGGAAACTCGTGACCACATTTCACAGTCACAAGAAGAATTGCTGGCAAAGATAATCGCTATGCTAGCAGGAAATAGTCATGAAAAAGCAAATGTGGTAGTTATAAATCCAGTGCCATGATAGAAGAGTCGAGTACCCTTCTTGGAACAACACATCCACGGGTGGAGCCCTCAGCTGTCAAGCAGCAAGGTTTTTAGGCTGGGTCCTCTCTTCAAGGAGGTATCATTGCTCAACATGGCCTTAATGAGTACGTTGTTCTTGATTTTAACGAGATAGATAAAGCAGAAAATAAAATGCCCAAGAAGCTTGAAGATTGGTGCAAGCAAATGGAAGAGAAGGTTAAAGCAGTGGAAGTTACAGACATGTTCTACGGTATAGATGCAAGAAACTTGAGCTTGGTCCCAGATTTGGTGTTGCCACCAAAATTCAAGATGCCTGAATTTGAGAAATACAACAGAACTAGTTGCCTTGAGGCCCGTATTACAATGTTCTACAGGAGGATGACCGGATATGTTAATAATGACCAATTGTTAATTCAATGTTTTCAAGAAAGTTTGACAAGGTTTGCTGCAAAATGGTACAACCAACTAAGTCATGCCCAAGTCGGTTCTTGAAGGGATTTGGCGCAAGCTTTTGTCTAACAATACAACCATGTTATCGACATAACACCTGACCGGGTTACATTACAGAATATGAAGATGAAGGCTAATAAGGGCTTCAAGCAGTACGCCCAGAGATGGAGGGACGTTGCAACTAAGGTACAACATCCGCTATTAGAAAAATAAATGACAATGATTTTTGTTGGTACATTGGAAAAGCCTTTTCTTGGCCCCATACTAGGAGAGGGTACCAATAACTTTGCAGACATAGTGATGTCTGGAGAAATGATTGAAAGTGCAGTCAGAAATGGAAAGATTGTCGTAGATGAAGGCAATAAGAAGCTGAACTGTAAGAAGAAGGAAAATGAAGCAAGCAACACGGAGGTCTATAATGTTGGCTACTCAAAATAGGTGATAGTTGAATAGCCTAATGTTGCGACCTCAAATACTTAAACTTTCTCTAAGCATGGATCGAACCAAAGGGCGAACAAAGAGGACTTTCAATTCACCCGCAGCGCAATATCTTATAGAGTTGTGCAAGAACTTATTTGATGCGCATGTAGTTTCTCCCTTTTATACGAAGCAAATATATCCTCCTTACCTAAAGTGGTATGACCCCAACGTTCAGTGCGAGTATCATGCAGGGGTAACCAGGTGTTGTCACTAATTTTTTACCCTTTTTATAAAAAAATAATAATAATTAATATATAATAAAAATAAATAAAAAAATAATAATAGTAAAAATATTATTTTGAATAAAACTCATCTTCAAAGGAAATAATAATGACCCCATTTTAAAATAAAATACAAAAAAGGAAATAATAATAAACCCAAAAAGAAGAAAATTCGGTTCATAAAACCTATTTCTGAAAAAATAATAACCCAAAATAAACCATTTTAAATAAAAAAGAACCACTAGAAAAATAATAAATAAGGAACCCATTTTATTTTTAAGAGGCCCAAACTAACCCATTTATCCTTTTTTTTTCAGGTTTATTCGAGACCATTGGTCTGAGGCTGAAATAATGGATGGCTTGGATCGAATAAAGAAAAATGAGGAAAAGGGAGGATCTCGCGCAGCCACGCGCGTAGGATCATCTGCCCCAAATCCTGCTTCGAACGACCCTTGGCTACTATCGGCAGCCATTCCGCCGTCCCTGGGCCACGGCGACTGCCTTGGTAGGTGCCGGTCGACTCGCCTCAGCCGGCTAAGTCTAATGTCCCCGTCCCTTGCTGTCACCGGTAGCTCGTCAATTAAGGGAGAAAATGGTTCAAACCCTAATTTAATTAGGGGGAAATCTCCCAAATTGGAGTTGAATCAGATGAAATTCGTGGTGAATTTCAACAAGTCAAAGTTGTGGTGATAATATTGGATGATTTCATGAGACGAAAATAGGGATTTTGTCCCCAAATTGCCTTGAATCCCAAACCCTATAAATAATGCTCAATTTCTCATTGCTCAAACACAAAAAAATGATCCGAAAATACCCAGAAAAATACTTTGAAAATTATTGGGAAGTTGCTGGAATTTATTCGAGTTTTGTGCAGCATTGGTTCTAATTTTCGCGGGGAGTAAAAGCTAGCAATTCGTCGCTTCATTGGTATAATTTCTCATCTTTTTCTTTTCTTTTCTAATTTAATTTTGTTTTATTCGTTCATTTTAATGTTCTTACTTTCTACATATTTTGTTCATATAAGTTTATATTAATCCGGGTTTGTTCGAATTAATCTTTTTATTGTAATGTTTCTTTATATTGTATTCGAAAAAAAATATTAATAAAAGGGAGGAGACCACCGTCGACGAGCGGCGGTCGGTGCCGGTGGATGGCGGCCAACATGGTGGCTCTCCTCCTTGTTCATCCCCCTTTACGAACACCAAGAACTTGTTTTTTTAAGGTATGATGTTTGATTCATCTTATTTCTAAAAAATGAAAAATGATGTTGTTGAAATATAAAAGTTTTTTTAAACAAACAAAAGAAAAATAATTAAACATTTTTTTAAAAAGTTTCTTTAAAATTAAAAAAAAGGTTTTAACTAAAAAGAGGCTTTAAGAAGACAACTCTTCAATTACAACCATTTTTTTAAAAAAAGAGGGTTTAAAATTTAAAAAAAAAGGTTTTTTTAAAATGGTTTAAAATTAAAAAAATTAAAATTTAAAATAAGGATTTTTAAAAAAGGGGTTTAAAATTTAAAACAAAAAACTTAAAAAATTAAAAAAAGGTTTAAAAAATTTAAAACATAAAAATAAAAAGAACTTTTTTCAAGTAATAAGAATGATAAAAAGTTTCAAAAAATGTTTTTCCAAAGAAAATAAAAAAAAAACACGAAAAAAATGTTTCAAAATAAATTTGATCCAAGCCTAAAAAGTAAATAAAAAAAAACTTTAACTTGTTGTCTTGATTGCCTTTTAGTAATTTTGAACCTTAGGAATAAGTTCTACAAGCCTTAGTTAGAAACTTTTGTTTGATAAATTTTTCTTCACAAAAATAAAATACACTTAATAAAATTTAAACCATTAAATAGGAATAAAAAAAACTTAGACCTTCTTTAGGATTATTGGACTTTAATTTAAAGAAAAAAAAACTTCAACAAATCAAGTTTCTTTGTCTGTTAGAAAAAGTGGAATCTAAATAGTGCGATGTCTTACTAAACGGAAATTACAGGTTAGCGCTAGAAGTGTTGGCGGTGATTGAAGTTCATTTTCGAATAGTAAGGCCGTTAAAGTAAAATTAAACTTATGAACGGACAATAATTTAAGCTTTACATCGATTCGCAAAATCCGACTTTGAAACCTTTTGTAACCGACAAGGTACCAATTTTTGAGCGTCGTAGGGATGCTAACCCTTCCCCACGCGTAACCGACTCCCGAACCCTTTTTTTGTGTTTTCGCAGACCAAAAATGTTGTTTTGATAAAATAAAATGATTTTATTAAAATAACCCGTTTTAGGTGATCCAATCACACCTTCATTAAAGATTGGTGGCGGCTCCGTTGTTTTGTCTTTTATAAAAATCGTCGAGACCCTTAAAAAAGGTTGCGACACCAGGCATTCTATTGAAAATTGTACTGCTTTTAAGAAACTGGTTGAAAATGGTTAGCATTGAAGAGGATAAGTCTCCATTAAAGTGGGTCTGGCAGAAAATGGTTGAGATGGGCTTAATTAGTTAGAATTTGGAGAAAAAAAACGAATTATCTAGGAACCATTGTTTGTATCATGGTAAGGAATGTCATGTGGTACAGAATTGTGTAGAGTTTAAAGCCTTAGTACAGAGGCCGATGGAAAACAAAGAGTTGGAGTTCTTCGAAGAAATAAAGACTGAAAAGGTGGATGTTTGCGCTTCTGAGGAAGAAACTCCAAAGAAGAACTATGGGAGCAACTTTCCCGTAGTGATCATTTCAAAATCCCAAGAATGTGGAGGAGCCGAGAGCTCAGGACCAAAGGTTATAATACATAGACCGGTCGCTTTCCCATACAAGGATAACAAGAGTGTCCTGTGGAAGTACGACTGTAGGGTGACAATTCAGGGAGATATTTCTCCAAGGGCTGCCTCTAACGAAGTAAATGATGTTGGTTTCTTCACAAGAAGCGGAAGGCGTTATGCCCCTAAGAAAGCTGAATTTGATGAACCTAAGGGAAAAGCATTGATAGTTGAACCAGATAAGAAAAATATCGTTGATAGTAAATAAAAAAACTTTTACTTGTTGTCTTGATTACCTTTTAGTAATTTTGAACCTTAGGACTAAGTTCTACAAGCCTTAGTTAGAAACTTTTGTTTGATAAAATTTTCTTCATAAAAATAAAATACACTTAATAAATTAAAACCCTTAAATAGGAATAAAAAAACTTAGACCTTTTTTAGGATTATTGCACTTTAATTTAAAGAAAAAAATCTTCAACAAATCAAGTTTCTTTGTCTGTTAGAAAAAGTGGAATCTAAATAGTGTGGTGTCTTACTAAACGGAAATGATGGGTTAGCGCCAGAGGTGTTGGCGGTGATTGAAGTTCATTTTTGAATAGTAAGGTCGTTAAGGTAAAATTAAACTTATGAACGGACAATAATTTAAGCTTTACATCGATTGACAAAATCTGACTTTGAAACCTTTTGTAACCGACAAGGTACCAATTTTTTGGCGTCGTGGGGGCGCTAACCCTTCCCCACACGTAACCGACTCTCAAACCTATTTTTTGTGTTTTCGCAGACCTAAAATGTTGTTTTGATAAAATAAAATGATTTTATTAAAATAACCCATTTTAGGTGATCCAATCACACCTTTATTAAAGATTGGTGGCGACACTGTTGTTTTGCCTTTTAAAAAATCGTCGAGACCCTTAAAAAAGGTTACGACAGCTTGGCGTCTCTGCTGGGGAAAACTTTTTTGTTTTTAAAAAAAAAGAGTCAGGCCACAAGTCGATTACATCTTGTTTTAATGTCGGAATTTGTGAATTTAAGTAAAGCTTAACTTATTTGTTCGTTTATAAGCTTAATTCTATTTTACGCATTTAAGACTTAAATCCAAGCTCTAAGCCCGAGCTTTGTCCGATCGTTTAAGTAGGGGAAAATGATATTGCTCTCGTGGGAATATTGATTCTTCGTATGGGCCTAGCAAGTACCTCTGGGGCCTACGCTCTATGTCCCCGTGGGGATATTGATCCTCCGTATAGGCATAGGAGTGGGTCACCCTGAGTTAAACTTGATTCGTTTGAAGCCTATAATGGGTGAGAATCAGGGGCCTTGCTACCCTTAGTAGGGGACAGCGAGGACAATTCGGGAACCTTTTAGAACCAAATTACGTGTGTAAATCTAGAAGCCTACCTCATTAGAGCCATGTGGAAAACCCCATGTGTATGTGATATATGTAGTTTGCATGTATATGTGTATGTGTGTACGTATGGTTATCAGTGTTATTATTATCATAATAATAATTATTATTATTACTAATATTAATATTATTATTAAACTAATTTAAAATAAAATCCAAAACATATAAAACCCAATATCATTATTAACAGTCCATGTATTATTACAAAAACCCAAAAAAAATATTCCATGGCCCAACCGGCCAAACCCTAAGCCCAAACCTAATTAAAAACCCTAACCCATAACCTTAATGGCATTTTTTTCTCTACGCAGTCAGCCAAGAGCCGTTGGATCTGATCCAGATCCAACGACCACGATCAAAGGAGAGCACCCTTCCAGCTGGCTGCGTATATGCACGCGCGAGCCATTCAGCTCCCCACGCGCGCGTGCATCACACGCACAAAACTCCTCGGGTTCCAAGGCACTACGTGGCACCATCTCATGTAATCAGTCCAAATTCCAGAGCACATCTGAGCCGTCCGATTTCCCAGCAACCTCAGTCGTTGGATCAAATCTGATCCAACGGTCAAGGACGCGTCTGGCCGAACGGTCACCACCACCATGCCGTCGTACCAACCACCGCACCAGATTTGCCAGAAAACACAAAAAAGGAAAATTTGTCAATTATCAAATCAAAAAAATATATGTATTCTATGTATTAGTTTACCAGAAACAAATTATCAGAGATCAGGATATATATCTAACTCAAAAAAATCAAAGAGAACATTCAGTCACCAGTTTTCCAGTCTCTAGAAATAAACACGAAAAAGATTCCAGTGGTAAACTTCTTTTCTTTCTCTCTCACATGCATGCATGAAAATAAAAATAAAAATAAAAATAAAATAAAAAAAAGAAATAGAGTTTACCTCAGTCCAAAAACCCTTCCTTGCCGGCGATAAGCCACTCGTGGTGAGCCGTTCAAAGGGAGGGTTTTTTTTAGTTGCGAAGTAAAGGTTTCTGGTTCTTTCAGAGGGGTTTTGATGGCCGGAAAGTAGAGGTACAGGATGGCTCGAGGTGGCCGTTACGGCCGAACCTCACCTGAGACCAGTGGTTCACGGCGGCCGGGTGAGTGTTTGGCTTGGGGTTGCTGGGTTTCTAAAAAAAAAAACAGAGGAAATGAAGCATTTTTAGGGTTAAAAAAATAAGGGAAATGAGATTAGGGGCCGGTCCTAGGGTTTTATAGACTGAAAATAAAAAAAGGTTTATTTGTTGTATAAATCCCCCCTTCCTAGCCTTATTTCCGTTTTGAGCTCGCCGCATGGTGAAATTGAAACCCATGCCTTCTTTCTTTTCAAAACTTTTCAATTTGGTCCTAAAATTAAACCGAATCAGTTTCAAGAGGGTAAAATTACCTGCCTCGTCCTTCCGTGTTTTCGATATTTCCATTTCGAGTCTCCCCCTTGGTTTTATTATAGTATTGGTCCCTTTAAGTATTCTCTAGTTTGTAATTAAGTCCCATAATGTCTATTTTGTTTTCTAGTTATGCCTTTCTTTTTATATATATTTGATTTCAGTCCCTCTTTCATGTTTTTACATATTTAAATGGTTAAGTTGGTTGCATTTTTTTGTTTTTCCAGTATGTTTCTTTCTCTTTAATCATGTTTGTTCATGTATTGTTCCATAGGACATGTTTTTTTTATTATGTATTATATCATGTTTTAATTTGTTTGTTCATATTATATACATGTCTATTTTACATGTTATGTTTTAATTTAATTTGCATACCATGTCCATATGTTAGCATGTTTTTATTCGTTTGTTTTGTATATATGTCGCATGTTGATTTATGGTATGATTAGTCTCGTTAATATCACATTTTTATGTCCATTTTGTATTGTTTAAGTTGCGTATCGATATGGTAATTTTGTACATTAATTTTACTATCATGTTGTTATATCATGTGTGCAAGTTGTGTTATTTGTTAAGCATTAGGTATTAGTTTTCATGTTAGCATGATGTTTTGATTTGTTAGTTTAATATCATATTATATGTATATCATGCATTTGTTGCATTTGTGTTTTTATGTGTTCAAGCATATTGTAGTTAATTTATTTAATTTTTGAAGCATGTTTTTCCAATTTTCACATGTTTTTGTTTATGCTTTGTTTTTATTATTATGTTATGTTATTCAAGTTTACGCACTTTATTATTTTTGTTTAATATTATGATATTCATGTTTTATGTTTCTAATACCATGTTAATGTATATTTTTTTATTATTTAATTTGTTCTCTAAGTTCGCATAACAAAATATTATTTGTCAATGTGGTGCCCTTTTATTCGAGCGTAAACGTCGCCGGTAACAAGCGCATTGATGGTGGTCTATCGGTTTACTCTCGAATAATGGGGCCCTTAAAATTTACTCGCATTTATAACCAAATTTTAATTTAATCGTCACTTTAATTCGGAAAATTTAATATTAATAAAGCGGTAATTATTAAAGTACCAATTTTGGGCGGTGTGGGGGTGCTAATCCTTCCCCATCCGTAACTGACTCCCGAACCCAACATTTTTAAATATATGGTTTTATGGTGCCCGGGCTACCTTAGTGTCCGGTGGTGACTCTATTTTTAAATAAAATACGATTTTTCTAAAGCCCCACGGAAGACATATTTTTAAATACCCGAAAAAACCACAAATACCTCCGAAAACCCTCTTTTCACGGAAACCCTCAAAAGAAGGACCGCTACAGATGGTGACTCCGCTGGGGACCATTTTTTGTTTTTCAAAAAAACAAAAGAGTGTCAAGCTTTTTGAATGGTTACCGCTTTATTAATATCGGAAGTTCCGGATTAAAGTGACTATTAAATTAACATTCAGTTATAATCGCGTTTATTTTAACGCATTTAAGATTTGGCATCTAAACCCGTCCTTTTTAAGTAGGGTGAAAACGCTAGTGCTTTCATGAGGATATCGTTCCTCCGTATGGGCCTAGCAAAATACCTTCGAGCTTGAGTACCTTCTGCTTTCGTGAGGATACCGTTCCTTAGTAGGGGCATAAGTGAATGGGTCCCCCTCAATTGAACCCGGTTGAAAGGAGCCTATAATGGGTGATGATCAGGGGTCTTGCTACCCTTAGTAGGGGACAACAAGGACAATTCAGGCACCTTCTAGCACCAACATTGCATGTGGATAACCTAGGTGTTCTAGACAAGATGTAAATATGGTTGTTTTGTTTGTTTACCTTATCTAATTTGTCTTTTTATTTATGTATTTATTTATTTTATCCGGTACTGGCTCGTTTTCTTTTTTGTTTTGCTTTTTTTGCATATATCATTGCATTTGCATTACATAAAGGCACTGGATCAAGTGGTTTGCCCGATCAAAAAATCTTTCATCATGGAAAAAATGTAGCTTAAGAAGGACGAACTCAACTCAGCCGTCAGACATTGGTCAGAAGTCAATTAGAGGAACCAAGGTAACAGTTTGCCGAGTGAGCATATAGTGTCAAGGTATACCTACGTGAGCCTCCAACAGAATGACCTTTGGGAACTTAAAAGGATTTGAGAAGAATGGGATTGAAGACTACACGACTTATTCTTCGATAGTTACGATGACATAGCACAATTGATATATGTCCGAGTCAACCAGCCTTTACTCCGAGCCATCTTCCAATTCTGGAATCCTGCTTTTTGATGCTTCACTTTCAACGGGGCAAGATATGATACCTACGGTAGAGGAATACACGGCCCTACTTAATCAGAAGAATGTCCAGAAAGATTGGATCTATGCAAAGCCGCCAAAGAATCAGAATTACCCTTTGAAGCTCAAAACTTTTGTCGGGATGAGTGACGATTGGGTTAACGGCCTGATTCAAAATCGAGGAGACGACATAGCCTTTGCATGGGAGAGTATACGAGACATCATACCAGCGCACCCAGATGAAGGGAAGGAAATGGACCTATTCGCCTTAAGGATATATGGTTTGGTCATCTTTCCGAGGGTTCTTGGAAACATCGATGTAGCCATCCTAGATCTATTTGAGCGTATGAAGCGGAAGGCGAATCCAGTACCGCCAATCTTAACTGAAATTTTCATTTCTTTGAATGCAATTCGGAAGCATGAAGATGGATGTTTCAGAGGGTGTGCACAGTTACTACAGGTTTGGATTCAGAGCCATATGTCGAAGACACCAGCAGGGGTTTTACCGGGAATATCATTCCGAGACTTTTTGCCTTTGGGGGAATACCTAGAGAAGGAATAGCGAGAAGACTTGAACAGGAAGAAGTAGACCCCGATCTTTAAAAACATTCAAGACGAAGACATAGTGTGGAGAATTCCTTGGCTCGACATGGTTAGTTACTTCTTATACAGCTGCGGCGATTATGACTGGCTAATGATGTTAGGGCTATATGGTGGAATTGCTTGTGCTCCGCTTTTGGTGTCCCGACAGTTCAGATGGTGAAAGTTTGTTCCCGTCACCGTTGGTTTGAGTCGAAGTGAGTTTCTTTTCAAGGGCGAGTTCATGGCGAGGGTTCAGACCCTCATGAGAGCATAGGATCACTATTATCAGATAAGGGTAGAAGGAGATACCGAGAGCATGTTCACCCTGGATTACGATCTTTGGAGGCGTTTGAGGATTAACGACAGGATTCCATAACCCGACCAAGGACCAACCATGTCACTTGAGGAACATATGAGGATATTACCATCCAAGGCCGACATTTTGCGAAATGAACTCGAGGAGGTTAAGAAGAATATGGAGGCTTTGCAGACTCAGCATATGAGTGAGCTCTACAAGGCAAGTTTAGATGTCGACGAATGAGATGAGACCATTAGGAAGTTAAAGAAGCTGAACGCAGACTTGAGTGAGAATAATGCTCTTTATCAGAAAGATATTCTCCAACTTCAAGCAAAGGTGCAGAATGCCAGCCGAAGCCAATTCTTAGCCGTAGAGAAGGAAATGATGAACGATATACGTTTAGTTGAAGAAGAACGAGACAAAGGAAAGCGAGTAATCGAGAAGGAGTTAGAAAGCTGCAAGTTAGCTATCAAGAGTGAAAGACGGTCTTTTAGGGATGCCATTAACCAAGAGAAAGAAAGAGCTAGAAAAGATATCGACAAAGGCAAGCAAGTAATCATCTACGAAAGAGAGAACACTGCCGTTTGGAAGAGGAAATCTATGGGGAGAAGGAATATGCTACTAGAGATACAGTACTTGTACAACGACAATGTTCAAAGCATGAATTAGAGCCATGATCGAAACGCCGAGTTAGAAGGGAGATTGACAGAGTTAGAGCAGTCCTTTTAGACCTATCGTCGGAGGAATGGTTTTATCGAACTACAAGAACGAGAGTGTGAAATTGGTATGTTACGAGCCTGTATTGAGTCACTTGAGGCAACAGTTCATGATTACATGGGAGAATTAGGGTATTCGAAGAAGCTGCAGCAGGTGGAGACAATTATTGGCCGCAAAGACTTCGCGATGCCTTCCAGATGATTCAAGACAGAGACCAGTATTACGTGACCCTGATGGTGGAGATACAACGAGTCGCAGAACATATGACGGATTTAGCTGCAGAAGCCGAAGCTCTTCGACCTTTCATAACCTCAGACATGAAAGAAGCGCCTTGGTTTATCAAGCTGCTCAGGGCTATCGAGAAGTTAGGAGCTAGAGCTAGGGCTTATGTGTAGAACTCTACTTTAATATTTTGTAATCTTGACCCTTTAATTCCTATGAAAGTAATTCAAAAAGGTGATTACCAGCGGAATCAATACTTTTATTTGCATACATTCTTGTATTGCATCATGGCATTTGCATCATTATACATGCATTTATCTATTTTTACAATAATATTGATAGTGCAAATATTGTGGTAGTGAAATTAAAAGTTAAGCCGCAACCATTCAGCATCCATACTTTACTCGGTTCTAAAGCAAACTAATGGAGGATAGAATAGTCAGTTTGGAAAAAAAGGCAGAAGGATTTGGAAGCACGCTTCGATGAAGCTAGACAGCACCTCAGTGAACAAATCGCTCAATCACAAGTTGCGATAGTATCTGACTTGACCGCATTGCTGGAAAAAAGCTATGGGAAAAGGGAAGGCTAAAGACGAAGTCGCCCAAGAGCCAGAAGGTATCGCATCTCATAGCAAGGTTCAACCAAAGACGCCAAGTCCGGCAAGAAGAGTATACATTGACCCTGTTGGGATATCTGCTAGTCTTCAGGTAGGGGCATCTGAAAACCAACCTATCGATACAGAGGCATTCTAGGAAGAAGAGGTGCCAGATCTGAATTTGGTCGAGAAAATTAGAACTGAAGTGGAGAAGAAGTGGGAAGAAAGTTTTTGCCTCATGGAAGAAAAGTTTAGAGCCCTAGAGCCACATATGAACCAGGGAATGAGGCCAATGATCTGAGCCTAGTATCCGACTTTGTTTTACCACTAAAATTCAAAACTCCAAAATTTGACAAGTATGATGGAACTACATGTCCTTCCACGCATGTGACCATGTATTGTTGGAAGATGACAACCTTCATTAAGGACAAAAAGCTTTTAATCCATTGTTTCTAGGATAGTCTGATTGGATCAGCAATCCGGTGGTATACCTAATTAAACCGGGCAAATATCAAATCCTGGAAGGATCTTTCAAAGGCGTTCATCGAGTAGTACAAACATGTGACAGATATGACCCCCAATAGGATCATGTTGGAAAACATGGGACATAAGTCTAACGAGAGTCTGCAACAATATGCCCAGAGGTGGCGAAAGGTGACTGCTCAGATCCAGCCACCAATTCCTAAGCATGAGATTACGCCCTTATTCGTGAATACTCTAAATAGAACACTATTCAATCGCCTTATCAATAATACAACTCAGAGCTTTGCCGATTTGATCAGAAATTGGGAGTTTCTCGAATTAGCAATTAAGAGTGGCAAGATTAACAGTGGGGATAGCTCTCAAAAATATAATAAGAAGAATGAGGTAAATACTACGAGTACTTACAATGCCCCAAAGAACTTTACGGTCTCTCAGCCGCAAGCATCAACAGGAAGGCTCAGAATCCAAACCAAAGAGATGAAAGAGCTCCAATAAAGGAACAAGAGAAAACGACCTTTATTCTGTTGCCAGTTTCGTACACCGAGCTTTATTTTCAGTTGTACAAAGCTGACTTGGTCCACCCATACTATGTTACTCTATTCAAACCTCCGTTTCCGTCATAGTATGATCCCAACACGCATTGCGATTATCATGGTGGTGCCCCTGGCCACTCCATAGAAAATTGCCTCGCGTTTAAGAAACTTGTACAGAGTCTAAATAATTCTGGGGTATTAAAGTTTGAAGAACTGAACGTGGCCGCTAACCCGTTACCTAATCACAGAAACCGTAGAGTAAACGCTATTGAAGGGTACTCTGCTAGAAAAGCTAAGGAAGATGTGTCAGAAATTAAGTATCCATTGCGGTGGGTGTTCGAACAATTATGTTTGGCTCGCTTGATTGACAGAGGCATGGTAGTGGTATAAAAGAGATGTAGAGCTTATTGCGAGTTCCACCAAGACGTAGGGCACGACATTCAATAATGTAAAGAATTCAGAAGATTAATTCAACAGTTGATGGATAATAAAAAGATAGAGTTCTTTGAGGAGGTTGTAGGAAGGAAGTGGTTAGATGTATGCGCGTCAGATAACCCCAACATTAAGTATGGAATAGACAAAACCTTTTTCATCTCATCCAAACCAAAGGAAGCAAGTTCATCTCAAGCAAAAGCTGTAAAGGTGGCCCCTAAAATCATTATCTCAACACAACCCCTTTTCTATTCAAAAACATGCGACAGACCTCTTGGAATTACACCGCCAACGTGACTATACCATAGAAGTCAAAACCTCGTGAGGTAAAGGAACAAATGGTACAAGAAGAGCCAACACAAAAAGATGAACAGACATAGAAAGGAGAAATTGTCAACAAAGTAGGCCACTTCACGAGGAGCGGTAGGTGCTACTCTTCGGAAGCCTTGAAATCTGCTGAAACTACAAAAGATAAGGAAGAATGTACATCAACTGGTCCTGCAAAGATATTTGGCAAGGAGTCCCCTCCAAAGATTAATGAGCTTATAACTGAGGCTCAGGCCCAAGAATTTTTGAAGTTCTTGAAACACAGTGAATACAATGTAGTGGAACAGCTACGAAAGCAACCAATAAGGATTATGGTGTTAGAGTTGCTTTTGAGTTCGGAGAAGTATCGTGATACATTGTTAAAGGTGCTGAACCAAACGTTTGTACCAGTGACATTTCTGTGTCTAAGCTGGACAGAATAGTGGGGCATATCACCGCATACAACCACATCACATTCAGTGATGACGAGATCTCGGAGGGAGGTATGGGGTCCACCAAGGCTCTAAACATCATAACCCACTGCAAATGGTATGTTTTACCAGGAGTACTAATTGATAATGGATCGGCATTAAACGTACTACGGATGGTGACTCTGCAAAAACTACCGGTAGATAATTCCCACATGAAACCCTGTCACAACACCGTGAGAGCCTTTAACGGTACTCAAATGAGAGCTCTTGGAAAGATTGAGGTGCCTTTGTTGATTGGGCCGACAGAGTACACGATTGATTTCGTGGTAATGGACATAAAGATGACCTACAGTTGCTTATTGGGAAGGCCATGGATTCACTCTGCGGGAGCCGTTCCATCGTCACTTCATCAGAAATTGAAATTTGTGATCGAAGGAAAGTTGGTCACTGTAGAGGCTGAGCAAGAAATTATTGCCTCGGTAACATCATATGCCCCCTACATCCAGAATGACGAAGATGTCGTGGAATGTTCTTTCCGAGCATTGGAATTATAAATGCTACACTCATTGCAGAAGGTAATCGGATCCCCTCCTCAAGGTTATCCAACTGCACCAAGATGACTATTTCTGAGACTTTGGGCCGATGAGCCAAAACATGAAGAGGGCTAGGAAGAAGATTGTAGAGAAGCCTATAACCCAGAAGTGTCATTACCAAGAAATATCGTTTTGGGCTTGGCTACAAACTGAGCATTCAGCAGAGGGGAGAGGAATACAGAAGGAAAGAAGAACAAATGAGGGCTAGACTCAAGAGAGGAGATATTCTATGGAGACTGATGTTTTTTCTTCATGTAAAAGTTATTTTTGTCTTTGGAGGAATTGATCATACAGAACAGAAAGTACAAGAAGCAATTCGGGAAAATGACATACTTAACGAGGATGAGATGTTCAGTGAATCGCTTGAAGGGATATCCATCAACATAATAGTTGAAGATGACAATGGCAGTAACGTGTTGACCAGCATCTTCCCTTGTTGTCCTGGGGAAACTCTCAATAACTGGAGCTACATTGATCTACCTGTAATATATAGGGCTAGATCAGAGTAATGCTCCGAACCAACCCTTTTATTTTTGCCCATGAGCAATGTGGATCTTTTGTATTTGGCATCTATATTAACTTTTTGTTTGCAAAGAAAAAATGTCTTCCTTGTTTTCTTAAATGGCAAATATTTCATTTACTTCATTCATTTATTTCTTACTCATATTCATTCACTTCATTTAAAATCATTATCTTCCCAATGCATTCGTTCTCATTTCATGCAAGGTCCCCATAATTAACTGTATGAATGATTCCGGATCTAATCCCGAGGTAGATTTCAAGCACCTTGAGATCTCGACAGAAATTAAAGAGGAGGATGACGAGGCAGAGTGCGAGGTTCTTGAGGGGTTGGTAAGGATGATGGCCAACGAAGAAAAGCAAATCATGCCCCACCAAGAGGAAACAAAATTGTGAATTTGGGAACTGATGAGGAGAGAAAAGAAGTGAAAACTGGGACTATGTTTTCCTCAGAAACCAGGCGTGAACTGATAGCCCTACTTCAAGAGTTCAAAGATGTCTTTGCTTGGACTTATCAAGATATGCCAGGGTTGAACACAGACATAGTGATGCACAAGCTGCCGACGAGGCCAGAATGCAAACCAATCCAGTAAAAGCTCAAAAGAATGAGGACTGACATGCTACTAAAGATCAGAGAGGAGATAAAAAACAATTTGATGCTTGCTTTCTAGAGGTTTCCAAATACACTGAATGGGTTGCAAACATCGTACTGGTGCCGAAAAGGGATGGAAAAGTCCAAATGTGTATAGATTACAGTGATCTCAAATGAGCAAGCCCTAAAGACATTTTTCATTTGCCACATATTGATACGTTGGTTGACAATACCGCATAACACTCATTCTCATTCATGGATTATTTCTAAGGATACAACCAGATAAAGATGGACCCAAAAGACATGGAAAAGACTACATTTGTAACCATGTAGGGTACATTTTGTTGCAAGGTGATGCCTTTCGGACTCAAGAGCGCAAGGGCAACTTATCAAAGAGCAATGGTGACTCTTTTCTATGATATGATGCACAATGAGATAGAAGTATATGTGGATGATATGATCGCTAAGTCCCAGACCGAGGGAGAGCACCTTCAAAACCTGAGAAAGCTATTCTAAAGACTACGAAAATACCAGCTGAAGCTCAACCCGGCTAAATGCACATTTGCAGTCACATCTGGAAAACTCTTGGGGTTTGTAGTGAGTAGGAAAGGGATTGAGATCGATCCAGAAAATGTGAAGGCTATCCAAGACCTACCACTGCCTCAAACTCAGAAAGAAGTCTGAGGTTTCGTGGGAAGGTTAAACTTTATCTCCCGTTTATCTCTCAATTAACAGATAAGTACGACCCTATCTTCAGACTACTTAGGAAGAATAACCAATGGGTCTGGGATGAAGAATGTCAAGAAGCTCTAGAGAAGATTAAAAAGTACTAGACGAATGCTCCGATCTTAGTTGCACCGGTACCAAACAGGCCCTTGATCCTTTACCTGACAGTTTTTAAAAACTCGATGGGTTACGTGTTGGGACAACATGATGAGTCTGTGAAGAAGGAAAGAGCCATCTACTACCTAAGCAAGAAGTTCACTGATTGCGAAGCACGGTACCCGCCAATTCAGAAGCTATGTTGTGCTTTGGTCTGGACTACCAAAAGGCTTAGACGGTACATGTTATACCATACCACCTAGTTGATATCCAAATTGGACCCCTTGAAGTTTCTAATGGAAGCACCGGCATTAACGGGAGGATGGACCACTGGCAGATGTTGTTATTCGAGTTTGACATTGTATATGTAAGCTAGAAAGCCGTGAAAGAAAGTGCTATAACGGATTTTTTAGCTAGCTGTGCTTTAGATGACTATGAATCGTTGAACTTTAATTTCCCAGATAAGGACTTCATGTGCATTACCACTGGGGAAGACGTTGTTTCAGATGACAGCTCATGGAAGCTTTACCTTAATGGAGCCTCTAACGCCCTTGGCCATAGAATATGAGTCGTGCTAATTTCCAGAAGATGTATACTATCCCTTCACCAGAAGACTAGAATTCTTCTGCACAAACAACATAGCGGAATACGAAGCCTATGTTATGGGACTGAATGCAGCCATTGAAAGAAAGATCGAAGAACTTCTGGTATTCAGAGATTCATCCTTAGTAATCTATCAGTTACGATGAGAATGGGAAACTAGGGATCTGAAGCTAGTCAAGTACTACGAGTTAATCCAAGAGCTCATCAAAGAATTTGATAAGGTCAGTTTCACCTACCTTTCTAGAGAAGACAACCAGATGGCGGGCGTCTTGGCAATCCTGGCCTCCATGTTCAAAGCAACTACAAAAGCGAAAATGAAGCCAATTGAGATGCAGACTTTTGAGAGGCCAACTCACTATTATAATGTGCAAGAAGAAATAGATAGCAACTCACTGTCATTGGACAGATTCATCCGAAGACTTCCAACAGACACCGTTTTATTCTGGTTGCCATTAATTACTTCACTAAATGGGTGGAGGTAGCATCTTGCGCCAATATCACATGGATAACGGTGTGCAAGTTCTTAAAGAAGGAGATCATCTGCCGATATGGGTTACCAGAAAGGATTATCACCAACAATGCTTCCAACCTGAATAACAAATTAATAATTGAGGTGTGCAACCAGTTCAAAATAACACACCATAACTCCACGACCTATCGTCCTAAGATGAATGGGGCAGTAGAAGCGGCAAACAAGAACATAAAGAAAATCATTGTGAAGACAACAAGCACCTAGAAAGATTGGCATGAGAAGCTGCCATTTGCTCTGTTCGCATACCGAACATCTATTCGCACATCAACAGGGGCAACGCCCATTCTCTAGTATACGGTACAAAGGCGGTACTACCCATTGAGGTTGAGATTTCGTCACTCTGGGTTCTGAATGAAGTAAAACTGGATGAAGCAGAATGGGTGCAAACCAAGCTTGACCAGTTAAATCTTATCGAGAAAAAGAGGCTGAAGGCCATCTGCTATGGTCAAATATACCAGAAACGAATGATGCAGGCATATGATAAGAATGTGCGCCTAAGAGAATCCCTATAGGGAGATCTGGTGCTTAAAAAGATCTTCCCAATTCAAAAAGATTTTCGAGAGAAGTGGATGCCTAATTGGGAAAGACCATATGTCATCAAGAAGGCCTTTTCGGGAGAAGCGTTGATTTTAACTGAAATGGATGTGGAAGAATTAAAAAATCCTGTGAATTCTGATTCAGTTAAGAAGTATTATGTTTGAAAGAAAAAAAGAAAAAAATGATGATGAAATGAAAAAATGAAAAAATGAATGAATAATGAAAGAAATGAGGCGAAAACCTGAAAAGGCATTTCATAAAAAAAGGGAGAGCTCAAGGCGAAAACCCAAAAAATGGACGTCTTGAAGCAAAAGAAGGATCTGAGTTGAAAACTCGTTAAGGGTGGCTCAGATAAATTTTGATATTGGGCTTCCGGCAAGCAGAATTACCCTCACGGGTACCAGAAGAATGAGCTCCAGGCAAAGATTCTATTTTGGTTGACAAGATCACGCATCATTCATATAGTGGATATTTGGGGTTTTGCGTTTCATGTTATGCTTTCCTTTCTCCTCATGTTTGCCATGAATTTTCTAAAACTATTTCATGTCCTTAATGTTAATAAAATCGTATTTTTGTGTTTTCCTTTCCTTGTCTTCTCATTATTTTCATAAGCATCATACAAACAGGTTAACATAGACTTATGATAAACAAAAGATTTCTGAGCATTATTATGATCTAACCTTGAGAATGCAGGTGATCAGAAAACAGAAAACTTTGATCTCAAGCTTTCTACATAATGTATGTCGAGGCATGATGAGGTGAAGACTTCGAACATCAGAATAAGATAACCAATGTCATGCACCATTCATACATGTCTGAGAAAATATTCAAGACGAAAATGGAGATCTCCTAGGTGAAAACCCATGAGGGCGCCTAAAAAAATTCTAAATCGAAAACTCGAAAAGGCACTCTAGAACTTAAAGCCGGAAACTTAGAAAAGAAAGACTGAAATGGTTGAACCCAACAGTGAGATGGGGTACCACCACTAGAATAAGAAAAGGAAGAGAAAACAAGCAGAGAATCGAGATTGCCTGATTGCGGAAGCAGTTGCATCGAAATATTGACACTCATGCATCATGTATCGTTAGGCATCCCTAAGACTAGGAGCATGCTGACTCATTCATTACCACATTTTATCTATTTTAAACAGGTACTTACAGATTACCAATCACTTTGATATGCGACTGCGTATTGAGGAGGTGGATTAATTTGAAGAAAGATTTTGGCAGCCTTAGTAGCGTGAGTCTAGAAGGTTTGGAAGCCGTTTTTGACGTAAATCCCCAAATTTGAAGAAAGATTTCGGTAGCCTTAGTAGCGTGAGTCTAGAAAGATCAGTATCCAGTTTGGCGTAAATCCCTAATTTGAAGATAAAGTTTCTATATAGGAAGGGCTTATATTTTTAAGCCCTCGCAGTGAAAGGTTCTATATAGGAAGAACCCGTAACTCCAAGATTTCAAGAGTTAAAAGTTCTATTTAGGAAGGACTTGCGGCTCCAGGGTTTGAAGACTAAGAATTCTACATAGGAAGAACTCATGGCCGGAAGAATCCATCCGTAACGCAAGAGGTTTTATATAGGAAAAACCCATCGCGTTGAAGGCGAAGAGTTCTATATAGGAAGAACTCCAATCTTTACCGTCTAAGAGTGAAAAGTCCTATATAGGAAGGACTCGTAACTCAAGACCTTAGAATGAAAGGTTCTATATAGGAAGGACTTGTAGCTCCAAGATCGGAAGGTGAAGAAGTTCTATATAGGAAGAACTTATGAGCCTGAAGATTTGGCCGAGAAAAAACGGAGAGTTCCAGAAGAACATGTGATTCTGAAGCTACAAATAGGGAAGTTGGATAAAAATGAGTGCTTATGATCTTTGCATTGTTCCTGTTCCACAAGAACAAGCAAAGAGGGACAATTGTAATCACTCATTTTTATCTGGTTTGTAATTATCATATTAATATATTAGTTTAATAATTAATATATTATTATTGTATGAATACATATTATATTATATGTTTATTATATATGTGTGATTAATGTACGTAAAATGTGTGTGATGTGTGCATGTATATTATACACTATGTATGTGTACGTATTAATAATTAATATGGTGTACGTGTGTCGTACGTATGTTCACATGTCACGTATGTTTTAATAGTTTGTATATGTACTAGGGTGTACTTGGTTATATTAATTTTGTATGTATAAAAATACACATATATATGCTTGTGTGTATGTGATATATGTAGTTTTGCATGTATGTGTGTACGTATGGTTATCAGTGTTATTATTATCATTATTATTATTATTACTAATATTAATATTATTATTATTGAACTAATTTAAGATAAAATCCAAAACATATAAAACCCAATATCATTATTAACAATCCAAGTCCATGTATTATTGCAAAACCCTAAAAAAATTATTACATGGCCAAACCCCAAGCCCAAACCTAATTAAAAACCCTAACCCATAACCCTAATGGCATTTTTTTCTTTGCGCAGTCAGCCAAGAGCCGTTGGATCTGATCCAGATCCAACGGCCACAATCAAAGGAGAGTGCCCTTCCAGCTGGCCGCGTAGATGCACGCGCGAGCCATTCAGCTCCCCACGCGCGCGTGCATCACACGCACAAGACTACTCGGGTTCCAAGGCGCCATGTGGCACCATCTCATGCAATCCTTCCAGTTTACAAAGTGCATCTAAGCCATCTGATTTCTATGCAACCTCAGCCGTTGGATCATATCTGATCCAACGGCCAAGGACGCGTCTGGCTGAACGGTCACCACCACCATGCCTCCACCATGCCGCCGTACCAACCACCGCACCAAATTTGCCAGAAAACACAAAAAAGGAAAATTTGTCAGGTTATCAAATAAAATATTATCAAATATATATATATATATATATGTATTCTATGTTTTAGTTTACCAGAAACAAATCATCCGAGATCAGGATATATGTATCCAACTCAAAAAAATCAAAGAGAACATTTAGTCACCAGTTTTCCAGCCTCCAGAAATAAACACGAAAAGTTTCCAGTGGTAAACTTCTTTTCTTTCTCTCACACATGCATGCATGATAACAAAAATAAAAATAAAATAACAAAGAATAGAGTTTACCTGAGTCCAAAAACCCTTTCTTGCCGGCGATAAGCCACTCGTGGTGAGCCATTCAAAGGGAGGGTTTTTTTTAGTTGCGAAGTAAAGGTTTCTGGTTCTTTCAGAGGGGTTTTGATGGCCGAAAAGTGGAGGTCCAGGACGGCTCGAGGTGGCCGTTATGGCCGAACCTCGCCTGAGACCAGTGGCTCATGGCGGTCGGGTGAGTGTTTAGCTTGGGGTTGTTGGGTTTCTGAAGAAAAAAATAGAGGAAATTGAGCATTTTAGGGTTAAAAATGAGGGGAAAATGAGATTAGGGGATGGTCCTATGGTTTTATAGACTGAAAATAAAAAGAAAATGGTTTATTTGTTGTATAAATCCCCCTTCCCAGCCTTATTTCCGTTTTGAACTCGCCGCATGGTGAAATTACAACCCAGTCCCTCTTTTTTTTCAAATCTTTTTAATTTGGTCCTAAAATTAAACCGAAACAGTTTTAAGAGGGTAAAATTACCTGCCTTGTCCTTCTGTCTTTTCGATATTTCTATTTCGAGTCTGCCTCTTGGTTTTATTACAGTATGGTCCCTTTAAGTATTATGCAGTTTGTAATTAAGTCTCATAATGTCTGTTTCGTTTTCTAGTTCTGCCTTTCTTTTTATGTATATTTGATTTCAGTCCCCCTTTCATGTTTTTACATATTTAAATGGTTAAGTTGGTTGCATTTTTTTGTTTTCCCAGTATGTTTATTTCTCTTTAATCATGTTTGTTCATGTATTGTTCCATAGGACATGTTTTTTTATTATGTATTATATCACGTTTTTATGTTTTAATTTGTTTGTTCATATTATATGCATGTTTATTTTACATGTTATGTTTTTGTTTAATTTGCATACCATGTCCGTATGTTAGCATGTTTTATTCGTTTGTTTTGTATATTATGTCGCATGTTAATTTATGGTATGATTAGTCTCGTTAATATCACATTTTATGTCCATTTTATATTGTTTAATTTGCGTATCGATATGGTAATTTTGTACATTAATTTTACTATCATGTTGTTATATCATGTGTGCAAGTTGTGTTATTTGTTAAGCATTAGGTATTAGTTTTCATGTTAGCATGATGTTTTGATTTGTTAGTTTAATATCATATTATATATATGTCATGCATTTGTTGCATTTGTGTTTTTTATGTGTTCAAGCATATTGTAGTTAATTTATTTAATTTTTGAAGCATGTTTTTTTTCCTTTTTCACGTGTTTTTGTTTATGCTTTGTTTTTATTATTATGTTATGTTATTCAAGTTTATGCACTTTATTATTTTTGTTTAATATTATGATATTCATGTTTTATGTTTCTAATACCATGTCAATGTGAATGTTTTTTTATTATTTAATTTGTTCTCTAAGTTTGTATAACGAAATATTATTTGTCAATGCGGTGCCCTTTTATTCAAGTATAAACGTGGCCAGTATCAAGCGCAGTGATGGTGGTCTATCAGTTTACTCTCAAATAATGGGGCCCTTAAAAATTACTCACATTTATAACCAAATTTTAATTTAATCGTCACTTTAATCCGAAAATTTTAATATTAATAAAGCTGTAATTATTAAAGTACCAATTTTGGACGGTGTGGGGGTGCTAATCCTTCCCCATCTGTAACCGACTCCCGAACCCAACATTTTTAAATCTCTAGTTTTATGGTGCCCGGCCTACCTTAGCGTCCGGTGGCGACTTCATTTTTAAATAAAATATGATTTTTCTAAAGTCCCACAGAAGACATATTTTTAAATACCCGAAAAAACCACAAACACCTCCGAAAACCCTCTTTTCATTGAAACCCTCGAAAGAAGGATCACTACAATGTGTTTAGAAGAGGTCGAAGATTGCAAAGATGAAGAAGAGTATGAACTGCCTAATGAGGTGCTCATTATGTTAGAAAGCAAAGAGAAGCAAATTATGCCTCACGAAGAAGAATTAGTTCTGAATCTCGGGCTAAAGAAGAGAGGCGTGAGGTGAAGATCGACACTTCTTTCACCACTAAGACTCGAAACAAGTTGATCAAGCTCCTACAAGAATATAAGGACATTTTCGCTTGGTTATATCACGACATGTCTGGTTTACACATTGACATTGTTATGCATCGACTTCCCATTAGGCCCGAATGTAAGCATGTGCAACAGAAGCTAAGGAGGATAAAGCCTGAAATGCTCCTAAAATTCAGGGATGAAGTGAAAAGGCAGTATGACGCCAGTTTCCTTGAGGTGGTTAAGTATTCTGAATGGGTGGCTAACATTGTCCCAGTTTCAAAAAAAGGTGGGAAAGTACGAATGTGTGTTGATTATCGAGACCTTAATAGGGCAAGCCCTAAAGATAACTTCACATTGCCGCACATTGACACGCTGGTGGATAATACTGCATGGCATTCTCTTTTCTCTTTAATGGATGGATTCTCAGGGTACAACCAAATCAAAATGTGCCCAGAAGATATGAATAAAACAACATTTATAACATGGTGGGGAACCTTTTGTTACAAAGTCATGCCTTTTGGTTTAAAGAATGCAGGGGCAACCTACCCACGTGCCATGGTAACCTTGTTCCATGACATGATGCACAAAAAGATAGAGGTATATGTTAATGATATGATAGCTAAATACCGATCAGAGGAGGAACATATCGAAAACTTGGAAAAACTTTTTAAAAGGTTGAAAAAATTCCAGTTGAGACTCAATCCGTCCAAATGCACTTTTGGAGTGCGATCGGGAAAGTTGCTGGGATTTGTTGTGAGTGAGAAGGAGATTGAAGTCGATCCAGACAAAGTTAAGGCCATCCAAGAACTTCTTCCACCTCGAACACAAAAAGAGGTTCGAGGGTTCCTCGGAAGGTTAAATTACATTGGCCGTTTTATCTCCCAACTAACGGAAAAATGCAGCCCTGTATTTAGATTGCTTCGAAAAAATAATTCGGGGACATGGAATGAAGAATGTCAAGCAGCCTTAGAGGAGATCAAGAGGCAGATGACGAATCCACCTATTTTGGTGCCACATGTTCCGGGGAAGCCCCTAATCTTGTACTTAACCATTCACGAAAACTCAATGGGATGTGTATTGGGGCAGCATGATGAAACCGAGAGGAAAGAAAGAGCAATCTATTATCTAAGTAAGAAGTTCACAGATTGTGAAACCAGATATTCCCCAATTGAAAAACTGTGTTGTGCTTTGATATGGACAACCAAGAGGCTTAGTAATACATGTTATATCATACCACATGGCTGACATCGAAGTTAGATCCCTTGAAATACATGATAGAGGCACCAGCCTTATCAGGAAAAATGTCTCGCTGGAAAATGTTATTTTCGAAATTTGACATCCAATATGTGAGCCAAAGAGCAATAAAAGAGAGTGCAATAGCAGACTTTTTGGCAAGTCACGCTTCCGAAGATTACGAGGCCCTGAACTTTAATTTTCCTAATAAATAACTAATGTGCATTTCGATTGACGAGGATAATAGCTCATAGGAACCTTGGGTGATGAACTTTAATGGAGCTGTAAACGCATTGGGACGCGACATTGGGGCAGTCTTAGTTTCACTAGAAGGGAATTACTACCCTTTCTCTTGTCGGTTAAAATTCTTATGCACCAATAACATGGCTGAATACAAAGCTTGTCTATTGGGGTTGCAAGCAACCATTGAAAGAAAGATCAAAGTTTTAAGAGTTTTCAGAGATTTTGCACTGGTCATTTACCAGATCTGCGGAGAGGGGGAGACTAAGGATGCAAAATTAATCAAATATCATTCGCTAGTTCTTGAACTAATCAAGGAGTTCGATGCAATCACCTTCAAGCATCTCCCAAGAGAGGATAATCAGATGGCTAATGCCCTCGCTACTCTGGCTGCCATGTTTAAGGCTAGTGAAGGTATTGAAATAATGCCAGTCAAGGTACAAATGTTAGAATCCCCGGTCCATTGTTACAATTTGGAAGAAGAAGCTGATGGTCTCCCATGGTACCAGGAAATTTTACAGTACATGAAAACTCAAGAATATCCATTACATGCAACTGACAATAATAAGAAAACAATTAGGAAATTGGCCACGAGCTACGTCCTTGATGGTGAGGTTCTTATAAAAAAAGTCCAAGATCAAGTGCTATGAAGGTGCGTAAATGCTAAAGAAGCTCAAACGATCTTAGAAGAAGTGCATGAAGGGGTTTGTGGGACTCGCCCTAGTGGCTTTACTATGGCTAGGAGAATTATGCGCTTTGGATATTATTGGTCCACTATGGAAACAGATTGCATCAACTATGCCCGTAGATGTCACAACTACTAGGTATATGCTGACAAGATTCATGCACCTCCTCTACCACTTCATGTCATGACTGCCCCATGACCCTTCTTAATGTGGGGCATGGATGTAATTGGTCAGATTTACCTAAAGCCTCGAACGGCCACAGGTTCATCTTAGTAGCTATTGACTACTTCCCAAAATGGGTAGAAGCAGCCTCATACGCGAATGTCACCAGGTCGGTTGTTTGCAAATTTTTAAAAAAAAGAGATTATTTGTCGTTATGGCTTACCGGAGAGAATCATCACCGACAATGCATCCAATTTGAATAACAAGATGACAGATGGGGTTTGTGAACAGTTCCAGATCAAACACCACAATTCGGTAACATATCGCCCAAAGATGAATGGGGCTGTCGAAGCTGCAAATAAGAACATCAAGAAAATAGTCGCAAAGATGGATGACACTTACACTGATTGGCATGAGAAGTTGCCATTCGCATTGTATGCTTATAGAACGGTTGTATGAACTTCCACTGGGGAAACACCATTTTCATTAGTATATGGAATGGAGGTTGTGCTGCCGATTGAAGTTGAAATCCCTTCACTCCGTATTTTGATGGAGGCAAGACTAGAGGAGTCCGAATGGGTTTAAACAAGATATGACCAGTTAAACTTCATTGATGAAAAGAGGTTGAAAGCAATTTGCCATGGCAAGATGTATCAAAGAAGAATGATATGAGCATATGACAAGAAGGTCTACCCAAGGAAGTTTAGGGAATGCGATATCGTGCTAAAGAAGATGTCGTCAATCCAAAAGGATTCGCGAGGAAAATGGGTGCCAAATTGGGAGGGGCTATATGTGGTATCAAAAGCTTTCTATGGAGGGGCGCTA
Organism: Hibiscus mutabilis; assembly: GCA_019671005.1. Lineage (NCBI taxonomy): Eukaryota > Viridiplantae > Streptophyta > Magnoliopsida > Malvales > Malvaceae > Hibiscus > Hibiscus mutabilis. The sequence goes on along the minus strand of CM033740.1, from coordinate 32,462,183 downwards.
ATTCTGGTTGAAATGGGTAGAGACGAGCTCAAGAATCCAGTGAATTTTGATTCAGTCAAGAAATATTGCGCATGAAATAATGAAAAAAAAGAACGAAAACCCGTAAAGGGCGCTCAAAAGAAAAAAAAAAAAAAAAAAAAAGAAGAAGAAAAAGGAAAAAGAGAAAAAAAGATGAAAACTAGCAAAGGGCGTCATGAAACCAAATGAGGATTCGAGTTGAAAACCCGTAAAGGGCGGCTCAAATTATTATAGACAATGAATAATCCCTTTAGAGGATTAGCTATTCGGAAGGAATTTCATATCTTTATTCATTGTTGTAGTGGATGAAATTTTCTCGACAAAGGCATCACTCGAGGTTGTTTTGAGGAAAGTTCGGACCTTTGATATTTGGATACTTGTCTTTTGACCCTTCTTTTGTACTTTTCTTTCATGTTGGCCACATCATTAATGAAATCCTTCTTTTAAGCCTATCTTTTTTGAATGCCCATTCCTTACATGAACGTTTTTTATTTTGGTTAAGGGTCATTTTGGTTTAGACATCATTAAAATATGCAAGAGATTTTCGTGTATTACTCTGGAAATGGTTTAAGAACATAAGGACTATGACATAGTCCCTTGTTAAGCCTTGAATATGGGGCATGTTATGATCAGGGGCAGTTGATACTCAACAGCTTTGGTAATAAGCCTGGAAAGAAAAAGGTTAAAATACCGTATCATTCGAGAATGTTTTACAGAAATTCATGAAGATCCTCAAAAGGGCCCTGTCATACAAAATATTACTTGAAACTCACTCACACGGTACTGATGTATCAACTACAATGATAGTTGAATGTGCGAAAGAGTATGTTTTTCAATAAGTAAAGAGATACAAAGAATGGGAATAGTGAAGAAGAAAACTACCATTCAAAGATAGGTGAAGCAGAAGAAGATCGTTCGATGAAGCAAATAGATAATAAGAATGTGAATGACAAAGACAGTGAAGATGGACGTTTGTCTAGATTAAAACAAGCTAAGAAACAGATCAAAACTTAGCATGCATTCATGTTTTAGACATCTTCAAGGGCATGCGCAACATAATTGCATCATATTGTAGGTATGCAGAAACTCTTCAAGAAAAGAACCCATCTATCCGTTCAGGCATAAGGAGAACGGAACCTCGCTCATCTATTCTGGCATATGGAGAATAGAACCCGTCTATCCATTCAGGCATAAGAAGAATGTAACCTTGCTCATCTATTCGGGCATATGGAGAATAGAACCCGTCTATCCATTCAGGCGTAAGGAAAATGGAACCGAGCTCAACTATTTGGACATATGGAGAATATAACACATCCGTCCGTTCGGACAAAAGGAGAATGGAACCAGATCTATTCAGGCATTTGGAGAATAGAAATAGCCTATCTATTCAGGTGTTTGGAGAATAGAACCTGCCTGCTTGTTCGGGCATCAGGAGAATGGAGTTGACCGGTAAATTGATAAATGGTGAAAAGTAGTGCCACTTGTTCTTTGCTATATCCCTGTTTCACTGGACTAAGCAAAGAAGGGGCAACTGTAGTCACTAATTTTTTACCCATTTTTTATAAAAAATAATAATAATAATTAATATATAATAAAAATGAATAAAAAATAATAGTAGTGAAAATATTCTTTCGAATAAAACTCATCTTCAAAGGAAATAATAATGAGCCCATTTTAAAATAAAATACAAAATAATAATAGTAAACCCCAAAAGAAGAAAATTCGGTTCATAAAACTCATTTCTGAAAAAATAACCCTTTTAAATAAAAAATAATCACTAGAAGAAAAATAAGGAACCCATTTTATTTTTAAGAGGCCCAAACTAACCCATTTATCTTTTTTTTTCAGGTTTATTCGAGACCGTTAGATCTGGGGCTGAAATAATGGATGGCTTGGATCGAATAAAGAAAAAAGGGGGAAAAGGGGAGGATCTTGCGCAGCCATGCGCGCGGGATCATCTCCCTCAAATCCTGCTTCGAACGGCCCTTGGCTGCAGTCGGCAGCCATTCCGTCGTCCTTGGGCCACGACAGTCGCCGTGGTTGGTGCTGGTTGACTCGCCTCAGCCGGCTGAGTTCGATGCCGTCGTCCCCGTCCCTTGTCGTCGCCGGTAGCTCGTCAATTGAGGGAGAAAAGGGTTCGAACCCTAATTTAATTAGGGGAATTCAGGGTGAATTTCAACAAGTCAAAGCTGTGATGATCATATTAGATGATTTCATGGGACAAAAATAGAGATTTTGTCCCCAAATTGCCTTGAATCCCAATCCCCCAAACCTTATAAATAGTGCTCAATTTTCCATTGTTCAAACACAGAAAAATTGATCCGAAAATACCCAGAAAAATACTCTGAAGATTATTGGGAAGTTGCTGAAATTTAGTCGAGTTTTGTGCAGCATTGGTTCGAATTTTCGCGGGGAGTAGAAGCTAGCAATTTGTCGCTTCATTTGTATAATTTCTCCTCTTTTTCTTTTCTAATTTTAATTCTGTTTTATTCGTTCATTTTAATGTTCTTACTTTCTACATATTTTGTTCATATAAGTTTATATTAATCCGGGTTTGCTCGAATTAATCTTTTTATTGTAATGTTTCTTTGTCTTGTATTCGAAAAAATTATTAATAAAAGGGAGGAGACCACCGTCGGCGAGCGGCGGTCGACGCCGGTGGATGGCGGCCGGCACGGTGGTTTTCCTCATTGTTCGTCCCCCTTTATGAACACCAAGAACATGTTGTTTTTTTAAGGTATGATGTTTGATTCATCTTATTTTTAAAAAATGAAAAATGATGTTGTTGAAATAAAAAAGTTTTTTTAAACAAACAAAAGAAAAATAATAAAACATTTTTTTTTAAAAAAGTTTCTTTAAAATTAAAAAATGGTTTTAACTAAAAAAGGGGCTTTCAAAAAAAACAACTCTTCAATTACAACAATTTTTTTTTAAAAAAAGAGGGTTTAAAATTTAAAACAAGTTTTTTAAAAAAAGGATTTAAAATTAAAAAAAGGCTTTAAATTTTAAAATAAGGATTTTTAAAAAAGGGCTTTAAAATTTAAAACAAAAAACTTGAAAAAAGGATTAAATTTTTTTAAAACTTTAAAACATAAAAATAAAAGAACTTTTTTTCAAGTAATAAGAATGATAAAAAGTTTCAAAAAATGTTTTTCCAAAGAAAATAAAAAAAACACACGAAAAAATGTTTCAAAATAAATTAGATCCAAGCCTAAAAAGTAAATAAAAAAAACTTTAACTTGTTGTCTTGATTGCCTTTTAGTAATTTTGAACCTTAGGAATTAGTTCTACAATCCTTACTTAGAAACTTTTGTTTGATAAAATTTTCTTCATAAAAATAAAATACACTTAATAAAATTTAAACCCTTAAATAGGAATAAAAAAACTTAGACCTTCTTTAGGATTATTGGACTTTAATTTAAAGAAAAAAAACTTCAACAAATCAAGTTTCTTTGTCTGTTAGAAAAAGTGGAATCTAAATAGTGTGGTGTCTTACTAAGCGGAAATGACAGGTTAGCGCCAGAAGTGTTGGCGGTGATTGAAGTTCATTTTCGAATAGTAAGACCATTAAAGTAAAATTAAACTTATGAACGGACAATAATTTAAGCTTTATATCGATTCGCAAAATCTGACTTTGAAACCTTTTGTAACCGACAAGGTACCAATTTTTGAGAGTCGTAGGGGTGCTAACCCTTCCCCACGCGTAACCGACTCCCGAACCCTTTTTTTGTGTTTTCGCAGACCAAAAATGTTGTTTTGATAAAATAAAATGATTTTATTAAAATAACCCATTTTAGGTGATCCAATCACACCTCCATTAAAGATTGGTGGCGACTCCGTTGTTTTGTCTTTTAAAAAATCGTCGAGACCCTTAAAAAGGTTGTGACACCAGACATTCTATTGAAAATTGTACTGCTTTTAAGAAACTGGTTGAAAAGTTTATTCTAATGGGAGTAGTGAGGCTTGAAAATTCTGTGGGGCCAAGTGTAGCAAGGAATCCATTACCCAATCACGGTGAGCCAAGAGTAAATGTCGTTATTAGTGATGGGAGCAGGAAACTCAAGGTTAGCATTGAAGAGGTGAAGTCTCCATTAAAGTGGAGATGTGCTTAATTAGTCAGAATTTGGAGAAAAAAAAGAATTATATGGGAACCATTGTTTGTATCATGGTAAGGAATGTCATGTAGTCCAGAATTGTGTAGAGTTTAAAGCCTTAGTACAGAGGCTGATGGACAACAAAGAGTTGGAGTTCTTCGAAGAAATAAAGACTGAAAAGGTAGATGTTTGTGCTTCTGAGGAAGAAACTCCAAAGAAAAACTATGGGAGCAACTTTCCCATAGTGATCATTTCAAAATCCCATGTGGAGGAGCCGAGAGCTCAAGACCAAAGGTTATAATACATAGACCGGTCGCTTTCCCGTACAAGGATAACAAAAGTGTCCTGTGGAAGTACAACTGTAGGGTGACAATTCAGGGAGATATTTCTCCAAGGGCTGCCTCTGACGAAGTAAATGATGTTGGTTTCTTCACAAGAAGCGGAATGCGTTATGTCCCTAAGGAAGCCGAATTTAATGAACCTAAAGGAAAAACATTGATAGTTGAACCAGATAAGAAAAAGATCGTTTAACCTGAGCCGTCCATCAATGAGCCAGTCAGAGAAGAAGAGTCAATGGAGTTTTTAAAGTTCTTGAAACATAGTGAATACAACGTTGTGGAACAGCTTAACAAGATGCCTGCCCGTATATCCATGTTGGCCCTGTTGTTAAGTTCAGAATCACACAGGAATGCATTGTGGAAAGTATTGAATGAGACTTCGGTGCCCAATGACATCACTTTGAGCAAGTTAGACAAGTTGGTGAACAACTTAACTGCAGACAATTTCATCCTTTTTAGTGATGATTAGATACCTCCGAGTGGTAGGGGATCTGTAAAAGCCCTACACATTACTACTAGATGCAAGGGATATACGTTGCCAGAAGTCCTGGTTGATAATGGATCAACATTGAATGTCATACCGTTGACTACTTTGAACATGCTTCTGGTGGATAACTCTTATATGAAAACTTGCCACAACATTGTCAGAGCTTTTGACGGCACTGAGAGAAAGGTAATGGGGAGAATTGAAATACCATTGCTTCTAGAGCCGAACACGTATGATGTAGACTTCCTAGTAATGGATATCAAGCCGACATACAAATGTCTGTTGGGAAAGCCCTGGATCTATTCAGCTGAAGCAGTTATATCATCGCTTCTCCAAAAATTGAAACTTGTAATAGATGGGCAACTTGTTACCATAAATGCCGAGGAAGATATCATAGCTTCAATTACCAGTGATGCCCCATATATTGGAGTGGATGAAGATGTTGTGGAATGTTCATTTTGGTCACTGGAATTTGTTAATGCAACGTTTATAGCTGAAGGAAGCCGGATCCCTACGTCGAGATTGTCCAAGGCCACAAGGGTGGGAATCAAGATGATAGCAGGAAAAAGAGCTCGAGCTAGTAAAGGTTTGGGAAAGTATATGCATGGAATAGTTAGTGTGTCGGTACCCATCAACAAACAAGATCGTTTTGGCTTGGGACACAAACCAGATGCTAAATAAAGGAAGAATGAGATCCTAAAGAAGCAAGAGAGGGGGAAGACACGTCTAGCAGGAGTAGAGGTTAAGTGGGAACCCATAGTTATTCCTCGCTTATCCAAAACATTTGTGTCAGGAGGAATCATCAACCCTAAGCAGAACAAGGAAGATGAAGAAAGTAAACTAGGGAAGCTGTTGGGAGGATTGGAGATCAATCTTGCATTTAAAGGAGGAAATGAAGCAGTAAATCTAGCTAGGATATGCCCATATGTTCCTGGAACTATTATGGACAATTGGACTACAGAGGAGCTCTCTGTAGTATTTAGGAATATTTCAGAGTAATGTTTAGAACATACCTGTTACTCTTGCCCTAGAGCAACATGGATCCTTTTGTAAAGGACATATGTTTACTGTCATTATGCCAATGAAATGATGTTTTTTGTGCTTCGCCTGGCAAACATTTTTGTTCTTTTATTTCTTTCATCATGCATACCATACAAATTATCCATTATTTTTTATTTATTTATCCCAAAATATGTCATTATTTTGTGTCAGGTCTCTTGATATCAACGACGTGAGCGACGCTGTGAGCGACCTAGAACTTATTTTTAAGCAGGAGGTGTGTCTAGATGAACCTCAGGACTTTGAAGAAGATCAAGATTGTGACTTGTCTCCAGATTTACTAAGAATGATAGAGCAAGATGAGAAACAAATTATTCCTCACAAAGAGCCAGTGGAAATTGTAAGTGTCAGGGAGGACGATGAAAAGAATGAGGTAAAGTTTGGGACTTGCATCAATGGAAAGACAAGACATAACCTGATTGAGTTACTCTGAGAATTCAAAGACATATTTGCGTGGTCCAATAAAGACATGCCTAGTTTGAACACAAATGTTGTGGCACATAAACTTCATATAAAAGAAGAATGCAAACCGGTCCAGCAAAAGCTTCGAAGGATGAGGCCTAATGTACTACTGAAGATAAAAGAAGAGGTAAAGAAACAGTTCGATGCCGGGTTTCTTCAAGTGGACAAGTACCCAGAGTGGGTAGCTAATATAGTTCCCGTTCTAAAGAAAGATAGAAAAGTGCGTATGTGCATAGACTATCGAGATCTAAACAAAGCCAGCCCAAAGGATAATTTCCCACTGCCTCACATTGATACCATGGTGGATAATACTACAAACCATTCATTATTCTCTTTCATGGACGATTTCTCAGGGTAAAACCAGATAAGAATGCACCCTAAGGACATGGAAAAAACTACGTTCATAACATTATGGGGAACGTTTTGTTAGAAAGTAATGTGTTTTGGACTGAAGAACGTAGGGGCAACATATCAAAGAGCCATGGTGACTTTGTTTCATGATATGATGCATAAAGAAATCGACATGTATGTTGATGATATGATTGCTAAGTCTCAAATAGGATAAGAACATATAAAGATCCTGAGAAAATTGTTCTTGAGACTACAAAAGTTTCAGTTGAAACTAAACCCTAAGAAATGCAGTTTTAGAGCTACTTCAGGAAAGTTATTGGGCTTTATTGTTAGTGAAAAGGGGATCGAGGTTGATCCAGATAAAGTTAAGGCTATCCAAGACTTGCCACCAATGTGTACTCAAAAAGAAGTGAGAGGTTTTCTAGGAAGATTGAACTACATTGCTCGGTTCATTTTACAACTAATCAAAAAATGTGATCCTATCTTTTGCCTCCTCGAAAAACACAACCCTGGAGAATGGGACGACGAATGTCAAGAAGCCTTCGACAAAGTCAAGCATTACTTATCGAACACTCTAGTTCTGATGCCACCTATCCCAAACATGTCGTTAATTCTATACTTGACAATTTTTGAGAACTCCATGGGATGCGTACTCAGCCAGCACGATGAGTCGGGGCGAAAAGAAAGGACAATTTACTATCTCAGTAAGAAGTATACGAAAGGTGAAACAAGGTATTCGTCAATTGAAAAACTTTGTTGCGCCTTGGTTTGGGCTACTCAGAGATTGAGGCAATACATGTTGTACCATACGACTTGGTTAATCTCAAAGCTAGATCCCCTTAAGTATCTGATGGAGTCGACTACATTGACAGGGAGAACGGCTAGATGGCAGATTTTGTTGTCAGAGTTTAATTTGATTTATGTAAGCCAAAAAGCTATAAAATGAAGTGCAATAGTAGATTTCTTAGCTAGTCGAGCTTTGGAGGATTATGAACCTTTGAACTTTGATTTTCCAAATAAAGATTTGATGTTTGTTATCGATACTGAAGAGGATAACTCGAAATAAGAATATTGGAAAATGAACTTTGATGGTGCTCTAAATGCTGCATAAAAAGGAATTGGGGCAGTGCTGGTCTCCCCTGAAGGCGATTACTATCCTTTTGCCAGTAAACTTGGTTTTGATTGCACGAATAATATGGCAAAGTATGAAGCATGCATCATGGGCATCCGTACAGCCATTAAACGAAAAATTAAACTACTAAAGGTATATGGGGATTCTATGCTTATGATTTATCAACTCCGACGAGAGTGGGAGACAAGAGATATCAAGTTGAGAGATTATCGAGATATTGTCCTGAAGCTAACTAAGGAGTTTGATGAGATCACGTTCCACTACTTCCCACGAGAAAAAAATTAGATGGCAGACGCTCTGGCTACCATTTCTTCTCTATTTAAAGTAAACAAGCCATCTAATTTGAGGCCTATTCAAATGAGTATATATGAGTCTCTGGCCCACTGCCATAATATTGAAGATGGTGAAGACGGTGACCGTCCTTGGTATCACGACATCTTGTAATATGTGAAAAATCGTGAGTACCCAGAGCAAGCAACTGAGAATGAAAAGAGGACCATACGAAGATTGGCAAGTGAGTATGTCTTGGATGGAGATATCTTGTACAAGAGATGAAAAGATCAAGTGTTGTTGAGGTGTGTGGATGCTGTTGAAGCAAGAAAGATTCTTGAAGAGGTCCACGCGGGTATATGTGGGACACATGCTAATGGATTCACCATGGCAAGGTAGATAATGCGATTTGGGTATTATTGGTCCACGATGGAAGAAGATTGTATCAGATATGCTGAAAGATGCCATACGTGTCAAATTTACGAGGACAATATTCACGTACTGCCATTATCATTACATGTGATAACTTCTCACTGGCCTTTCTCTACATAGGGCATGGACGTCATAGGGACAATCTCACCAAAAGCTTCCAACAGACATCGTTTCATCTTCGTGGTCATTGATTACTTCACCAAATAGGTAGAAGCTGTCACCTATGCTAATGTCACCAAATCGGCAGTTAGTAGATTCTTAAAGAAGGAGATCATATGCCGATATAGGATGCCAGAGAGGATTATATCTGACAATGCATTGAACTTGAACAATAAGAGAATAGAGGAAGTATGCAAGCAGTTCAAGATAAAGCATCACAATTCAACACCGTATCAGCCACAGATGAACGGGGCGATGGAAGCAGCCAACAAGAATATTAAGAAGATTGTTGGGAAAATGGCATAAACTTATAAAGATTGGCATGATAAGCTACCATTTGCTTTGTATGCTTGTCAAACATCGGTTAAAACTTTCACCGGGGCAACACCTTTCTCGTTGGTTTACGGAATGGAAGCTGTACTACCCATTGAGGTTGAGATTCCTTCTCTTCGAGTGCTATCCAAAATAAAACTGGATGAGGCAGAAAGGATCCAAGCTAGATATGACCAGCTGAACTTAATTGAAGAAAAAAGATTGAAAGCAATTCAACATGGTCTGATGCACTAGAAGAGAATGATGAGAGCTTATGATAAAAAGGTTCATCCTAGAGAATTCCAAGTAGGGGATCTGGTGTTGAAAAAGATCCCACCTATACGGAATGATTTCTGAGGGAAATGGAAGCCAAATTGGGAAGGCCCTTATGTTGTGAAGAAAGCTTTCTCAGGAGGAACATTGATTCTGGCTGAAATGGATGGTAGTGATTTGCCCAACCCTATGAATTCAGATATAGTCAAGAGATATTTTGCTTGAAAAAAAAAAAAAAAAAAAAAAAAAAAAAAAAAAAAAGAAAGAAAAGAAAAGAAAGAAACAAACGAAAAAAGAAAAAAAAAGAAAAATGAGGGTTCAAGATGAAAACCCGCAAATGGCGTCTTGAAACCAAAGGAGGTTTTGAGTTGAAAACCCAAAATGGGCGGCTCAAATTTTGGTTAACGGTTGAGGCAAATGATGGTTGTCCCCCGGAAGCTTAGAAATTAGGAGGAATTTTGCACCTTGGGATATCAACAAAGCACTCGAGGTCTCCTAAACACATATCAGGCTCAAGATAATTTTTGGCAAGCCGGCTCAGAAGAACTTATCTGCTTGATATCTGGGGCACCTAATTTTCATTTTCTTGCTTTATGTACTTTCAATGTTTGCCATCTAAATTGAGAGTCATACCTTTAATGAAATTTTAGTTTTATCCAACTTCATACCCTTATTTATTCATATGAGCATCGTGCATTGTCATAACGATCAGTAAGCTAGGAATTCTATTGAATGCAAAAGGATTCTTTACATTGCTTTAGGAATATCCCTAAATAGTACAGGGGCTAGAAATAGTTTCGATTGAAAATATCTTTTCATTGGAAAAAGGCTCGAGAACAAGAAGTTGTTGCACTGAAATTACACTCAGTCATCCATTAAAAAGGGGTTGTAACAGAAATATGGGGCAGATGGTCACCTTGAGATATGATACCGAACCAAAGCAAAGAGAGCATGATACCTTGTACGGTGGAGTTAAGTAGAGCCATAGTCAGCAAAATGTGATGCTAATCCAAGAGCAGTTGCAGAAACTCAAAAAAAAAAAAAAAAAAAAAGAGGATGGCATTTTACATTCACATTTGCATCATTCATGCATTCATGTTTGTTACAATTGACATACTTAAAGTTAGGAGCATTTGATCCATACTAATCATAGCATCCTAAAAAGTGAGTCCATAAAGCAAATTCTACAGGATCTGTCTTTCCAACAAATAGTGTAACAAATCAAATCAATTTTATCTCCCTAAAGTTGCTATGGAATGGACACAAACATCAACTTCGTCTCCCTAAATTGCAGTGGAACGAATCCAACATCAATTTTATCTCCCTGAAGGTGCACTGGAAGAATTGAAGCTACATCAGTGTCATCTCCCTGAAGTTGCAATGGAATGGACACAAACATCAACCTCGTCTCCCTAAATTTATAGTGGGACGAATCCAACATTAACTTTATCTCCCTAAAGTTACAGTGGAAGAATTGAAGCTATACAGTCTCATTTCCCTGAAGTTGCAGTAGAATAGACACATAAAAACAATCTCGTCTCCCTAAAGTTGCAGTAGAACGAATTCAACATGTCTGTCTCTCTGAAGTTGCAGCAGAATAGACAAAACTACAACAACTGACCCCATCTCCTTGAACTTCCAATGGAGCATGTCACATATCTTATAGAAGAAGAAACTACAATTGCTGACCTTATCTTTTTAAACTTCTAATAGAGCAGGTCACGCATTCAGCAGAAGATGAAACTAGACACATTTTGCTTCCCCAAAAGTAAAAGGTGGATCAATCAAGAAAGAAGACCTGTCAAAGAAAGAAGACGTACGTCAAGAGGAGGAAAGCTCAGCTGTACCGGATATGTTGGCTCTCTTTTAGTCATTGCTCCATTGTTGTTACACAACAATGAGCAAAGAGGGGCAGCTGTAATAGACCCAACCTGTCCAGGCCCTAACTAAACCCATTGCCCTAACTGAACTGGCCCAAACTATACCTAATACCTGACCCGAATCCAGACCCCTAACTCAACCCAAACCAAAAAAACCTAAACTCTAAATATACTCTAACCCTAATACTAATGCCCCAGCCGTTGCCTCTGCCTTCAGCCGCCGCTCAAGTTGTGCCGCCTCCTTCACCAGGCCATTGTCGTCACTCGTCACCGCGCCACCGAAGCCATTGTCGCCGGCCAAATCGAGACAAGACCCGAATCCCTAAACCGAACCTTATTTCAATCCTCAAATTAAAAAATTCAATCAAACTCTAAAAAATAATAACCTTTAACCCTAACCTAACCTATCAACCCATCATACCCCTAAATCAGACCATACCCTAACCTGCCACCCTTACCAACTCGACCATGCCTTATCTCACCGAACCCACAAAATCTGGGATCTCAAAATAAAAAAATGATCATCAAACTGACCCTCCTTACCCTCTATATATCAATCTACAAGCAAAAAATGGGGATTCCATGAGCTTTAGAGAGCGAAAATATTAGAGAAAAAGTTTAGAAAAAAAGACGAGGATTTCAGATCAAAAGCATAAAAAAGGTAAAAAAAATAATAATACCTAAATTACCTTTTGATTCGAGTGTTGAAAGGTTAGTGCCGGTTCCTCTACCCGCTTACGGTCGTTGGAGGAGTCCATTCAATTTCGAGAACAGTGGCGCGGCGGTGAAGTTTGGAACCCTAAGGTTTCTTACTCTGAAATTACAGAGAAAAGAGGGGTGGCCGGCCTTTTTTTGTTTATAATGAAAGAATGAAAATTTTCGGGATTAAAAAACCCTTTTAAGCCGTGTAAGAAACAACCTCGTTTTAGACGCCTCTACCATAGCCCAAAACGTCGCCGTTTCACCCTTGTACCCGCGCAGGTGACCTGATTCGGGGAAGATCTTCGCGTTTTGTAATGAAAATGGGTTATTCGCTTTCCAGTCCCCCCTTTTTATTTCCTTTACAATTTCGTCCTTTTATATTATGATTTACTTTTTTGCAGCTTTTAATTTCTTTTTTGTTGCAATTTAGTCATTGTAATTTAGTATTTAATTTCCAACATTTAATTTCTGTTGATTTACATTTATTTCCTTATATTTCACATCCGTTTCATTTTAGTCCTTAATCTTTAGTTTCATGATGTTTTGTAGATTAGTGTAAATCATGTATTATTATTATTATTATTATTATATGTATATAATATATTATAATTATTGTATAAAGTAGTGTATATATTATATATTAATACCATATGTAAAAATATATATATATATATATAAGTTCTTTTAAATCTATAGTTCATATTTTTTTATGTATAATAGTCTTTATATACTTTTATAGTTTATATATTATATATAAGGTTTTATGTATATTTGAAAAAAATAAAGTATGATATTTTATTTAGTTATCATATATACAAAAATAATAACAAATATTTATCTTTGTAAAATATATAAAAACTACTAATTATATATATAGGTATATTTTTATAAATAATAATATCATATATATTTTATCTTAAATATTATATTTTTAAGTATATATAAATAATAATAAATAGTTATTTTTGTAAAAATAATATATATAAACTATTAACTTTATATGTATAGTTTCTTTTGATAAATATGAATATTAAATATATTTTACCATAACTAATATAATTTTAAGTATATAAATACATATACATGCTACTCTATATTTTTGCATCATAATAGTATTTTTATATGATATGTATTAAGGTAATATTCTTTTATTTAGGGAGTTTGAGAACTCGTGTCCCGGGCGTAAAAGGATGCAACTTTCTCGATATCCCTAAATAAAAGAATATCCTTATCATTTTAGGATATAATATTTAAGGGAATTTTCTTTTATTTAGAAAATCGAGAAATCATTTCTCGGGTGTAAAGGGATGTGAACTTCTCGATTATTCTAAATAACAGAACGTTTATTTAAATATTTAGAACATTTTCATGCATTTAAGAATCGCATTTTAGATTTTATTCGAATTCAAAATTTCCAACGCTAAGACATTAAATAATCGGCTAGGTACCAATTTTGGGCGATGTGAGGGTGCTCATCCTTCCCCATCCGTAACCGACTCCCGGACCCGAATATTTTAATCTCTGGTTTTCTCGGTGTCCGGTCTACCCTTTTTAAAATGATTGGTGGCGACTCCATATTTTTAATTTCAAAATTGGGCAGGAGTTTTCCAAATTAAATTAAATACATCAAAAGAAATTTTAAAACCGAACAAAAAGAGCGCTGGACGGATTGGGTGATTACACTACGAGTACGACTTAATTCAATGGCAAAAAAATTATTGAGTAACTGAATTTATTCTGAACCAAGTACGAGCATTAATCGAATCGGGAAAGTCTAAAAAACCCAGATAAAATGCTGCTAACGTAAATTTTTACAAAAAATGGTAAGACTTTGTGTAGGATTGGATAAGAATTTTGGTAAAAGCAAAATTCTTACTAACTGGGTAAGAATTTGTGTAACTACATAAAATTCTTACCAACTAGGTAAGAATTTATGTAGATTTTGCCTTAGGTAAGAATTTATGTAGCTACACAAATTCTTATATTATAACCTAAATTCTTACCATTTGAGTAAGAATTTGTGTAGTTAAATAAATTATTACCAACTAAGTATGAATTTGTGTAAGATCGCCTCATTTTAGCCTCACCCTAGAACTACCCTAACTGAATCCAGCTGAACTTTGTGCCAAGCATTTGATTTGAGCAAAGATTGAGTCTAGCAGACGGACCAACTCGACTTGGCATGATTGGTTTCTGACGTTTAAAGTCTTTGCTATGGTCTTATTCATAAAGATTTCCTTTGGAAAGCATATATCATTTACAAACGATGAACAATGCTTACATCCAAATACACCTGGGTCGAGAGGATTGACATTAATGGGCCACACTACCCGACCCAAATGGGTCCAACTCTAGTAGACGTTAATGTTAGCAATTTTTTTTGTCAGAAATGCCGCCAGATCTAAATTCAAAATCCACTCCACAGCGCTCTCTCCTTTTCCTTCCCTAAACCCTAACGTTCCATTTTGTTTCCCAAATCCAAATTCTTCAAAAGAATCAAATCCAAACCCAAATCGTCAGCTCCATTCTCTCTGATATCAACGCGCTATACGACGTTACGAAAAGACTAAACAGCTCTCGGCAACAGTTTCAACTGAGTTTTTGATTGAATTACAAACATGGCTTCCCGCAACCAGAACCGACTGCCGCGCAGCCCCGCCACTGTAACCAATTTTTCTCTATTTTAGCTCCTTCAATTTGTTTTTTGAATTCTCAATCTGTTGTTTTAATTGTTAATTTCAGAGGAGGGAACCTGGGGATGAAAAACCGTTAGACAAACGGAGAAGGCTTGGAGCAGTAGTGAGAGGAGTGGGGCCCACAGCAACCGGGAAAACCCGACGAGCATTTTCTGCGGTTAACAATCTACAAGAAGCAACAACCACAGAGGCCGGGAATGCAGAGGAATGTCACGAATTCACTAAAGAAGAAGTAGAAACGATACTGAATGAGAGGCCGAAAGCTAAAAAGTTCGATCTCAAGGTAAACCTATCATTGTAATTAGTTTTGTTGTTTGTTTATAAATTTTAATTTTGTCATTTATTTGTATTTTTGGTGTAGGCTAAATATGAACACGCGGCTGAACATAATAAAAGGCTTAAGCTTTGTGTCAAATGGTTTCAACAATGTGATGAGAATCATGTACTTGATAAAGAGAAACTTAAGAATTCATTAGAATCCGCTGAGAAAAAATGCATTGACACAGGTAACTTTACTTCTTCCGAAAGTTAATTTGCATTGCTGTGGCTTTTGTTAATTAAATTTCGATTCTGCAGAGTTAGAGAAGAAAAACAAGGAGGAAGAATTGAATGCAGTTATTTCTGAGTTAAGGGGCACTAATGCGTCTTTACAGGAGAAGCTTTCCAAGGAAGTGTCGGAAAAGCTGGTATGATATCAATCTTAAAATATGCTGTGCATATATGTTCTTCCTTAATGGTTCTTTTATATACTTGTTTGGTTTTAATAACCAGGATGCTATTAACCGCCATAGAAGTGAAGTTGAAGCTAGGGTTACTGCAGAAAAAACGGTTGCATCTTTAACGGAAGAGCTTCAAAAAGCTCAGCAGGATATAGCAGCTGCCAATGAGAGGGTAATGTATATACTAAATTTGTTGCTATTATTAAATCAGCTTCTATTTGCATGCTGACTTTTATTGTATTTTGCAGGCTGCCTCACTTGACAATACACACAAGCGGTTACAAGAGTACATCCTGAGTCTGCAACAGTACAATTCCAAATTAATCACTGACGTTGATACTGTCCGTGAGTCACTCAAACGTGTTGAAAAGGAGAAATTGACAATAGTGGAGAATCTTAGCACTTTAAGGGGCCACTGTAGTTCATTGCAAGAGCAATTAACCTTGTCAAGGGTATGATTTTTGTTTCAGCCTATTGTATAATTTTAATAAGCTTATTCAGCTATTTCTTTTGCTCCCCCCCCCCTTTCCCTCCATGTGCATCAAGTAATTAAATGAGATCGATAACTTCTTAATTCGAGTTGCCGGATCTTATTTTAAACTTACCATTTTATGGTTAAGTCAGAATTTTCATGATGACTACTTCTGTACTTGCTCAACTATTTTCAGGTCTTTTGTGCATCGTTCTGTTTTATTTCTGAACTCGAGTGATGTAACCTTAAGTTTATATATAGTAGCTGGTTTTCCATATACATGACTTCACACATCCTGACTGTTCATTGCATTCTGTAGCACTCAGGTTTCCATGGAGACAACAAATACCGTTTCAATAGGTTTTAATCCTTTGGTAGTTGTTGTTTTTAGGCTTCACAAGATGATGCTGTTAATCAAAAGGAAACATTAGTTAATGAAGTCAAATGCCTACGAGGGGAACTACAACAAGTGAGGGATGATCGTGAAAGCCAAGTGTCAAAAGTGCAAGCCTTATCTGCTGAAATAATGAAGTTTAAAGAAAGTGCTGGAAGATCGTTTGAAGAATTAGATAACTTGACTATGAAATCAAAATCCTT